>FN649733.1:570712-630825 GCA_000310025.1 Ectocarpus siliculosus | reverse complement strand
TTCCCCGGGGGTGGTACCCCCCGGGGGGGGGAAAAAAAAAAGGGTTTCCCCCCATTTCCCACCGGGGTGGGGGGGGAAAAACATTTTGATTCCCCCCAGGGGGGTGCCCTTTAAACAGGCGGGTTTTTTCAACCATTATTTTAAGGGGGGGGGGGGGGGGGCGTGTTGGTGCCTCG
This sequence comes from Ectocarpus siliculosus, assembly GCA_000310025.1. Classification (NCBI taxonomy): domain Eukaryota; class Phaeophyceae; order Ectocarpales; family Ectocarpaceae; genus Ectocarpus; species Ectocarpus siliculosus. Next base: position 630,649 of record FN649733.1, on the reverse strand, counting down.
GTTAGTGTTCGGCGGGCGGTGGGTTTGTACGTTTGACGTGTTGTCGATCGGGGGGGCAGGACAGCACGCTTGTTTGTTTGTTCTTGTACCTAAATGTCTAGATGGCGTATTGAATACAATTTGTTATGTGCTCCAGCTCTAGTATGAGAATGGAGTCTTGTAGCCCAGAAAATAAAAGCTTGGGACTTAACAGACGAGTGCGGAGCGGGGGGCGTGTTGTGGTCGTTGTCAGACCGAGGGTGCATTGGTGAAAGAGAGAGAAGAGAAGGAGAGAGGGGGGAGGGTATTCCCGTACTAGACCCATATACAAAGAGAGATGGTGGGTGCCATGCCGGTAGGACTTTAGACATACCAATGCTTGCCCTACACTGAGGTTGAGTTTAGCCCAGTTGTTCCGCACTAGTCTACATTGGATAGATGTCCCTGGAACGCAGTGTTTAAATCGCGGGGGTTGTTGAGAATGCTACGACGTCCCTTTTTTTTCTCCAGCTCCGTGTGTCGAGAGGTTTCAGCGGTGGTGGTGGTTGCTGTGTTTCCCAGTCTTGTCAGTTTTGAGTCCCTTTTTTGGTGCGTGTGTAATTCCAGGAAGGGCAGACGCAGAGCTCTGCCCCCCTTTTGCTCTTTTCAGCCATTACGAGAACAACCGCGTGCCACGTGCGGGCGAAGCATCCCGGACGGCCATGATGATTTTTTCGAGGCCTAAATGGGTGCCTAGAGGTTCCAAATTGTTTCAGAGACCCAACCAAACATGCCATGCAGGCTGCTGTGTTGGGGGGTCGATGGTTGGGCATTTTATGTGACTTCGCGCGGAGATAACTCGTGCGAAATTCCCTTGCCTTTTTGTGTTATACGGTACGTTTTTTGCGTTTACTTGGCGTGTGCTGTAAGACGATTGGGTGCACCCCATTTGAGCCGCACTAGTCTACATTGGATAGATGTCCCTGGAACGCAGTGTTTAAATCGCGGGGGTTGTTGAGAATGCTACGACGTCCCTTTTTTTTCTCCAGCTCCGTGTGTCGAGAGGTTTCAGCGGTGGTGGTGGTTGCTGTGTTTCCCAGTCTTGTCAGTTTTGAGTCCCTTTTTTGGTGCGTGTGTAATTCCAGGAAGGGCAGACGCAGAGCTCTGCCCCCCTTTTGCTCTTTTCAGCCATTACGAGAACAACCGCGTGCCACGTGCGGGCGAAGCATCCCGGACGGCCATGATGATTTTTTCGAGGCCTAAATGGGTGCCTAGAGGTTCCAAATTGTTTCAGAGACCCAACCAAACATGCCATGCAGGCTGCTGTGTTGGGGGGTCGATGGTTGGGCATTTTATGTGACTTCGCGCGGAGATAACTCGTGCGAAATTCCCTTGCCTTTTTGTGTTATACGGTACGTTTTTTGCGTTACTTGGCGTGTGCTGTAAGACGATTGGGTGCACCCCATTTGAGAGGCACTTGGTTGCTCGAGGGCTTCTCTCTTGCAGACATTCATCGCACAGCAGTATATGGTAGGCTATTCGGATCAGCTACAAACCTGTGGTCGCGAACAAGGTGCCATAGTAAGAATGAGCCGGTAGGAACGAGCCGTCTTTGACGGCGGTCTGTTTGTATGTGCTTTTTTTGTGGTCGGCCAACAATTTGTGGCACTCAGGAAATGTTTTTTTCTGTGGAGTACTGAATACTATCACACTACTACTATCGCGAAGCGTGAGCGTGTGCGAGCTATGCATCGTCGTGGCGACTTGCGTGGAGGTGGTTTAAAGCTGGGGCGGGGCGGGGCGAGAGCCTTCTCTCGTTCGAGGTACGGGCGGGTCTGGTCGCGCGTACCACATTAGAAAGCGTTACCGCATTTTTACCCAAGGGGAGTCCAATGGGCGTAGGATTGGCTGAGAGGGGGCGGGGGGGTGCCAGTTCGGAGTAGCGGATGCCCCGGGTCCTCTCCCGGTGAGAATTAGGGCGATAACGTACATCGTCCGGGACTTCATCAATTTTTTCTTGGCTCGATACCAAGCGGCTACCACGCCGGTGTGGTGGAGATGTTCGTCGAGCAAAGACGTTGTCCCTCGTCAGAGGGGGGGGAAGTATTTATGTATGACGGCAGGGCACAACCCATCATGAAAACTCTGTGGTGACGAGGTGAAGGTGGAAGAGGGCTGCGGGTGTTATGCTTTTGTGTGTCGATTTAGTGTTGTAGAGTTGACGATACATGAAGAAGTCTATGCAGATCCAGTTTGCGCTTTGTAAATCTGTTGTTGGTGTTCACTACGTGTGTACAGCACTTCCTTTATGCCCCCATCCAGCTTGCTCATACACTACTAGTGTAGAAAAGATGACGCGATGCCGTCGAACTTGGAGGTTTCTTGTGATTTGTGTTTGTGCGCAGGGGTGTGGGTTCGGGGGGTGCGGGTGCGGGGGGGTCTGGGCGGCGACTGCTCTTCAGTACCGCCGACTAAAGGTAGTATTGTGGTGCCAACTGGGAAGGGGAGCCTACGTCAGCATCTGTCTGTTGTTGGTGTGCACATTGAAGGCGCACTGCTGTATTGTCGACACTGCTGCTGCTGCTGTTCTCGACGTTGTTTTTGTTGCTGTTGCTGCCGTTCAGATCAGGTGGCTTGTTTGGTCTCGGAAAATAAAATCCCCTATGGCGATGGATGTTTTACTACAATACATGGTTGCAGTTGTTGGGTGCCTAATGCGAACACAGGGTATCATTTAGGTTATCATCAGCTGGTCTGCCTTGCGAAAGGGGCCCGGAACAACGCGTCGTGCTCTGTACACACGGCCCTTCTCTCTTCCATCCCAGCCCTCCTTCCTTCATCCACTGCTGCTGATGCTGTGCTTACCTTCAATCAATGCGTCGTCGTTGCAAAGTGCTCGCATCCTCTCGGTGACGCGCTGTTGTTGCGACATGTGTCATTCGTGATTGATGAGTTGCGCCACGGACGGTGTGATGTCGATGATCGAGCATCATGGACGGGAGCCAACGCGTTTCGTCGATGCATCAAAGCCGAAGGCAGGGGGGGTGGCAAGGTGATCCCGTGTCGGAGTCACTATTGGCAACAAACAGAAAATAAGCAATGAGAGAGAAACCTGTATTTCTTTTTACGAATGTTGTATTGATGATGCGGATTGCAGTGCTGGTTAGTCTGCGCATTTGCATGAAATAATAAGTTCAGCGATCAGTTGTTGCCTTCCGAGCGTGGTCCAACACTCACTATGTTTGCACTTTTTTGCAAACATTTTTCGCGGTACTGCTGTTGCGACCCCCCACCCTTTCGATGCTGTGGCATCCATCCCCCGTAATTTCTTCGTCTTTGTTCACACGAATGAATGCTTTTTATGTGGTGGTACTGCTGCTATGCTCGGTGGTTACAATAATACAAAACAACTACGGTACGGTACGTGGACAGTCATTTCCCACAAGGAGCCTGTCTGCATGCATGGGTTCACACGAAGTGAAGTAGTGTGTACACTACATGACACCTAGTGCAAGGTGCACCGCATGCATGCATACATACGCGCATGCATGTGTATGCATGCATCACATTGTGTACACTATGGACTATCTGTAGTTTTAGTCTACACCCACCCTTTGACTTGTGGTGAAGAAATAAATGCGATACGCAATACTCACTGTCTATCTGTCTGTGTACTTCAATGTACCACATTTTTCTACGACGTAGTAGCTGCTATTGCTATGGATAGGTTATTATGTACCTACCTGTGTTTAATTCTGAACGTAGGAGGAACAAATATAGGACATTTATTGTATCTGTCGGTATCTTTTTGAAACCGGTAAAATACTACTGGTACTAATACTGCTGCTGTGTACGTACAGTGCTGTCGAGAGTTCAGATCAAGAGGAACTCATCATTTGACCGATCAACGTACAGCAGTATGCCATGCATAAGGCCATCATGCTGTGCGTGCAGCATTTCAGGGTCCACTCCAGAGAACGGCGTGAGGGTTTGGTGACCCATATAGTTGTTCAGATTAGATCCAGATCCACGCAGGATCATGTTTTCATCGGACCTGTGGACTGCTCAAAGAATATCAAACAAAGAGTCATTTCTTCGCCTGGACCCAGTGGGGGGTGCCGCATCATACGCCGGGGCCCCTTCATCACCAGACCGTTTTTTTTTTTCAGGGGTGGTCAAATATTTTGGATCCAAGTATCTGCAGATGCCGAAAGATCTCGTCAACCTTCTACATTGTACGCAGCATGTGCATCAAACTAGCCCCACCCTTTGTGCAATCCCCCCGTATGGAATAGGACCACCATCGAGCCACCACTTCAAATGAAGATGTACGGGTCTATCGTAGATTCGGGTGCGGCAGGGTCATCCTCCGGGGGGGTTACGTACACCGACCGGTTTTCGATCGCAACGAAAGATAGGGCACAAGGTGGCCGAGGGACACGTCCCGCTTTCATCCTCGCCCTCGTCGGATCCCTCGCCCTCGTTGGCACAGCGATGATTGCGATCGGATCCCGTCTGCTGCCGGACACTTCAGCCGTCAAGGGTGCTGTTGACCCCGAGAGCAACGCATCTTTACAGGCTGCTCGACGAAGCAGCAGCTTTGTCGAGGATCGTCCAGTTGTCGGCAGGGCATTCCCCATTGCCTCGGACCAGGACCAGCACCAGCAGCAAGAGGGACAGGAGAAGCGACAGCAACAGGGAGACGTGTCGCCACCTCTCTCCTTCACCGCGCTCAACTTCTACCACGTGCGGGACGGGAAGCCGGCGCAGGACTACCCCTGGTTGAAGGACGTCAAGCTCATCGAACCGCACCGGGAGACCACGCTAGACGTGGAGACTCCCCGCGACGGATTCGAGTACCGCTGGAAGGTTTTGCTTGGTGCGCCGGTATCAATCACGGACTCCGCCCCGGCGTCATCATTTGAAGAAGAAGGTGTAACCGAGGAAGTTGTTGCCACCGCCAGCGGAGCAGAGGCCGTGGTTGTTTTCACACACCTCGGCGAAAACTCCGTCTCTCTGGAGGAGGTCAACTCGGATACGGGGGTGGTTACCCGCCGGCTACAGGAGAAGGTGATGGTCAAGTACGTGAGGAGGGAGATCAGGACTCTCACGGACGACGAGCGAGAGGAGTTGTTCGACGCGGTGAGGAAGTTCGTCAAGCTATATAGTAGAGTTACACGGCTGTCCAGCTGTTTTGCGAAGCGAGAGGAATTTTCTACTGTAACATACAACATGCAGTTGTATACAACATGCAGTTGTATGTGTACGTGCATGTTGTACAGTAGGCTGGATACCGAATGCATGCGTGGTTCTACATGTTGACAACAGTAAGGAAGGGCGTACATAGAAGAACGCCAATTTCGAGCCGGGTTTCGTCTTCTTGTATTCAGGCTTTTATTTAGGGCCCCAAACCCAGCTTAGGTTCTATTTTACTTCAAACAACGCAGTTCCTTTCTCTTCGAAATTGACCCGGAGAACCCCGATGTACGCTGTGTAGACTACCGTACAATCCTGTAGATTACACTGTATAAAGTATTGTAGTCGATTTGTAGTAGGGTCATGAGTTTTATTCTTCCTTCACGTTCTCGCACAAACTGTAAACGCAGATGTTCGCGCTCTGGGAGGTGAGAGTGGACGGTGGAAACGGCAAGGAGCTTTATGGGGAAGACTACGCTGACATATACGCGATAAATCGCTTGCACTACAAGGCGGCCAGTCAAAGCTCGTGTGATCACGTGAGTGTATGATGACGCGATGGAAACTACCGTATTCGTCTGGCAACCAGTTTGATCATCATGTTGGTTTGGGTGATTGTTGAATTTTGCGTGGGAGACAGTCGCCCGCCCATCTCATATTTTCTTGTGAAGAAAGCGTGTGTCGCGCACAATCCTCACCACCACCAGCCTGCCGCCATTCCGATGTTTCCTTGCTGAAATGCTGGCGTTTGTTCTGGGTTGTGCTTCAGGCCCTGCGAGTGGTTAGATGTTTTTCCTTGATTAAACTCCTTACCCGCAGCGCTTCTAGACAGACAATAGGACTATCAAAGTAATACGGGGCGCGCGCGGGGGCGGGGGCGGGCACTCGCTATCATACGCTGCCGTGAGGTCAGACCATCGATCCTTGCATCCTTGCGGGGCTGCGGTGGAGCACACAAATGATTGAACTGACTACGAGACTAGAAACCATAAAAAAATCCAATCCGTCATTTTGCGCCACCTGCCGCTAGGCTGGATGCGTCTCTATCCTCCCAATTCACACAGCGCTGACGCTGCGAATCTGTCCCAATCTTGCCACATTTGTTACCCCCGTGCTTTCTACGGTCCCAACAGTTCCACGACGGTCTGGGATTCTTGACAAGCCACTCCATGATCTCTAACACGTTCGAGTTCAGCCTGCAGAAAGTCAACCCCAAGCTGACGTTGCCGTACTGGGACTTCACCATTGAGTCTACTGATGTGGGGGGTCTTGAAGGCACAGTGGACGACGGGGGGCCCCTCACACGGTCGCCACTTTTCCGCCCTGATTGGTTCGGGACTTTTGACCCTGAGGACAACATGGTGTGTGTGTATGGGGGGGGGGGGGTTGTGTGGGAAAGATGAGTTTGATGCGGACTGGAGGGAAGGAAGGGAGAGGCATCAGAAATCAAAAACGCTGTTGTGTTTGGGTGGTATCGACGGGCATTCACTGTCCTTGGTTAAATGCATTGCCCAGCTTGTGGCTTGATATTGGGTATTGGGGTAGGGTGTTTAGCATGCGATCACAACAACAACAAGGACCAGGACAACGTCGACAACGATGGGCCAACAAGCGATAACAATCTGTTTCAGGTGAAGGACGGCCGGTGGGCATTCACGGAAATCCCGCGTGTGTTTGAGAACAACCCTGGTCTTATCGACACGGACGTGTACGGAAAGCTTCGGGCACCGTGGAATGTCAACGACCGACAGTGAGTTCATACAAGGCGCCCGACTTTGCGCGGCGTGCTTCATATGAGCTGGTGACACACCATGAACCGGTGTGTGAGGTAGCTTATCGCTCGCAAACCTACCACCAATACCCGCTGTGTACTCACTGGGCACTTGCCAGCGGTGCCTTTCTCGCCAACCCCTCCACGCCTATCCTACCCTTTCACCCCTCGGTTGCTTGACCACGCTGCATGACAGGTACCTGACCCGCGGCATGGGCGAACTGTGCGGTGCGGACATGGAAAAAGCGTTCCCATGGCCCACCGTGAGTAATTGATAGGTCCGGTTGCAAGGCTTGACATAGAAGTTGGCTGGTGGACACGCAAATCGACGTGACAAACACACCAACCCGTACCACCCCCCCCCCTCCCCCCCTGCCTTGTTTGAACTGCATACAGTGCACATCTCACTACGATCTCGCCACAGGCTACAGCGACTTCTACTCGTGGGTCTGGCAATCCCTTTACGACCCCCACGGGCCGGTGCACATCTGGGTCGGGGGCGTGCTGGACTGCGAAGAGACGTACGAAAGGATTGAGGGTCTTGTCGGAAAGATAGCAGCGAGCCAGCTCGCCGAGCAGTCGTTCATCCACCGCAAGAACCTCTACCGTGACGGGATCTTCAAGTGCGACGGAAGGGCGGACGTGGCCCAGTCCTCGGAAGAGGTGAGATGAGAGAGGCAGAAGTGGGAGGAGGGGTGGGGAAGGCGGGGCGGGTATACTTGTTTGTTGTTGTTGTTGTTGTTGTTGTTGTTGTTGCCGTTTAACAGATTTCCAACAATATAGCAAACAGGTCGTCGGTGGTTAGAAGCAGATATAGGCTTTCCGACAGGGAAGATGGCAAGGACGATGGGGTCCGCGGGCTAAAACAACGAGGGCGAAATAACGAGAGACGGACAGAGATGCAGACGTGTAACATTGCGCCCTTTTCGGATTAACCTTGTCTGCCGTATGTGCCGTCTAGCAGGTCATGCTCTCTCGGTGCGGGTGCCTGGGCTACAACCTGACCGAGGGGAACGACTACGAGAGGATCTACCACACCATGTCCGTCATCGACGACGTCATCGGAGACTACGATGCCGACACGAAACGCCAGGTGGTGGAGGCGATTTGCACGACCACCCTCGTGGACGGGGACCACTTGCAGGTGAGTTGTGTTTGTGTGGTGCGCACACGACCATCGGCCTTCGGTGCAGGTAGACGAGGCAGGCGGAATGAACTGGAACGAACGCTCAGGGCGTCTGGCACTGACACACGGGCCGTTTCTACGAGAGGTACAGTACAGTAGTACCGTGAACAAGCACGTTCATCACCCGCTGCTGCTACCAGAACACGCCGTCGGCCCTCTCTCTCACCGCGAAGAAAGAAACAGAGCAGCTGCTGCTCTAAAACGGCTGGATATAAACAACCCGTCTATGTGTGTGTTGTATCCCACCGCTGCGGACGTGTAGTGTAACACGCGGACAGAAGTGGTCTCTCGAAAAGTACGTTGACGACCGAATTAAGCGACAACCAAGCACGACAAATCCATCCTCTGGCCGAACTCAGAACGTCCTCGCCCCCTGCACCTTTGTCTCGGCACCACACAACACACCAGGCGAGCTCCTCGCTGGACCCGTCCTTCTGGTCGACGCACCCGACGATGGAACGGCTGTGGATGTACGTCGTGCTGACGGGCCAGATCACGGACTGGTCGTGGCCGGACGCGGACGTGACGTACACCACGCCAGACGGCACCGTGGTGACGGAAAGCCTGAGCGAGTACGAAGAGTCCTGCTTCGGCCACCATGGGAGCGACGTGTTCCCGTTCGGTCTCCTAGATACCGACACCGACGGCTTCGAGGTGCGAAACGACGACGACCTTTTGTCCTGACTTATTATTATTATCTCCACCGCAATCGTGCCGCCGTTGTTTGTTGTTGTTGGCTATCTTCCACAAACCCTGCCTACAAGTATTGCGGTAGACAATGCTCTCGACGATACCCTACCCTAAGCTCTTTGGCCCAATCCTTTCCCTGCTGGTCTAACCGAACAATTGTCCAGATCAAGACCGGCATCAGCTTCAACTCGGCCACCGGCAACGAGCTCACCAACCGAGAGGCTCTGCAAGCCTTCGACCCCCGGATCAACGCACTGCCCTACGTGTACGACACCTTCAACTGGGAGCATTGCGCGGCAGATGGATACGACTTCGGCGATGCCTGGCAGTCTTCCACGAAGAAATCCAAGTCGACTTCTGCACGTCCCGCCTTCGAAGACGGTGTCCCACGAGCGCCCATGTACAGCAGCACGCTCAAGCTGATGGCTGAGGGCAAGGCCAAGAGACGGGAGCAACGCGTCTGATTTGCATCTGCATGCAGTATGAGAAGACGGTAGCCAGGAGCGAGGGGGCAGGGCTTCTTTGCATGATGCTTTTGTCTTGTCAAACGACCGCAGTCACGCCGCGTTTGGTGAGAGACGATGTTCTTTATTTGAGGTCTTGTCTACAGTACATAGCCTAGGTAACTACAAACAAGGTTAGGATGTTACCGATTCTTCCCTTTTCGGGGGTTGGCTCAGTGGCCCAGGCTGTTTTTGATAATTGTATTATATATGTGTTGCAACAGCGACTTTGGATGGGATGCGGCGTGGGTAAACGGCGCCGGTTGGTCTTGTTTTTCTCGTTGTAGCCAACAACTTGTTTGTAGTGCAAAGCTTTAGTTGTTCAACAAGTACAGGCTATCTTTACGGTGCTTCTAAGGAACAACTGTTGTTTTTTATAAGCACAGACAGATATTTACACGATGGCTGTACCTTTTTTCGTGAGCAATGTAAGCATGTAGGAGAGATTCGGCGCGCTTACGAGTGTACTCTCTCTCACCCACCCGCAGCACAGTCATTGGCGAGGCGTTCGGTCCTGCCCGAGCCTAATCAGTACGAACCAATTCGCAAATCGCCCTGCCTGATGTGGGCGGACACCGCCCATAGTGCCTAAAATTTGCGGTGTTGTTGTGGTCAGGAGCACGCACGCCCTCGGTAGGTCTTGTGGTTGATCATCGCTATGTCACGCGCGCTGCGGCCGCTCGGTGGAGCATCACACCAAGCAGGGCGGAGGATACACCCCACCCTATGTAGAAGGGGTATGATACAAGGATATTCGGTTGTACTTGTCTTTATCGGCGATCGTCATTTCTATATTTGTTTCGCTTGGCATCGCGTGCCGAAGGGTAACTGACGGCATGCTCTATTTTAGTTTACCCCCTTTACCCGATATGTCGGCGGCAACGTCTGACTGTGTGGGGCCTTTTATATTTTTGTCTGCTGCGTGTGTTCTGCATGTAGACCATGTATGACAGTCTACAAGAAATCATCGCGTGCGTGCGTGTGTGTGTTGCTTTTTCCGGATCCATGTTATTTTTCATTTTCTCTTGAGATTTTTCCCTCTCAGAATGTGCACCCTCTTTGGGTATAGTTAGGCTGTGACCACGGACGGAAGGCGTCCGCGTCAGTTGGACCGGTACGGATGTTCCGCGTCAGTTGGACCAGTACGGATGTTCCGCGTCAGTTGGACCGGTACGGATGCTACAAGGGTACAAGGCAGCAATGGGTGAAGACCGGAACGAACGGTTCTAAATGTGAAGAAAACACTAAGTTACCTACACAGATCCTTTTGGTTAAGTGACGATGTAGTTGTGCGACTGGGTGTGTGTGGTTCGATGACGGAGACGTCATGGGCTCCAAGTATCGTACATGCCCCACAGCACGGGCCCGCAACTCTGACAAGAAAAACAGGCTCAAAATTATTGCGAAAATATGAAGAAAGGGCTTTAAGAAACATAGCTCACTCTCGGCCACACAACCAACGTCAGAAATGTCCCAATAAGAAACATGAAGGCGCGATACCCCCAAGATATAAGAAACAAGGGGTAGCTGGAGGAGCGTGCCCAAAAAGAAGCGTCCCACCGCTGCTCCTTCCGTGTTCCCACCCCCCTACCTACCTGAACAACAGTGCATTTTTTTGGTCGGGAGAGTGTGGTTATTTCGCCACACCAACGGCTGCTACACGAGTTTTCTTCCTGGTTGAGCGGCATGATGACCGTTTTGTTGTGTTGTATTTCGAAGTATTCTTTAGCCAAGTAAGAAAATATACGGAGTGGGAAATAAGAGGATTGGGAGAATGCGGATTCCAAAGGAATAAGAAATGCCGTTTAAGAAAACGAACTACTTCGGCTGGTCCTTGGACACGAATAAAGGGATTGAAGCTCGACCCGAATTTGACGTACTGTACCGCTCTCTGTTTTTTGGCCGAGCGATGGGTGCTTAGGTTCGAACCCCGACACCATGACGACATCCGTTGGCAACACGCCCGCGCGGTTGCGAGTGCTACAGACGTAGTCTATGCCTACGAATATCGGCACCGTTTTTTTTTCGTTTTCGGGAGCACGTTCTGTTTTTTGCTCGATTTGACGCATGCCAGCGACCCGCCCAAGCATCTCGAATCGGGCGTGAGAGAGATAAAAAAACAGAATGACGTCTTTTCATTGGTCAGTCGGCTAGCGCGGTCGATGCCAATAACAAAGACACACACACAGACAAGACGCCACAATGAACAGAAAAGGTGTAACGTCGCGAACTCTTCAACAACCAAAAGAGGAAAGCTGGCTTTTTTTTAGCATTATCGTCATCAAGGGTTTCGTCTCGGGAGGCAGAACAGGGTGCTCAAGGTATGGTGTGGCTTGACACCATGACAGAAGACAGGATCACCGCCGCATTGATTGCTTGTCTCCGCCCGGTACAGGCGGCAGCCATACCCCCCCTCTCTTGTGACCCTCAGGGGCAACATTGAACGCAGACAGGACGCAATCGGCAACACACAAGCTCAAAACTGCCACTGCCCCGGGAACATGCAGGGATATACAACGTCACGAGCTATACATCAACAATCATCATGTGACGGGCAACAGAATACCTGCATGCCAACTAGTACAAAGCGCTTCAACACTTGTTTGTCCCAAAACACAGTGGCGCCGCGAACACGCGTAAGGAACCTTCAAAACATGTTCCCATGAACGAGATACAACCCGAACGCCTTTGGTTGTGACTGAATCAGTGACCTCAACTCGTCGTTGACGCTAAATATCTACCCACCGGTAACCACAGCTCGCCTCTTTTTTCGCTGAGAGGCAAACAAAATTGCGGAGATATTTGTCGCGTTGATAAATAAAAAAATATGACTGATGTATAGAGAGGTAGACGTACACCACTCGTTTCGTCGTTGCCTACAACCGACGGGGACGATAGAATTGGACCAACGGAGAGGGCGAGGTTGCCCTTCCCTCTCGACCGTCGCCAAAAGCAACTGAGGTATGCGAACCCGTGCACACCAAAAGAATTAAATATAACAATTAATACACCAGAAAGACAACCACCCAACACGATCGTTTGGACGAACACCTCAACAAAGCAAGCTCACACCAGACGGAGAGATAACGCAACAGAAAGGCGAGCAGCATAGTTCCTAACCTGACCCCCCCCCCTTCCCCCGCCCACCACACCCCGAAATTACATCACAACCAATCCCCCCCCCCGGGTGAGAAACAAAATATTGATCAATTGATCAGATTGGCAGCCTTCTTGGCCGCGCGAGCTGCCCGTTTTTCCTCCAAGATGTTGTACATCGGGGCTCGTGGGGCACCCTGCTTGAAAGAAGGTCGGCGGCTGCTTGACGTGGGTCTTGCCTGTGCTGCCCCGTTCCAGGCATCGTCGAAGTCGAAACCGTCGGCCTCGCAGTGGGTCCACTTGAAGGTGTCGTACACGTAAGAAACCGAGTTGGAACGGGCATCGAAGGCCTGGAGGAGCTCTCGGTTGGTGAGGGTGTTCCCGTTCTCCATGCCCTTGACGCCCGTCTTCACCTGAAAAGAAATACGTAACGAAAACAAAAAAAGACATGAAAAAATGTATGTATCACCGCCGCCAGGCAGAGTAGCGTCACCGGACAGGTGTAAGTTAGGGTCGGGAGCTGACGGTTAGACCTAGAGGCTTACCTCTGGGACACTCGGTTCCATCGAAACAAGTTAGCAGATTCGCCAAGGACAGCGTCATGTTTGTCGCCGAGAGAAAGCGACCACCACAGAGCTAGCGGGGAAGTTTCGGCATGAGAAAAAAAGAAGTGTAGAACATCCAGGGTAGGCCGGGGCTTCGAATCTTCCCTGAACTACGCCGACAAGACGGAAAATATGGTGAATGTAATGCGGGGCTCCGGAGTGGGCGGGCCCATCAGAGTATACTCGTATTATAGTTTCATCGAGGCGTGATCAAAGCAAAGCGTTGTTGGTGTGACCGCCATCTGTGACGTTTCCCAAGCTCGAACAGCTCGTATAGCTGACGTGTTACTTGCCCAGCGAACCTCAGCCAACACAAAAATACTTTCTTACGAACCTGTAATATAAAGTCTTGCTACACGAAGTCAACATGAATACCTCGCTTCATCTTACCTCGAAGCCGTCCGTGTCGGAGTCCAGGAGGCCGAAGGGGAACACGTCGCTACCGCCGTGCCCCTGGCAGGCATCCTCGGAGAGGCTGAGCGACTCGACCTCGACAGTGCCGTCGGGCTTGGTGATGGTGACGTCGTCGTCCGGCCAGGTGAAGTCCGTGATCTGCCCCGTCAGCACGGCGTACATCCACAGCCGCTCCATGGTCGGGTGCGTAGCGTAGAAGGACGGGTCTAGGGACGAGCTCGCCTGTATGCGCGCGCAGGACGAGGAGCAAGGAGCCAACCAAAACACGCTTATGAGTGTTCCGCCCGAGTCAAGTCGTGCGCTTCGGAGGAACTGGCGTCGAACGATTAACGACTCTCATCAAGGACGTACAATAAAGTAAAGCCACACATCGGACGGAACAGAAGCGTTCGCCAGGAGTGATATGGGAACAGCAAACGCCCCAGCTCTCGCACGCGTCACCACCAGCACTACTGCGTTGGCGTAGAAAGGGCTTACGAACAGCACAATCCAGCGCTGCACGCACCGGAGAGAGTTATCAACGCACCTGCAAGTGATCCCCGTCGTTCATAGTAGTCGTGCAAAGCGCCGCCACCACCTGGCGCTTCACGTCCGCGTCGAAATCACCAATGAGATCATCGAGGTCCACCATGTTGTAGTAGATGGACTCGTAGTCATCCCCTTGGGTGAGATCGTACCCCTGGCAGCCGCACTGGCCGCTGGATAGCACCTACCGCCCGTCGCATGCGTCGTCAGCAAAAATCCAAACGAGAGAAAGAGTTGTTGCCGTGAGCTCAGGTAAGCTGTGCTGTACACATACCGTTCATCGCGAGGGACCCTGCAAACACAGCTATTTCTATCAACCCCGGGCCAGCATGCCACAGGGAGGCCAAGTAGCCGCAGCGGGGCCGCTCGGGGTTGGTATGCATAGCTTTGCCGAGCAAAAAATCCCTAAAATAGCGCAGTTATTCGCTCGTGATTCACGGCAAACACAACTGGAAACTCGGGGCCCAGAGCTGCCGTGGAACGACGGCGAAGAGACGTAAAAGCTTGACGTCACTGGCAACACAAAAGCAGCCATCTGACGCCCATCCGTTCCACAACAAGCGAAAACAGAATTGAGCGACTACCGTTCGGGTGCGATTGGGCCATTTGTAGACAAGAACTCTCCGACTAAAACAAATGGTAGTCATTCCAAACTACTTGTATGAATTCGTTGCTAATCTATCTATCACGGGCTCTCAATTTGTGGGAGAGATAAATTTGCTGTGTTACTGAACAAAAAAAAACTACATTCAGTAAGAAGCGCGAGAGAAAAGGGTAGGCTTGAATCTCCGGGTAGTAAAGGTCCAACAACGGTACCTGTCTCCTCTCCAGGGTTTTACAACAATATGCGGCGGAACCTAACTCACTTCCGCCGGCGCCTGTACCACCGTGGCACTTCCCACGCAGGAGAAAATTCCGTCTCGGAACAGGTTCTTTCGGTGGATAAACGAGTACAGCGCCAGGTCTTCGGCGATGGACGGACCCACGAGTTCGGCAATGGCGCCGAATGTCTTCTCGCAGTCCAACACGCCCCCGATCCAGATGTGCACCGGCCCGTGGGGGTCGTACAGGGAGTACCAGACCCACGAGTAGAAGTCGCTGTAGCCGGTGGCAAGGTCGTAGTGCGTCTCGCACGTGGGCCAAGGGTACCACTCGTCCACCTTGGCGTCGCACATCTTGCCCATGCCGCGGGTCAGGTACCTGCCGATGGTAGGTGGCGTTTGGGATGGAGGGGGTCAGGTACCCGCACGTACAAGCAAGCTTTCAGTAGGTACCCGGGCAACAAGCAGACAGCTTGCTGTGGGTAAAAGGCGAGAGTAGAAACAGCAGCACGGGTAAGGCACAAGACTACTCATCATGAGATTGTCCGGGGTGGAAACAGCAGCACGGGTCTACATTCAGCGAAAAAGCAAGGGTGGGGCTGCTGCCGGTAGGGGCGACGACTCACGGCCGGTCGTTGACGTTCCACGGAGCACGGAGCTTGCTGTACACGTCCGGCTCTACGGCGCCAGGGTCGTTGACCTTCATCTTCGGGATCTCGGTGTAGGCCCACCGGCCATCCTTTACCTGATGAAACGAAACCACAAAAGTTTTTCACAAGAAAAGGACGAATGCGGGTCACGGGACAAGACGTCAGCACGATCATCAAAAACGAACGAGCGGTTTGGTCGGGGGAGAGCGGCTTCGCCAGCGGCGGGAGGTGATGCCACTGCGTTCTTTTTTCACTCTATTGTATCATAGGGCAAGAATAAACGGTCACGGGGATTCTGCCGTGTTACGAAGACCGGTGCTGGAACCGTTCCAAGCATTTTCTCGGAGCGCCCTTCTAGCAGGCCAACGTGGTGGTAAACAAATTTGGTAGCAAGTAGCACTTGTTAGCCAGCCGTCGCCTACCGAACGGTATTGTACGCTAACTCAAAGATTGCGTACCCTCCGACTCAAGAGCCAGGGGAGACACGGATACTTTCCTCTCCGTTAGATGCCTCCATTCACGGCAGCTTTCTGTTCCGTCAACTACAGCAGCTTGCAAGAAACGTGAAAGCAACAACCTCCCCGAGCCCCAGAAACCTGACCAGACGCCACGAAAGGGGGTCCCGCGGTTTAAGGAGAAGGGGCAACGCTTGCACGTGATTGGCTGCCCTGTGAACCTATGTATGTGCGGCGATTGTTTGACTCCGATCGACTGTCAGACAACCGTTCGCTCCACTCGTGGTGGGTGCTGTGGGGCTTGTTTCCCCGCCGTAGCCTTGGACGACGACCAATCAATGACCCTGCTTTCGACCTCAGAACCGCCTCTCCTCTCGCCTCTCTGTGCGAGGAACCGAACACAATAACTCACTTGGCCATCCGTAGGGTCCGCAGTTCCGAACCAAGACTCCTGGAACAGATCGCTCTTGGTCTGGGACTGATATCCTCCATCGCCTTTAGTACCGGCGGTAGAGGTCTCGATCGTGAAGTCCCAGTACGGCAAAGTCAGCTTGGGGTTCACCGCCTGTAGGCTGGCCTCAAAGGTGTTGGTAATGACGATGTGGCTGGTCAAGAAGCCGAGACCGTCGTGGAACTGTTGAAGGGGCAAAGACGCCACAGGGGGGGGAGAGCGAATCAGCACTACTAGATCGTTTGTTTCTACCAAGGCACAAAAAATATTGTCACCATCACGTTGATACGTAGTTCGGACTGGTGCACGTTCGAAAGAAGCACCGGTGGGTTCGTGCGCAATACTTCAAGAAGAATAAAAAATTGTAAAACGAGGACGGATCACCTTGCGTAAATTCTACGTAGAACACGTACGGGTTTCGGGTTTCGTGTGGTATTGTGGAGCCCATATGTGACCGCTTGCACTTAGGCCGGATATATCAGCCATGTCCAAGGGTGCTCTGCGCGGGTCGTGGCCTGTTCTGGTCAACAAACCTCAGCAGCGTGAGGATGACCGAACGAGCGCATCCATCTCCTACCTAGTAGGTCTCTGCACTTCTGCTAATCTTGTGTGCTTGGTTCACTACCGCCGTGCCCACACAAGGAAAATTAGAAAAAAAGCGAGAAAAAGCTATGGACAGATCTTGAGGCGACGCCATCGCCGGTGCTTCGGCAATACCATTTGGTTCAGATGTCTTACATGAAGGTTACCTGTACAGATGTTTTTGTACTTAGCACCAGCTGGTATCACTGACATAAATCATCAGCAGTGTGTAGACTGAAAAAGACTCGAAATTTGTCCAGTACCCAGCCGGTTTTCCTCCACTCACTGAAAATACTTCACCACATCCCGTTCGAGTGTGGGTATATCTCGAACGAGTAGTCTCGCTGGGTGTGTCTTTATTTTTCCCAAGAATGGGTCAGGGAAGGCTACCCGTATTGTATGCGAACAACAGCAACAGGATCGCACACCTATGCATTATTACACATATGGGAGATTCGAAATTTAAAGGAAGCGGCGAGGGACGGATGGATATGTTTGTATCCGTGACTACGCAAAGCACGGCAAGGGAAAATCGACGCAAATTTTACTCCATCTCCATTACCTCAAGGATGGGAGAGATGGCGCCGGGTGCGATCTCATAAACTTGAACGCTTTTTTCTTGGGACCCCGGTGCCATCTCCCCAACCAGTATGATGTCCAGACACACACAGAGCACACAGCGGCCTTGCTGGTGCTGCGGTGGTGCTGAATACGGGCACCCCGGTGCCATCCATGTCTCGAACTACTGTATTACAGTGTACTCCACACCACCACCATAGTCTACAGCAGTAGGACACCGGATTATCAAACAGGAGTGTTGGCCCCGATTATGCTCTCACCAAATGCATGTAAAGGGGACCTGCTTACGGTTCTCTACAAAGCCAAGAGAGGTTGCATATATATCGTAAAGGCGTGTCGTGCATGCCAACGGCAACTCACGTGGTCGCACTGCTTAGGGCTCGCTCCCTTGTAGTGCAGGCGGTTGATCGCGAAAATGTCCGCATAATCATCTCCGTAGAGCTCCTTCCCGTTGCCGCCGTCCACTCTCACTGACCAAAGCGTGAACATCTGCGTTTGTACCAGAACGTGGTTGTTAAACGCAATGCGTGTAGATGACACACGCGGGGGGCGTCCATTTCAAAACGAGCGCAAGTTCGCCTCAGCAGCAGCGGTAGTATAGATTCAACATCACAACGTACGATAGTAAGCATAGCGTCAGGCGGCACGCTTTTTCTTGGGTACACGTGAAGCATACAACGCACATGAGGGTTTGAAAAAGACACAGCACCACCTGCTGTACGCCAAAAGCAATTTATCCACCCACGTCATTAGGTTTTTCAGCAGAAATAAGCATACCGCCGCGTATAGCGTTCCTGCATTGAACAATTCGTGCAATCTGCCTCCGCACGAGCATGCTGTGAAAACGCAAAAAAAAACTTAAATTCTCGATTGCGGAGGAAAGAGCAACAGCGATGCGCATCTATCTGAAAAAAAAGATCGAACGAAAACAATATTGCACATATACATGTACGTGCACATCACTCAATTGACTCACTCACCGCGTCAAACAGCTCCTCTCGCTCATCGTCCGTGAGAGTCCTGATCTCCCTCCTAACGTACTTGACCATCACCATCTCTTGCAGCCGCCGTACGACCGTCCCATCCGCGTCTACCTCCTCGAGGACAACCGCGTTCTCATCGAGCGTGGTCAGGACGACGGTACCCTCCGGCCCTGTCGCCTCGGTGCACAGTTCTCCCTCCGCCGGGCTTCCGGCGAACACCCGCCAGCGGTAGTCGAACCCGTCCCGTGGAGACGATACCGTGAACGTCGTCTCGCGGTGGGGCTCGATGAGCTTGACGTCCTTGAGCCACGGGTAGTCCTGGGCCGGCTTCCCGTCGCGCAGTTGGTAGAAGTTGGTCGCCTCGAATGATAACCGCGGGATCTCTTCTCCGGAGAGCTGCCCGTCCTCTGCAGGACGTGTCTCGTCCTCTGCACGCGGAGACACGTCGGCTATCGGGAACGGTCGAGCCACCTGCTGCTTCTTCTCGTCGTCCTCCACCGCAAGGTCTTCGCTGGGAAGGATCTTGGCCTCGTCAGCGCGGATCAGGCTCGGAGTGTGGCCTTGGCTGCCGACGTCTGTTGTTGTCCTCGTGACCTTGGGCAACCGATATCCCGCGTGGGTGAGGGCCATCATGACTCCCACGGCTAGCACCCCGACGACCGTAAGGGTGAACCATCGCTTCCCTCCCCCTTGGTCGTCCGGGCTCTCGCCACGCAAAGCGCGCGTCGGATCAAAGTCGAAAGAAACTCTTTCGGCGGCACCGGCATCATCACCACGGGCAGTTGGCGTCGGAGAGACGGCGCGCCTCGACTTGGTCGGGTCTTCCACGGATCCATACTTCCGCCGAGCATATTGGGGTGACATGGTCGTACCGCTCTCTCCCTCTCTCGGAGCTCGGTAGGGACGTTTGGCTGTGGGAATGTCATGGCTGGGGGAAGACTAGAGGGAATCCCACCAGCGTGACTCCGTGACGCTGGATTGCACAGGAGCAGTCCCCGAACAAAGGTGCCGTGACCGAAACGTGACCGAAAAACGTTACCTATACCCCCCTCCCCAGGTCTGCGAACCAGAGACTAGCCGCCGTTGTACACAGTACACAGGGACGGTGAGGCCTGCAGTTGTGATGGGCAACATAGGCAAAAAATCAAAAATGATTTGGCGCCAGGGAAAGAGCCAGCAGCGCAGCGGTGATTTTTGTAGGGTCGGGTGCGTTTTACGCTCTTCTGTTCACGTTTTAGCCGATATCTCGCCGAATACTTAACGAGTTGCCTCAACAACGGTATCCGGAAGGAGCTGGAAACATGGTCTGTTGGGCAATGCCAAGGTTTGGCGCCGTGAGGTTCCGAATGTGCCGGAGAAAAAAGGTTGTGTTGAAGCAAAAATGCCAACGGTTGCGAGCGGTCACTTCAAGTTCGGCGTTTTGGGCCGGCACGGGTTGTGATATCCACCGATAACTTTCCGAAGAAGGAAGCAACAGCAACAGCAACGCCACGCGGCGGGAGGTACCTCTCTGCTCCATCTTTCAAGCCCAAGGTCTGCTACCGTGGGGTATCGTGCATGTAGGGAAAAACAAATTGGTTGACCCTAAAAAGTCCACGTCTCAGAGAGCGGCTAGTTCAAGTTCGCAACGAGTGTCTGCTCAAAGTTTAGTTTTTCAGCGATAACTCTTCGAAGGAGGAAGCAACAGCATTAGCAATGCCACGCGACGGGAGGTACTTTTACCCACCATCTGTCTCGTACAAGGTTAGATGCCTTGGGGTATCGTGAGTGTGGAGAAAAAAGGTTGCAACTACCCTCTCCCGCACGGAACAGCCCGAAAAAGCCGCGCAGCCCTGTTCTGATCGTCAGTCCGTTCACCGCTTGTCACGATCGGCATTTTCTCCTCGAGCACCCAACGAGCCGGCCCGTTTTATGGCTTGCCGGCGAGCAGAGTCTTCTGGCTACAAATAATGGCCATGGTCTCGGTGGTAGGGTGCCGATAGCCCCTCTATCAGCAGTGTGCAGCAGGTCGTGTCGTACACTTGCTTTGTAGCGGCCTCGCGGCAGGTGCTCAGACAAAGGAACTTCCATAAAATCAAAGGGCGTCGCCAGGAGGTACATAGCAGATATTCGGCCAATCAGATCTCGATTTTGATTTTGAATTTTTCGATTTTGATTTTCGTTATTATACGCCCTTTTATTTGATAGGATGTGGGATGTGGGTCGGTCCCAGGAGGTACTGTGTACCCTTCAGACCCCTACCCTCTTAGAATTGTCTTTTCTGTGTACCCGGTGAGATGAAGTTGTATTGTCTGTCCTCTGCTGTGATGCACCTGCCATAGAAGCAACAACACCAACAGCAAACCACCTACTATTATTATAAGACAAATCGACAACCAACCGCACAGCAGTGTCACACGAAACTTCTGCCACCCATATGGAAAGCCTGGGTTTGTATGTATGTGAATATGTGAATGCCCCTATCGGTAGGATAATTATTTTTGCCGTGATTAAAGAACACCCCGCCGGGGGCTCACACAAGAAACAGGGGTGGGGGGGTACGAACAAAACAACTACGGTCATCCGGGCCTACGACGACTGACGACGCGAAAGATTGACCACACGTGTTGCAGAAAACGAAAAAAATTTCCTATCAAAAAATCACGCATGGGTTTCAGCGGGGATTGCAGCCTGCCATCCCCCCGCGTCTGGCGGCGCACTCGAGCTACCTTGGTACCACTTTTCATATGCTCAGCACTCCACACTCAGACCTCGGACTGGAACCAAACTCGGCGGGAGCTTTGATCAAGTGGTATACTACACTGGTGAGGGGTCTTTTTCAGCATGAGTGTTGTGAAGGTGGAGGAATTGTAGGAGTTGATGGTTTGAGGTCTCTGTGCGGAGTTTGGACGCGTTGGTTACGCCGCCTCGGGGAGGCCTTCCTTCGAGCCAAAGGTGCACCTTTGTAGAGTGTACCAAAGCGCCCAAGAGTGGGATGGCGTGTAGTTTGGTAGGTGAGGAACGATTTGATGCTATGCAATATTTTGGATCTGCCCAATTGATGGTGAAATCGTCGTATTAGACATGGCTCCCAAAACGCGGGGGAACCGGCAAAAGCGCCTCCCGTTGGCGCGCTTTTTCACATGTACATTGCACCCCCACTAGCATGCCCCTGGCGCGTGAAGCCAACTGCTACTAATGGTGTGTAAAGCAACAACATGGGGTGCGGATGTTAGTTGAACACTGTCTGTTCGCGGACCCCCAAATAACATGCAGGACGCTTTCGTCGTCGGGGAACATGGACGGGAACATGCCGGAGAACTGCTGTAGCGCGTGTGGTGAAGGAGGTGATCGTTCTGACTTTCGGCGCCTCAGGGAAAGGACCGGGCGTCAAGTATGGGCTTTTATCGAAGAGGCCGGCATGGCCGAAAATTCCCCTCCTTGAATGCTGAGGGCTCGGGCATGTACCGGCTTGTCCTGTGCAACCGGCCGGACTGCCTCCTGCAGCTGTACATCAAGCAGCTACGGGAGAAGAACAAGCCGCGCACAAAGCTTCGAGCTCAGCAACTAGCGCGGCACGGCGCAAAGTGGACCGGTATTCCTGAACCGAGGAAGCACATCAAACGCCGTTGTCTGGATCGCTACTGCACTTCGCCTGAGGCTGTGGAGGCCTTGCTGGGTGCTGTTGAACTCGAGGGGTGTGTCCTCGACATGTGTGGGGGGCCAGGCGATGCCATTGCAACTCGTCTTGGAGCCACGTGCAAGGTCGTCACGAACGACATAAGCACTAGGTGAGTGCTGCTGCGTGTTGCTTCTCTTGGTTGGCGGCAAGGTAATCTAACGGGACGTCGCCCCGCCTGTCAGTCAGCGCTGGATACTCTAGCGGAACGTGCCTTTGAAATTGCGGGCATGACATGATAAGTGCATGTTCGGAGCTTATTGTTTCCTACAACCGATCGCTTCCACTATTCTTGTTCTCGTGGTCCATCGCAACGACCAGTCGCGCGTGCCTTCGACATTTTTTGTTGAAAGCAAGCTAGTCCCAAGCTGTTCTTTATTGTTGCATGATATCACTGGTATATCGCTTTGCGTTTCAAGGCGTGTTCCGACCGCGATCAACAGTAGCGTCACAGCATCCCGAGCTCCGTGTCTTTTTGGTATTTGCAGGATTGGGGATACGAAACTGTTAAGTTTTTTTCTTTTGTGTTGTTGTCAATTACAGCCAAAAGGGTACCTCCTTGCATTTCTTTGCCTTGTTTGGTGTTGAAAGTTCTGCTAGGTTGAACATAGAGCTGGTCGAGTGCAAGCGAACTACTTTTTTCATGAAGTATCTGCTCGTATAATCAGTGGCACAGGCGTGGTGTGGTTCAAAGTAAACGCAATGATGACGTTCAGGGATTTTTAGCGTCTCGAAGTGATCGACACATACGACACGTACATTGTAGTCACCATAATCAGGTGGTACGTTTGTGGGCGAGAGGAAGGTCCCTTGCGACTTTTTCCTGGATCTCCCACCTTTAAATCTTTCCGAGATAGCCACGTACCCTCATGACAATTTTTTTGGGACTTCCCTCTCACCCGAACTATCCGTTTGTCATATTGTTTTTCACACCAGATTGTCCCCTGGAGGGTTGCCCCCGGACACGAACCTGGACGCAAGCTTGGCGTCATTTGCTGTCGACTTTCTGTTAGCCAAGCCTGGGCAACGACCTGACTGGGTCCTGACGAGCCCCCCGTACAAGGGCGCGCTAGAATATGTCAAGTCGGCTTTGTCGCTGGCTGCGAAAGGCGTGGCACTGAAACTGCCACTGTCGTTCTTGGAACCATGTGCCGACCGGGGAGGCTGGCTTCAGGCGAATCCCCCCGCTGTGTGTGTGTTTTTTTAGGAGGGCTAGGTACACACCCGCGCACGTCATGGTTGGCGAATTTTGGGGCGTGTGGTATGCTGATGGTGGTAGTGCGCGTACCTGTGATACGCGAATGGTCTTCTGCCCGGAATAATAAGCGTTGGGGAACGAGTGGAAGGTATTTGCGAGGGTGATGTAAGGTACAGATGTCACGCGGGTGCGTTGTTTTGCATTCCCCTATGTATGGCGCGCTCTTGTAGCAGCCCACAGTAAATCCCGGTGTTGTTTTTTTCGGATAAGCTCGCAACTAATCATCGCAGCCCCAATAGTTGAGCACGATTGTACGACAACCAATCCCTAAATAAATGATAAATGAGACGTGGACGCGTGTTACGGTTTGGTTAGTTGGTGGTGGGTGGAAGCGCGCTCGGCGGTGTGGGCATGTGCCTTGTGAAAGAAATACAAGACAATCCGGCCTCGTTTTTCTTTGCCTGTGATCGGATAGGCTCTCTGGAGCCAGACGAACGATCAATCTGCACGTTGTTGTTAATTTGTACGATCGTTCTATGAATGCCCCAGGCAAGTACACAACAGACTGTGCCCCGGCCTCTGCGCTATACGATAGTCTCATTTCGAAAAATACTTTGGCAAGTACATCACACGGACATTTCATTACTAGGGGCGGATACAACCTGGTCCCTACAATCGACCTGCTGTAGCGTACCTTCCCACCCCTCACTCACGAGTTGCTCCTCGTACTCTCGCTCATCGTCCTCTAAGAATCCGCACACACCGAAACTCATGTCCATGATTGAACTTGCTACAGCCGGTGAATTATCGTCGTGTTCTAACCCTGGGTCTCTATCGTCCTGGTGCACCCCCAACCTTTCTGCCATTGGTGAATCCTCCTCTTCGTCGTCGGTGTCACTATCGTCTGGACAGAATTCCTCCTCGGGTGTCGGCTCTGCACCACCCTCGTCTACTACTGTGTTCTGCTCCTCGCAGCACGCAAGTTTGCATTTGCACAACTCTGAGCAACGACCTGGACCACTATGTTAACCCCTACACCCGCCCAGAGAGTTACCTTTGGCAACGTGCGCAACAGCATCATAGCACCTCCATCACACTCCGGGTTCGTGAGGTACCCCTTGCCGTTCCAGTCGGGCACTTTAATCGGATAGTTGCCGGAACCAAGCGGCACCACAGAAAGCCAGTACGCCACCAACCATTCCATCCGTTGCACGCCAAGATCAATAACGTCGTAGTTTGGGGCAGCCTGCTTTATCATACCCCTCGAATACCACTGTTCGGTCGTGCGTACCAAATCTCGCCACCAGCGTCACCGGTGTCATCATTGGCCCTCAACTCGTCCTGTAAATGGGAAGGAGGTTGGAATTTTTTAAACTTTGTCTATGCTTGGTGGAACTCACGTGACGTATAGTTTCCATTCACGATTCGTCACGACAACGGCAGTCCTCACTTTCGGGAGAAGAGCCTCGAAGTGGGCTCCACGGTGGAGGACCAGGTTTGCCCCCAGCAAAGCGGACGGCTCTCTGGCGTCCACGATACGCTCTCCCACGATACCATCCTCCTTGACGAGCTGGATGACCTCGCGCAATAACAGCTTGCCAAGGATCACAAGAGCTTTGTCGTCCAGGTAGCCTCCGGGACAGAGGGTGACGCGTTTCCAGTCTTCCAACGTGCAGATGTCGGCGGTGGATTTGGCCATGCTCTTGATGTCCGCATCCGGTTTGTCCGAGTCGCTTTGGCCTACAAAGAAGCCCCCCCCCTCTCCTGTAGCTGCTTGGTACTCTACGATGAGCTCCCGACAAAGGAGGATAAAGTCCGCCAATTCCTTACGTTGTGTCGACAGCACACATTGCGCTGTGTGGGCATCCATTCCACCTCTGTGTAAGGCGAGAAATATCACCGACAAGGGCCCACAGTCTCCCTGCCCGCGATTCGGAATCGCCTTGTACACGTCTCTCCACGAGCAAAGGCCAGGATCGAACATCTTCTTCGAGATCTCCACCGGTCTCCGGAATTTCAGCAGTTGCCTTTGACGCCTACGTTTGTTCGTCCCTTGGCTCCCCATCTACCACCTACGACGTTAACGTGCCAACATGTTGTTAAGGCTACATCTTCTCCCACAAACCAATAGGCAATAATCTAAAATATCTTTCGTGTTGTGTTTCGCATGATCACTTATGTGGCGAGCAGACCTACGCATCGTATTTTGAACAGTTTGGAGGACTCCTGTACCTTCTTGTCAAGTTGACCTCAGAAACGTCTCCAAGACGCGGTTTGTTATCCAAACAAAAAAGAAAATAAACCGGACTCCCTCCTTCCCCTTGGTGCAGTATATGGATAAACCAGTGGAACTATATTGCGGCTGGAGGGGTGGTATCTTACGATCATCGCATGTGCTGGACGTAAGCGTTATGCATACCGCACCAAACATGTGCGCAATGTCCTCTCCTATATAGACTGCTATGGTTCACGCGGGAAAGCATACACGAGACGCCATACCTCTCATGTATTGCAGGGTACCTGGCATCGCATCTACTGCTGCTGTGTGGGAATTGGATTCAAAATTCGAGTTGTTCCGCCGCTGCACAGGCCCTACAGGGTGTCCTGCTCAAACGAATCTTTGCTTTCACCCACCTACGTGACCCGCTGGCCAGCTTCCTGCCACCTCCAGCTTCGTGTTGTGTGCTGTGTGCCAGTGGAGCGTTGACCCTCGTGTACCGGCGCCGTGGAGCACAGCAGTCACAATGACCACCCCACCTCACGAATTCAAATTTCAGCCCGCAATAGAAATCCTGGAAGCACACTTTTCAACTTCGAGCCAAAGGTGCACCTTCGTAGAGTGCATCAAATTGCACGAGAATCGCAGGGTAGGTAGCCCTGTCGGTGAGGAACGATTCGATGCTGTGCACTATTCTGGATCGACCCTATTACGAGAGGTGGAGCAGAACGAACGAGATTTCCTCGCGGCGTAACCTCCCGGGACGTGATTCCATGATTATATTTTGATTGTATAAAATACAAATATGGTTATTTTTCCATGGGCTGCAACACGTGTGTGACTGACGAAGTAAGGGAAATCTGCGTTTTGTGAGAAGCGGCAGAAATAAACCGTTGGCCAATCAGAAAGCAGGAAGCGGACGAGCGTGTTGGTTCCTGTTTTCAGTCTACTCGCTTCACCGTGTTTACCGGGGGCGAGCGAGAGCACGTGTGTGTGCTTGTGGTGGCCAAGGGTTGTTTCTGCCGTGACGGCTGGGGCCAGCCTCGTCCGCCATGTTGGATGTACTCACAGCATTGACAGATTATTGCAACCGAGGAATGTTCCTAGAAGATGGAGCGGGGAATTTTGGGGGTTCCGCAGTTGTAATAAATTGGGGGAATGGTGGTACCATCTTTGCCACATATTATTCTTGTTTTCTGGGTATGCGTGTCTGCAACGGTGTTGGCCACATGCCCTTGATCCCTTGATTAATTCATCTTCTTTTTTCCCGGCTATCACGCCCTGGGCTATCACGCCCGTGCCCATACTACCTATCCACCAGCTATCACGCTGCCAGGCTTTCACGCCTCTAGGCTATCACGCCATCACAAGAGCTATCACAGCACCAGCGCCAACACATCAGAGCTATCACGCTCCGGAACATCATAGATGCGGCGGGTTACCACACCCGTCCCTTCTTCCCCTCGCTGCCTCGGCAAGGTTTTGCTTAGGCATGACCCAAAGCGAGGGGGGGGGTCTTTCTAGCGAGCAGGGCTAGACTCATCCTCAAGGGACCGATACCTTCTTGCTACGGCGCACCCACCGCAAGGCGTGCGTAGTGGTGGAGTTGGGTCGGCACTGGTGCGTCAGGTACAAAGAAAGGTGCAGATGCGCGGGCCTCGAGGCCGTCGGTGCAGGCAGCAATGCCCATCTCATCTTTGTGCGCGGAGGCAGACGCCATCAGAAAGAAAGGTGGACGGGCACTATGTACACGGCCCTATGCTTGCTAGAGGGAGCTGTACTGTCTCAGTAACCTGGTTTTGCCATCAAATGAGGAGGGGACAGGTGGTGACGAGCTGACTGGGCTGGTTGACCCTTCGGCGCGAGAATTTTCAGACCAAGAACCAACCCTAACTAAGTGCAACGAGGGAGAAAGCGAGGAACCGACTGGGAAGGACAGCAACGAGAGCGTGTACGAAGCGGAGCGGGTCGAATTTGGTCGTGCTAGGACTGGCCACAGCGACACCGGAGAAGCGGCACCGGAGCAGCGGCACCGGAGCAGCAGCGGAACCGGAGCATGCGGACGGCATCGAACCGTGTCGCACGGACAAACATCTCTTGTGTTGTCAATTATTTTCCGTTTTTTTTCCTGAATATAGATAGGTGTTAGGTGTGTGTAATGACGTCACTGGTTTTGTAGTGAGACGCGGCAGAGATGGCGCGGATAACCCGGGTGCCTTAATGTGTACCTCCATCGTGGAAGACCCCTTCAATGTGGAACGATTCCTAGTCAGTGCCGATGTTTACACTGCTGTGTCTAACACACAGATGATCTGGATAGATTCGGGCGATTGCCAATTGCAATGATGGCTTTGGTTGGTTGTTCTTCTTCATTGTATGTCCACGGGACCATTCTGACAGCACTTCAGACAGCAGCTGCATGCCCCGAGCTTGTTGTGCACCATACACCATGGTGGTATTTTGTACAGACAGCACTTCAGACAGCAGTACGCTGTAGTCGACAAACATTCATTTTGGTGAAGTGCGGGACAAGGGGGGTGATGCCGCCTGCTGTAGTCGAATTGTAGTGTGTGGGCGTGTAGTTCAGTTGTGAGCACGCAAACGTGCTGCAGGGATTGTAGGTGTACCTCCTCGGGCTTGTGTACCCTTTTCTTGCTAATAGTGTGCGTGTTCTTTAGATCTTCTGATGGCTTTAGCATTTTTGTGACCACGGGCCGAGTCTTTGCTAGATTTTGGGAATAGCAACTGACACGAGTTTAATGTGAAGAAAAACAACAACAAAACAACACCCGCGGGCAGTTTATTTACTGTATTTTATCGTTGCCGGCAAACTCGCCGCGCGGTTCTTTTATTTTTAAGAAGAATAAAGAGCACCCTCATACTCAGACTCCAGTTAATAATATGGAAACCTCTCATGTCACTAGACTACGCATAATAGATAATAGATAGATAGGAGGGAGACAAGCACGCGAAAATCACCACCTACCGTAGCGACACACACACTAAAAAATTAACACAAGACACAAGACAACAACAACACGGACCACCACCCGAGACGACAGCAAAGACACGTCATCGCTCGTGGGGGGTGCAACCATCAACGGACGGTGACCGCTTCTGGAAGATTGACTTTAAAAGTATGTTGTTGGAGACCATGGTTCACATTATTGATTGATTGATTGTTTTTCGCGCGAATTTGTACTGTCTATCTATCTATATATAATATGTAGACAGAGGCGACCTCACGCCCCCCCCAAAAAAAACAGTCACAGCACTTCTCATTACGCCCATCCATGCGTATGCACCTTTTTGTGGCGAGGGACTCCATGTTGTCAAGAATCCTGCTAATAATCATCTTGCTGTTTCGTCTATCTATACGTAATACACGCACGATCACACCCGAATTACAAGGAGACCACCAGCTTGAACGCGCTCTCCGCACGCTGGGAAAGAATCCGGGACACTCAAGGACACTCAAAATACGTAGTGAATGAATGCGGACCCCAGAAGATGCTCTTCACATTAATTAGGTTTCCTCTCCTATAGTAAACGAAAGAGCCGGGAGAGAGGGAAAAAAGCAGAGGCGTAGTGTACCCGTTTAGTTTCCTGTCGTGGACATATATATGTATATCATATTATTAGAGTCGTATTGGGTGGTGGAAAAGGAGCCTCTCCCTGCACGATCAAGTCGTCAGCAGGCCACCACACACAGCAGCAGCAGCAGCAGTAGTAGTCCCCGGGGCTCGCTCTCTGTTGCACCCATGGACGCAGCAGTAGTAGCGCATGTATGTATGTCCTGTAGTAGACCACAGCAGCAGCAGCAGCAGTAGTACCGCTGAAACTATGGGAGACCACGAATCATGACGACAGGTGGGTTGTGGGTGGGTGGGGACCCAAAGAAACTGTCAGACACGATCAGTTTCTTATAGGGGCGTTTTATACATTCCAAATTTTTGTTCAAATGTACAAATTTTATTAGATAGAGAGTACATCCTCACAGTTTCTTGAAAGCAAGAACAAAGAAAGGGCGATCAAAAAAGAGAGACCGCCAGCGACAGGACATACAGAAGTATGCATAGAGGAGAGCAGAGTGAAGAAACAAGAGAAGGAACAACGCACCCTTCCTTGCCGCTTTGACCCTCAGGAAGCTTTCCATGTCCTGCAGCAAGCAGCAGGGGCAGCACCAACTACCTCACATGCAGCAGCCGTGTACACGGACCGGTAATGTCATAAGATGGATATTCCGGTCGCCCCGGTGGTCTAGTTGGTAGCCTCGTAATCTTCTAGAGGTCAGGTCAGGGGTTCGAATCCCGGCGTAGGCGAGCTTTTAATTTTCTTGCAAAGTGAGTTTTTCTCTCGCTTCCGCTCCTGGCCAACCAAGTGGATAGCGCTAGTTCGTGTGTACACAGAGGAAAGAGAGTGCTGAACTCTTCTCGCATTAAAAATTGAAGGCGAAGTACCGCAGGAGGGGAGGGTAGAGAGAGGCTCTTCTGTGTGACCACGGGTTGGAATAAACGGCACAACAAGTGCTGTGAGCGCTGATTTGAAGTGAAGAACAAAAAAAAAAAAAAAATGTCATCGTAGTTTAGTCTCTTTTCCCTTGGCAAGAACAAAAACGCCCGACGGGACTAACTTAATTTATTTATTTGCAGTCACAAAGAAAGAACGTAACTGCATGACGAACTTCATTATTCTGCTTGCCGTGGAAGATGCGCATCTCAGTACGCGAGGAAGGAGAACCCCTCGAATAGAATGTGCAGCCGTAGACCCTAGACCCTATCCCTTAAGATCAACCAGAGTTAGTTATACCCGATACATCGTAGCATCATCTCACACAGAGGGAGACCCGAAAAAATAAACTGTTTCCTTGGTGGCGAAGCGGACCCTCTTGTTCGTGGCTCTCCAACTACTGTAAGCGGATGGCGACATGGCTTAACGACATGGCGACACAGATAGACGAAATCTAGGGTTGACGTCGATCTTAATTCGCCGCAGGAGGTGGAAGCTACCCAAAGTCGGGCAGGGGTCGGATTTGCAATTCCCTACGGAACCGTACTTTAGGCGCCATGAGATTTATTTGCACTGCCGTAGCCTACAATATTAGTCGGCAAGAAAACACAACATAAAAATCTTCTGCGGACCAGGCCCTCTGTTGCTTCAATTGGCGAGCTATTATTACGATGGCGAGACAATTTCCGGTCTTGTTGTCCGTCGCAGGAGGTGGAAGCTGATGCTCAAACTCGGGGAGGGATCATGGATTGCTATTCCCTACCGCACGATCACCGCCGCATTGATTGTTTGTCTCCGCCCGGTAACGGCGGGCAGCCGTACCCCCCCTCTCTTGTGACCCTCCGGGGCAACATTGAACGCTGACAGGACTCAGTCGGCAACACACAAGCTCAAAACTGCTACTTCCACGGGGACACCCAGGGATATCCAATGGCACAAGCTATACATCAACAACCATCATGCGACGGGCAACAGAATACCTGCATGCTTACTAGTGCAAAGCGCTTCAACACTTCCTTGTCACAAAACACAGTGAGTGGCGCCGCGAAAACACGTTAGAAACTATCAAAATGCATGAACAACACAACGCCTTTGGTTGTGACTGAATCAGTCACCTAAACTCGTCGTTGACACTAAATATCTACCCACCGGTAACCACAGCTCGCTTCTTTTTTTCGCTGAGAGGCAAAACGAAATTGCGGAGATATTCGTCACGTTGAAAAATAAAAAAAGGTGCCGCGAAAACACGTTAGAAACTATCAAAATGCATGAACAACACAACGCCTTTGGTTGTGACTGAATCAGTCACCTAAACTCGTCGTTGACACTAAATATCTACCCACCGGTAACCACAGCTCGCTTCTTTTTTTCGCTGAGAGGCAAAACGAAATTGCGGAGATATTCGTCACGTTGAAAAATTAAAAAAAGGTGTCGCGAAAACACGTTAGAAACTATCAAAATGCATGAACAACACAACGCCTTTGGTTGTGACTGAATCAGTCACCTAAACTCGTCGTTGACACTAAATATCTACCCACCGGTAACCACAGCTCGCTTCTTTTTTTCGCTGAGAGGCAAAACGAAATTGCGGAGATATTCGTCACGCTGAAAAATAAAAAAAGGTGCTTATATAAATATATAGACAGATAGACTCGTTTCGTCGTTGCCTACAACCGAAGGGGACGATAGAATTGAACCAACGGGGAGGGCGAGGTTGCCCTTCCCTCTCGACCGTCGCCAAAAGCAACCGTGTGTATGCGACACCAACCCGTGCACACCAAAAGAAGTAAATCAAGCAATCAATATAACAGAGAGACAAAGACAAACCACCAAAGGCGATCCTTTGGACGAACACCTCAACCAAGCAAGCACACACCAGACGGAGAGATGACGCAACGAACCGGCAAGCAGCAGGGTTCCTAACCTAACCCCCCCCCTCCCCCGGCCTACCGTACCCCGAATCTACAACCCCCCCCCTCCGGATGAGAAACAAAATAATGATCAATTGATCAGATTGGTGGCCTTCTTGGCCGCGCGAGCTGCCCTTTTCTCCTCCAAGATGTTGTACATCGGCGCTCGTGGGGCACCCTGCTTGAAAGAAGGTCGGCGGCTGCTTGACGTGGGTCTTGCCTGTGCTGCCCCGTTCCAGGCGTCGTTGAAGTCGAAACCGTCGGCCTCGCAGTGGGTCCACTTGAAGGTGTCGTACACGTAAGAAACCGAGTTGGAACGGGCATCGAAGGCCTGGAGGAGCTCTCGGTTGGTGAGGGTATTCCCGTTCTCCATGCCCTTGACGCCCGTCTTCACCTGAAAAGAAATTTGTCACGAAAAAAATACCAAAAAGTCACCGCCGCCAGGCATCGTCGTGTCACCGGACAGGTGTAAGTTAGGGTCGGGAGCTGACGGTTACAGGCTTACATCTGGGACACTCGGTCCAATCGAAACAAGTTAGCAGATTCGCCAAGGACAGCGTCATGTTTGTCGCCGAGAAAAAACGACCACCACAGAGCTAGCGGGGAAGTTTCGGCATGAGAAAAAAAGAAGCAACGCTACAACGTGTAGAACATCCAGGGTAGGCCGGGGCGACGAATCTACCCTGAACTACGCCGACAAGACGGAAAATATGGTGAATGTAATGCGGGGCTCCGGAGTGGGCTGGCCCATCAGAGTATACTCGTATTATAGTTTCATCGAGGCGTGATCAAAGCAAAGAATTGTTGGTGTGACCGCCATCTGTGACGTTTCCCAAGCTCGAACAGCTCGTATAGCTGACGTGTTACTTGCCCAGCGAACCTCAGCCAACACAAAAATACTTTCTTACGAACCTGTAATATAAAGTCTTGCTACACGAAGTCAACATGAATACCTCGCTTCATCTTACCTCGAAGCCGTCCGTATCGGAGTCTAGGATGCCGAAGGGAAACACGTCGCTACCGCCGTGCCCCTGGCACGTCTCGCCGTAGAGGCTGAGCGACTCGACCTCGACAGTGCCGTCGGGCTTGGTGATGGTGACGTCGTCGTCCGGCCAGGTGAAGTCCGTGATCTGCCCCGTCAGCACGGCGTACATCCACAGCCGCTCCATGGTCGGGTGCGTAGCGTAGAAGGACGGGTCCAGGGACGAACTCGCCTGTATGCGCGCGGTGGAACGAGGAGCAAGGAGCCAACCAAAACACGCTTATGAGTGTGCCGCCCGAGACAAGTCGTGCGCTTCGGAGGAACTGGCGTCGAACGACTACGACTCCCATCAAGACGTACAATAAAGTAAAGCCACAGATCGGACGCAACAGAAGCGCTAGCCAGGAGTGATGTGGGAACAGCAAACGCCCCAGCTCTCGCACGCGTCACCACCAGCACTACTGCGTTGGCGTAGAAAGGGCTTACGAACAGCACAATCCAGCGCTGCGCGCACCGGAGAGAGTTATCAACGCACCTGCAAGTGATCCCCGTCGTTCATAGTAGTCGTGCAAAGCGCCGCCACCACCTGGCGCTTCACGTCCGCGTCGAAATCACCAATGAGATCATCGAGGTCCACTATGTTGTAGTAGATGGACTCGTAGTCATCCCCTTGGGTGAGATCGTACCCCCGGCAGCCGCACTGGCCGCTGGATAGCACCTACCGCCCGTCGCATGCGTCGTCAGCAAAAATCCAAACGAGAGAAAGAGTTGTTGCCGTGAGCTCAGGTAAGCTGTGCTGTACACATACCGTTCATCGCGAGGGACGCTGCAAACACAGCTATTTCTATCAACCCCGGGCCAGCATGCCACAGGGAGGCCAAGTAGCCGCAGCGGGGCCGCTCGGGGTTGGTATGCATAGCTTTGCCGAGCAAAAAATCCCTAAAATAGAGCAGTTATTCGCTCGTGATTCACGGCGAACACAACTGGAAACCCGGGGCCCAGAGCTGCCGTGGAACGACGGCGAAGACATGTAAAAGCTTGACGTCACTGGCAACACAAAAGCAGCCATCTGACGCCCATCCGTTCCACAACAAGCGAAAACAGAATTGAGCGACTACCGTTCGGGTGCGATTTGGCCATCTGTAGACAAGAACTCTCCGACTAAAACAAATGGTAGTCATTCCAAACTACTTGTATGAATTCGTTGCTAATCTATCACGGACTCTAAATCTGTTGAAGGGATGAATTTGTGATGTTCTGGAACAAAAAAAAATTAGTTCTTCGAAGTACTTCATAAACGCGAGAGAAAAGGGTAGGCTTGAGTCTCCGGGTAGTAAAGGTCCAACAACGGTACCTGTCTCCTCTCCAGGGTTTTACAACAATATGCGGCGGAACCTAACTCACTTCCGCCGGCGCCTGTACCACCGTGGCACTTCCCACGCAGGAGAAAATTCCGTCTCGGAACAGGTTCTTTCGGTGGATAAACGAGTACAGCGCCAGGTCTTCGGCGATGGACGGACCCACGAGTTCGGCAATGGCGCCGAATGTCTTCTCGCAGTCCAACACGCCCCCGATCCAGATGTGCACCGGCCCGTGGGGGTCGTACAGGGAGTACCAGACCCACGAGTAGAAGTCGCTGTAGCCGGTGGCAAGGTCGTAGTGCGTCTCGCACGTGGGCCAAGGGTACCACTCGTCCACCTTGGCGTCGCACATCTTGCCCATGCCGCGGGTCAGGTACCTGCCGATGGTAGGTGGCGTTTGGGATGGAGGGGGTCAGGTACCCGCACGTACAAGCAAGCTTTCAGTAGGTACCCGGGCAACAAGCAGACAGCTTGCTGTGGGTAAAAGGCGAGAGTAGAAACAGCAGCACGGGTAAGGCACAAGACTACTCATCATGAGATTGTCCGGGGTGGAAACAGCAGCACGGGTCTACATTCAGCGAAAAAGCAAGGGTGGGGCTGCTGCCGGTAGGGGCGACGACTCACGGCCGGTCGTTGACGTTCCACGGAGCACGGAGCTTGCTGTACACGTCCGGCTCTACGGCGCCAGGGTCGTTGACCTTCATCTTCGGGATCTCGGTGTAGGCCCACCGGCCATCCTTTACCTGATGAAACGAAACCACAAAAGTTTTTCACAAGAAAAGGACGAATGCGGGTCACGGGACAAGACGTCAGCACGATCATCAAAAACGAACGAGCGGTTTGGTCGGGGGAGAGCGGCTTCGCCAGCGGCGGGAGGTGATGCCACTGCGTTCTTTTTTCACTCTATTGTATCATAGGGCAAGAATAAACGGTCACGGGGATTCTGCCGTGTTACGAAGACCGGTGCTGGAACCGTTCCAAGCATTTTCTCGGAGCGCCCTTCTAGCAGGCCAACGTGGTGGTAAACAAATTTGGTAGCAAGTAGCACTTGTTAGCCAGCCGTCGCCTACCGAACGGTATTGTACGCTAACTCAAAGATTGCGTACCCTCCGACTCAAGAGCCGGGGGAGGCACGGATATTTTTCTTCTGCGGAACATGCCCTCATTCACGACAGCTTTTTGTTACGTCGACTGTACGCATAGGTATTCACGAACAAGCGTTTTTTGACTACAGCATCTTGCAAGAAACGCGAAAACAGGTGTTGTGGGGCTTGTTTCCCCGCCGTAGCCTTGGACGACGACCAATCAATGACCCTGCTTTCGACCTCAGAACCTCCTCTCCTCTCGCCTCTCTGTGCGAGGAACCAAACACAGAAACTCACTTGGCCATCCGTAGGGTCCGCAGTTCCGAACCAAGACTCCTGGAACAGTTCGCTCTTGGTCTGGGACTGATATCCTCCATCGCCTTTAGTACCGGCGGTAGAGCTCTCGATCGTGAAGTCCCAGTACGGCAAAGTCAGCTTGGGGTTCACTGTCTGTAGGCTGGCCTCAAAGGTGTTGGTTATGACGATGTGGTTGGTCAAGAAGCCGAGACCGTCGTGGAACTGTTCAAGGGGCAAAGACGCCACAAGGGGGGGAGAGCGAATCAGCACTACTAGATCGTTCGTTTCTGCCAATGCACATAAAATTGCCACGATCACATTGATAGATCGGACTGGTGCACGTTCGAAAGAAGCACCGGTGGGTTCGTGCGCAATACTTCCAAGAAGGAAAAAAAAATTGTAAAACGAGGACGCATCACCTTACGTAAATTCTACGTAGAACACGCACGGGTTTCGTGTTTCGTGTGGTGTTGTGGAGTCCATATGTGACCGCTTGCACTTAGGCCGGATATATCAGCCATGTCCAAGGGTGCTCTGCGCGTGTCGCGGCCTGTTCTGGTCAACAAACCTCAGCAGCGTGAGGATGACCGAACGAGCGCATCCATCTCCTACAATAGGTCTCTGCACTTCTGCTAATCTTGTGTGCTTGGTTAACTACCGCCATACCCGCACAAGGAAAATAAGGAAAAAAACAGAAAAAGCGAACAACAGGATGGCACAACTGTGCATTTTTTTTATGCATTACACATATATGGGAGATTCGACATTCAAGGAAGCGGCCAGGAACGGATATTGTTGATCCGTGGTGAGAGATGGCACCGGGTGCGATCTCATAAAATTAACGCTTAGGGTGTTTGCTTGGGACCCCGGTGCCATCCAGTATGATGTCCAGACACACACAGAGCACACAGCGGCCTTGCTGGTGCTGCGGTGGTGCTGAATACGGGCACCCCGGTGCCATCCATGTCTCGAACTACTGCATTACAGTGTACTCCACACCACCACCATAGTCTACAGCAGTAGGACACCGGATTATCAAACAGGAGTGTTGGCCCCGATTATGCTCTCACCAAATGCATGTAAAGGGGACCTGCTTACGGTTCTCTACAAAGTCAAGAGAGGTTGCATATATATCGTGAAAGCGTGTCGTGCATGCCAATGACCACTCACGTGGTCGCACTCGTATGGGCTCGCTCCCTTGTAGTGCAGGCGGTTGATCGCGAAAATGTCCGCGTAATCATCTCCGTAGAGCTCCTTCCCGTTGCCGCCGTCCACTCTCACTGACCAAAGCGTGAACATCTGCGTTTGTACCAGAACGTGGTTGTTAAACGCAATGCGTGTAGATGACACACGCGGGGGGCGTCCATTTCAAAACGAGAGCAAGTTCGCCACAGCAGCAGCGGTATTATAGATTCAACGTCACAACGTACGATAGATAGTACGCATAGCGTCAGGCGGCACGCTTTCTCTTGGCATGTGTGGCACACGTGAGCATACAACGCACAGGGGATCATGGGGGTTTGAAAAAGACACAGCACCACCTGCTGTACGCCAGAAGCAATTTATCCACCCACGTCATTAGGTTTTTCAGCAGAAATAAGCATACCGCCGCGTATAGCGTATAGCGCTTCTGCATTGAACAATTCGTGCAATCTGCCTCCGCACGAGGATGATGGCCTGCTGCAAAGGAACGTTTAAATAAAACCAAATAACTGCGGAGGAAAGAGCAGCAGCGATACGCTTCTATCTGGACATGATAAAAAAATCGAACAAAAACAATAGTGCAGAGGTGCAGATCACACTCAATGACTCACTCACCGCGTCAAACAGCTCCTCTCGCTCATCGTCCGTGAGAGTCCTGATCTCTCTCCTCACGTACTTGACCATCACCTTCTCCTGCCGCCGCCGTACGACCGTCCCATCCGCGTCTACCTCCTCGAGGACAACCTCGTTCTCATCGAGCGTGGTCAGGACGACGGTACTCTCCGGCCCTGTCGCCTCGGTGCACAGTTCTCCCTCTGCCGCGCTTCCGGCGAACACCCGCCAGCGGTAGTCGAACCCGTCCCGTGGAGACGATACCGTGAACGTCGTCTCGCGGTGGGGCTCGATGAGCTTGACGTCCTTGAGCCACGGGTAGTCCTGGGCCGGCTTCCCGTCACGCAGTTGGTAGAAGTTGGTCGCCTCGAATGATAACCGCGGGATCTCTTCTCCGGAGAGCTGCCCGTCCTCTGCAGCAGCAGGAGGTGTCTCGTCCTCTGCACGCGGAGACACGTCGGCTATCGGGAACGGTCGAGCCACCTGCTTCTTCTCGTCGTCCTCCACTGCAAGGTCTTCGCTGGGAAGGATCTTGGCCTCGTCAGCGCGGATCAGGCTCGGAGTGTGGCCTTGGCTGCCGACGTCTGTTGTTGTCCTCGTGACCTTGGGCAACCGGTATCCCGCGTGGGTGAGGGCCATCATGACTCCCACGGCTAGCACCCCGGCGACCGTAAGGGTGAACCATCGCTTCCCTCCCCCTTGGTCGTCCGCGCTCTCGCCACGCAAAGCGCGCGACGGATCAAAGTCGAAAGAAACTCTTTCGGCGGCACCGGCATCATCACCACGGGCAGTTGGCGTCGGAGAGACGGCGCGCCTCGACTTGGTCGGGTCTTCCACGGATCCATACTTCTGCCGAGCATATTGGAGTGACATGGTGGTACTGCTCTCTTTCTCTCCCTCGGAAGTCGGCAGGGACGTGTGGCTGTGGGGATGTGCGACAGTTGGGCAGTGAATCCCACCGGCGTGACTCCGTGACAAAAGGCCCGAACAAAGGTGCCGTGACCGAAAAACTTCTGTACCTACAAGTATACCCCCCTGATCAGGTCTGCGAACCACAGACCAGCCGCCGTTGTATGCATACGTGTGGACAGAATGATGAGAACGTGAAAGGGTGGATGGTGGATGGGATGGGACGATGGGACGCCGTTGTCACGGCTGTGGTACGCATGAGGAGTTTGGGAGAACGTGATGATTTGTCACGGATCATGATCGAATACCTATAATAATAATGATCACAACATACGACATCGCTTGCAACGCAATTTTCCCCGCGTTGTTGGTGACCCTTCTTTGTCGAGTGCCGTGTTTAGAGTATGGGGTACGGAGGTGTTGTGAGGTGTGGGATGTGCTCTGTGCACCAATGTGCTTCCTCGTGGGTGCTATACATATTGCAACAGGCGTATACCTTTTACCTTTTACAGTTTAGTCCCCGTCCCGGTTCCCGGTTCCCACAGTTTACCTACAGCTAGGCGACGAGAGACTGTGCGGCTTTCGGCCAATCAAAATACTCAGGTGTTTTTTGCGTTATGCCTTTGGTTTTGTTTTGGTGGCAGCATGCAATCAATGCGCACCGGGTGTGCGGTGCAGCGACGTTTGTCTGACCGTCTGTGGTCTGGCGGCACTGCTGCTGTTTGTAGTTGGTTCGCCATGCATGGTGTCGTCTACGGCGGCCAAGGTGTGTGTGTTTGGGCAGCTCCACGGGTTGGTGCGGCGGTGTCGGGAGGACGTCGGGAGTATCTCGGGGTGTGTAGGCCAATCAAAAATTGTTCCTTCAAAGACCAAAATGAGCAAGACTGAATTCAAGCTTTCCTGCGGTCTTTGGGGGCAATTCCATAAAGCAAAAGATTGAATTCCTAAAGATCCATCGGTCTTCGGCGCTCGGGAGGATCAAAAAGACCAAGATGAAACTGAAATTCAACTTCGCAAACACCTAAGTGTGCCTATGGGAAATTCCTTAGAAAATCCTTCATTTTTTTTTTTCTGTGTCTCCGTCACGCGATGCCCTCCCTCCCTATCCATCACGCTTTCTTCACACCAGACCTTTGCACACAGCAGAGCTCACCCGGTCTTGCACAACACGCTCGACCCGGCCGCATCTGCAGCGGGCGGAAGACGAGGGCAAGCAAGAGCGAGTAGGACAAAGAACGGCCAGAGCACCCACCCCATTCATCCGACTGGGCACGCAGCAGGGGCAGAGCGAGTCCTTTCTTTTTGTAAACCGTCATGTCTTTCCAATCTTCCCCGACGCTGCCGAGGAGGAAGTACGGATCGGTCGAGCAAGACGATGTCGCGAAGGCAACGCCTGTGTTGTCGTTCGACCACCTTCGGGAGAACGGGACGGAGAGAGGAGAGCAACCTAGCGGGCGGAGATGGTTTAGCTTTGCCGTTGTGGGCACGCTCGCCGTGGGCGTGATGGTAGCCTTGGCTCAGGCGGGGTATCACCTTCCTCCGGTGACAACGTTAGAGACAGCACCAACGGAGTCGATGATCGAGGCATCCGGGATCGCGCGGAGCAGCGGCAGCGGCAGCGTGGAGGTCAACGACACCCCTGCTGTTGTCAAGGTCCACCACTCCCGGCCAGGAGTCGCAACGGAGCTGGCCCCCCTCTCGTTCGAGGCGACAAACTTCTACCACATTCGTGACGGAAAGCCGGCGCTCGACTACCCGTGGCTCAAGGAGGTCAAGCTCATCGAGCCGCACCGCGAGACGACGTTCACGGTATCGTCACCACGGGACGGGTTCGAGTACCGCTGGACCGTGCGTGGCGCCGACGCCGACAAGGACGACGTGCGTGCCGAAGCGAGCGGTGCCGAGACGGTGATGATCCTGACCGTCCTCGATGACACCATGATTGATTTGGAGGAGGTAAACGCGGAGACCGGCGTGGTTGTAAGAAGGCTCGAGGAGAAGGTGATGGTCAAGTACGTCCGCCGCGAGTTGCGGACCCTCACGGACGAGGAGCGGGAGGAGCTGTTTGACGCGGTGAGTGGGCTTGATGACAAGAACAAACCTTGCACAGCAGCAGGAGCAGTCAGACCCGCTCGCGCAGAAGACACACGACACAAAGACTGCTGTCATTTCTTAATTTTCCCGTAAATTAATGTGCAGAGACGTCTAGCCGCTGAGCGAACCATCGTTGCTGAGCCGCTTTCCAGCACGGAGATATCTCGCCTTTCGAATCCCCCGCACTCCCGTCCCCCATGCTTTGGCCATTGTGGCCTGTCGCGACTCGCGCAGCGTTCGCCGGGCAATATATTTCCGTGTGAAAGACCCGTAGTTGACGCCATCAGTCACGTGCTTGTACCCGTAGGTTGCATAAGATATCACACCCCGTAGACCGATTTTCAAAGCTCGATTTCTGGCAGGAAAAGCAGCGACCGTGCCGAAACCGGCGGCGATGGAACCGTCTCGTCGAGAGCTTTCCGAAAACACATCCTTTGATTTCGGCATATCCTCTTCGTCGTAGAGTATTCGAGCTTTGAAAATTGGTCCTGTGGGTGTGATACCTTACGCACGCAACCTACGGTATGCATACGGACGGGTGTACGGAAAGTGCATGTGGAATCGCGGAGCACAAGAGACGAAAACTCATTTCCTTCAAACAACGCATCCCGCCGTGGTGTTGAAACCAGCAGTAAATGCTCAATAATGTATAGCTGCCCGCGATGTCACGTTGCCGCCTCGATGGGTACCTGTTCGTCCTGACAACGGTTTCCCTCGCAAATGTCGCTGTCGACCTCCACAACAGATGTACACGCTTTGGACGGTGAGAGTGGACGGTGGCAACGGCAAGGAGCTGTACGGAGATGACTACGCAGACATCTACGCCATCAACCGTCTGCACTACAAGGCAGCAAGCCCGCTGGACTGCGATCACGTGAGTCTATTCTTAGAAAGCATTGTATACCATGGTTTACTTTTTGTGTGTCCTCAAGATGTAACGATCTACAGCAGTAGCGTGTAAGAGGGTGAAGGCCGCTACAATGAGCTCGTCGGAATTGTGTTCTCCAGACATTTTGTGTTCTGTTGTTGCCTGGCGCAACATATCCTTCACACGGAGATACCCATGCGCATGTGTGTTCTGCTGTGCCTGACGTAACATATCCTTCACACGGAGATCTCCGTGCGCATGTGTGTTCTGTTGTTGCCTGGCGTAACATATCCTTCACACGGAGATACCCGTTCGTGCTCATTTAGCAGATACTTCAAGAAGTACGTTTCGTGTTGTGTTTGCATCGGCAAAAAAAAATAATAAGCCCGGCATTGACAGAGATGTTCTGGGTTAACGTTGGGACCGACTGCTGTTCGGTGTGTTGTGCGCGGAGATCGAGTGCGGTCTGCCTATGTACCTGTTGGCGCATGGCGAACAAGATACATGTCCAAATTCGGCGCGTTTCCAAAAACCCAGGGAGACGGTCGCGCATGGCAGAACATCCTCCCCCGTGTGTGTCCCCCGCCCGAGGGAGAACAAGATTCAGCTGGCACCACTGATACTATAAATTATCAGTGTATAGACTTCAAAAAGACTCGAAATTAGTCCAGTACTCAGCCGGTTTTCCTCCACTCACTGAGAAGACTCGACTCACCACATCCCCTTCGACTAAGGGTATATCTCGAATGGGTAGTCTTTCTGTGTGTGTATGTATTTTTCCTCAAGATACATGCCAAATTCGGGGCGTTGCTCAAAATCCAGCGAGACGGTCGCGCGTGGCGGAACATCCTCCCCCGTGTGTTTCCCCACCCCCGAGACTGCCGTGTCTTTGTGACCAGTCAGACGCAAGTCTCAATGGTTGGATGGTAGTCCCGTCGGGTGTTGCAGTTTCATTTCATCGAAGCATACACACGATGTAGAAGAGACGAGCTCCTGTGTGACCTGACACCCGTGCGATCGAACATGTGTTCTACAAGCAGTATACATCGGGATGAACATAAACCCGCACTTGTTGGACTCGCCTCCTCTTGTTTCTTCCCGTCGAACCGAGGTTACCGCGTTATGGGACATGGACTACACATACTTGTCAGCAACCTTGTGTGTAAACACATGGCCGTTCAAGATCGAGTGTTTTGTCTCTCTTTTTAAGTCATCGTCCCCCATCTGTTGCCTGTTACCTATTTTCCATTTCCTTGACCCTGCCCCCACGACAGTTCCACGACGGTCTCGGGTTCATGACGAACCACGCAGTCATCACCAACACCTTCGAGTACAGCCTTCAGAGGGTCAACCCCAAGCTGACCGTGCCGTACTGGGACTTCACCATCGACGGCTCTTCGGCCGGAGGGATTTTCGGGGAATCTGTTTCGTCGGCGGAGACTTACAGCGAAGTGTTCACGCCCGAATGGTTCGGGACGTACGACGAGGAGGACAACATGGTAAGTGTTTGTAAGAGACAGCGGGTGTGGTTCCGTCGATCTAACTCGTTTGCTGCGGGCAGCGCCCGTACGTACTTCACTCAAGCATACCCCGACCTGTGCATCGTAGTGCCCAACTTCGGCAAGCGCGCGCAAGATTAGCACCATTTGTAGCACGTGAGCACGCCTTCGAATTGACAAGGAAAATCCCCTTGCGACAAGCCGTGATTGGACATTCGCCAACGGTAGCGTTCGGTCACGGCGCACATATACCGGAGCGGAACGGCTGACGTCTCGAGGTCGTAATTTCGATATAGTCTTGCATAGTTGTTCCCAACAAGATGTAGATTTGTCTCGCTGCAAGGGGAAGCAGGGCTTTGCTGGTGATGATCTCTGCGTACGATTTTTCCCGTCGTCGTTCGTACGTGATTTCAGTTGAAAGACAGCCGGTGGGCCTTCACCCCGATCCCCAAAATGGAAGTCAACAACCCCGGTGAACTCACCCCGGACATCTACCTCAAGCTTCGCGCTCCGTGGAACGTCAACGACAGGGCGTAAGTACTGATTGTTTGTGCACAACTCGGGGTAAGGGTAGGGTTGGCCCCACTGGGAGTTGCGTACGTGATATCGTTTTACCATGCAATTGCTCGGCCGCATCCAACTACAGTAGCCGCGTAACTTTTCAGTGGGTGGACCCTGTCTCCATCCGATATTCCACCAGAAAGAGCGACGCTTTTTGACTATCCCCCCCCTCCCCGTCCGGCCTTGCTAACGTTTGGCGCACCAGTTACCTGACTCGGGGAATGGGCAACATGTGCGGCATCCCGACGAGCAACACCTACCCGTGGCCCACGTGCGAGACTCACTACGATCTCGCCACCTCCTACACGGACTTCTACTCGTACGTGTGGGACAGCCTGTACGATCCGCACGGTCCTGTGCACATCTGGATCGGGGGCGTGCTGGACTGCGAGCAGTCGTACGCCACTATCCGCAGTCTTGTCGGTGAAGAGGCCGCGGGAGAGCTCGCCATGTTCTCCTTCGTTCACCGCAAGAACTTGTACCGCGAGGGAATCTTCCAGTGCTCGGGAACCGCAAGTATCGATCAGAAGCCCGAAGAGGTGAGGTCCAAGAAAAGTAGACGAATAGAGATCCGCCGGCGCACGTGTTTTTTTTCTCTTGTCAATGTAGCACAACTACTTATTCGTCCGCGAACAGTATTCGCATCGCTGCAATGACGGACGGCCGTATTCATAGATATGGATTTAGGATTATATGTAATGATTTCATTGCGTTAGCGGAGCACACCTGTGTTGCTACCATTACGTGTTGTGTCGTGGAGTCCCTTTTTTTTTCTAGCTTGGTGTAGAATATTCCCTGAAGCAGGCAGTACTACAACCGTGCATTCAACGGCCAAAATCGATGTTGCAACATCTACTACCGTTCTCCGCTTTTCCGCTGCCTCCCACTCAGATTTTGTCCACCGGGCAGTGCGGCTGCCTTGGATACGATCTTACCCAGGGAAACGACTACGAGGACATCTTTGACCGTCTAACAATGGCGGAATCCATCCTCGGGGACGCAGATGACGATGTCAAGCGGGAGGTGACTTCGATCATTTGCAGCACCCCCGTGAATGACGGCGATCACTTGCAGGTGCGTAAAGAAAGGTGTTGTGTGTGTGCCGTGCCGGCTTTGTCGGCATGTCCGAGGGCACCATTGAATGCTGTTTTTTGTAGCCGCTGTGCCCGCTCTCTGTTGAAAAAAGATCGTGTGTGCCAATGCACGATTCATTTGACACTTGTCGGCCATGCACGCTACGCGCGCGCGATCACTGTTTTGTTGAAAACGATCCAGCTTCTG
The DNA here is from genome assembly GCA_000310025.1 of Ectocarpus siliculosus. NCBI lineage: Eukaryota > Phaeophyceae > Ectocarpales > Ectocarpaceae > Ectocarpus > Ectocarpus siliculosus. The sequence continues at coordinate 585,939 of FN649733.1, read as the reverse complement.
TATGCACGCTCGGTCTCGTCTGGGGGTTTTTCGTTCATCATCCACTGTGTGCCGGTAGCTCACAATTGTACCCCACGCCACCCCGATTGGCCTTCAGGCGAGCTCGTCCCTGGACCCGTCCTTCTGGCCGACGCACCCGACCATGGAGCGGCTGTGGATGTACAGCATCCTGACGGGGCACATCACGGACTTCACCTGGCCGGACGACGACGTCACCGTCACCAAGCCCGACGGCACTGTCGAGGTTGAGTCGATCAGCCTCTACGGCGAGACCTGCTCGGGACACCGCGGCAGCGACGTGTTCCCCTTCGGCCTCCTGGACTCCGACACGGACGGTTTCACGATCAAGACCGGTATCCGTGGCAACCTGGACACCGGCAACCAGCTCACCAACCGCGAGGCTCTCCAGGCCTTCGACGCCCGTTCCAACTCCCTTCCCTACGTGTACGACACCTTCAAGTGGACGCACTGCGAGGCGGACGGGGTCAACTTCGACGACGCCTGGGAAAACGCCAAGGCCAGAGGCCCGTCGTCGATTAAGAGTCGCCCGGCATTCAAGGAGGGTGAAGTCCGAAGGCCGCGCTACAGCGGCTACGAAGAGATTAAGGCGAATGCACAGGCCAGGAAGGCCAACGCTAAGGGTCAGGCCGCCGCGCCCTAATTCGCGTCCAATCGGCCCTCGCGAAGAAGCTGGCTAGCAGAAAGTGAGCCCACTCGACAGGACACACGTGGATTTTGTTTTCTACCTGCTATTTTGTGTGCCCGTTCTTGTTTCTCAACTGGATAGGTCGCCGGTGAATGGGGTATTCCGGGTGTATTGCTTTCCACAGCGCTAGTGTCTTCCTACGTTGCGGGCTCGTGCCAGTAGGGTGGATGGCTGGTGGATGGCTGTGCAAAATCCTATTATTATAGTGATTTTCTGGTGCCGGAATTGATATAAAGAATAATCCCCCTTGATTGGAAGCCCCGTCTCAAGATTATTGCAGTGTTCGTTGATGACTTTTGTTTGTTTTGGTGCCTGGTTGCTCAAGGCGGTTGTGTACTTCCTCCGATGCATTGATGCACGTCGTCGTTGTCCTTGTCTCGAGCGCTATTTTTTGGTGGTGAAAGGAATTGGCGCGTGTTCTCCCCCACCCTCGCCGACCTAGGATGCGGGATAGTGTTCAGGGTTGTTCGGTTTGTTCTACTCGTAGTACACGTTAGTTAAGTTTTTGTCAAGTCTTGGTAACTCAAACTAATATCTGTAATGTGTCGTATCATGTGTACATGTCGCTTCCCAAGGTCGGCAACGACTTTTTTGCTGCTTAGTTCACGCTTCGTCGTTATCTTGGTCCGAGAGCATGCTTCGGCCACATCGTGGCTCCTTGTGGTTGACCGAAGACGCTCATTTTTTTTTTTTTTTTGTCGTATAGGTAGTGCTTGCTGTCCGTGCAGGGACTGGAAGGGCCAGATTCCATGCCAGTAGGTGGGGCATTCAGGAGGGTGTTGAGTGTGTCAGCTGTAATGGTGCATATTTTGCGCTAAAAAGTCATGCACCGACCTCGTCAGCCCGTGCGATTGGAGAAGGACTCACGAGAAAAAGGAGATGATGAGCTGCAGCCAGCCGTCTTCCTGTTTTTGGTGTATTTTTGTCGGTGGAGGATGCATACATTCGACACAGTCACCACGGGTGCCGCAGCCCTGCCCAACTGGGTGGGCTGGTGTCTATGAGAAGTCAAATGCGGTTCAAATATGCATACATACATCAATCGTAATTTTGGAGATGGAGAGAGCGTGTTCGTCCACACGGATGGGTACGTAGTGGCACGCGCGTGGGCGCCAGTGACTGCTACACCCCACCCGCGAGACTACAGCTGTAGCGTAGTAGCTAAGTTCACGTGTGTTGGGGCAGTTTTTTTGTGCATGCGTTGTAGACAATGAGCGATGTTGGCAAAACATGGAGTTGCAAATCCCAACATCATGTTGCCTACAAACACGTTCATTGGTGGCGCCACAATGAGACGCTCGGTTTCAGGCAGGGTGAAGTTTTGAAGGTCCTCTGGGAAGCCGTTGGTTGGTTTTGAGCATGATGATCCAACGACTGATTTAGTTTTTTCATCCTGCCGTGGACCACAAAAAAGCATGAACGAATGGACGCTGGCGTCCGGAGTCTTTGAAAAAGACCGGGCTACCGCGACCATTCTCTAATACGGGGTATAAGTCTAGTTGTCGGGTTTGTTCAAAAATACAGCATTCCGACGAGATACCGCGATAAAAGGCGGCACGTGCAGCCGACGTGCTGCTTGGTGTGGGTGAGAGAGGATGCAGTAAGTAGTCCATCCTGTCTGGTCGCCTTCATTAAAGAAAGACAGTAAAGAGCTCATACCCTTACCGCCCAATAATGAGTACCACTGCTGTATACGTAGTAGTGCTGCTGCTCTACTGCTGTATAAGGACCTACCTCGTCCTAAAAACCACCCAACACATACTATACATTCCAGCTGATACATTGATACAAACAAACACAGAAAGTCTACCCGTTCGAGATATAACCACACTCGAAGGAGGGGAGTTCGTGCCGTTTGGTCTCGCTCATCAGAGTAGTGTTTTATGCATAGGTAGTGCGTGGTGTACTGCTGTACAGTAGTGAGTTGCACTACTGCTGCAACTCAAGGATGTCTCACAATCTCACAAATCCATGGTTATTAAGTTCCAGTGACGGAGGGCGCATGGTATCTTCCCGACTACCGACGGCACGATCACGATACAGGTATCACGATATATTTTGATTCCTCCGCATGTCTCCGTATTTCATTCAGCCGGCTACAGCCTGGAAAGCTCCAACCTGCACACGACTACAATACAACAGCTCCCCTGCAGCCTGGGTTTGAGAACAACAAAGTGATATCACCACGGCACGGCCACGCGTAGGGAGCGATGCCACCTCAGCTAGGTTCTCGAGGGTACGGATCTGTAGGCGATCCCGCGACGGCAGCAGCGACGCCGTCAGCGGAGGGAGAGCACCCATTTTTCGATGAGGGCGACGACGGAAAGCCGCGGCGAGGCTTGGCGAAGATCGGGCTGGCGCTTGCGCTCGCGCTAGGGGTAGCCGCCACCAGCCGCGCGGGGGTGCACACCGCGGCAGCAACCCGCAGCAGCAGTAGCAGCAGCACGCTGCAGAGCTTTGTGGACAACAAGGGGAGAGAAACGAGTGACCGGCCTGGGCTGTCGACGACGACACCCCCACCTCTCGCGTTCCAGGCCCGAAACTTGTACCACTTGAGGGACGGCAAGCCGGCCTCGGACTACCCCTGGCTGCGGGATGTCAAGCTCGTCGAACCCCACCGCGAGACCACCCTCTCTGTCGACGACCCTCGCGAGGGCTTCGAGTACCGCTGGCTGATCCGCGGCGGCAGCAGCGCCTCCGAGGTTCACACGGCGGCGAGCGGGGCGGAGGCCGTCGTTGTGCTAGAGGCGAAGCACCTGGAGGAGAACCTGGTGACGCTGGAGGAGGTGGAGATCGCGACGGGAGCGGTCGCCCGGAGGCTGGACGAGTTCGTCATGGTGAAGTACGTGCGGAGGGAGATCAGGACCCTCACGGACGAGGACCGAGAGGAGCTGCTTGACGCGGTGAGCGAGCTAGCGCGATGTGTGCTCAGAGCACACTTTGGAGTGGAGAGTTAAGGGTCCCGTGTGCTGCGGCCGCGGGAGGAGGTGTGCCGTCAGGTCTCTCGCGTGCGCAGCAGGCTGAGTGAGGCGTGTTGGCTGTCGACTCGAAGGGAGACGGGGCAGCAAAAGGTGGATTCCCGCCGTGCTCTCTGTTCCAGCCCCTGAATCGAGAAGGTGCAGGAAATAAGGGCAAGGCTCACTTTTTCGCGCATCATGAGGTCGGAAAAGGCTGACTCTGCTGAACCGCGTACCGTCCTTTACAGATGCTTGAGCTGTGGAGCGTACGAGTGCAGGACGGCGACGGAAGGGAAAAATACGGAGAGAACTACTCGGACATCTGGGCAATTAATCGCCTGCATTTCAAGGCCGCGAGCCCTCAGTTTTGCGATCACGTGAGTTAGTTGGTGGGGCCGTCATTTTTGCCGGTTCAGAAAAGGCACGCACCTTGCTGTATTTTTTTTTTTCACTGAATACGACAAACCGTTCGGGAAACTGCTGCAATCCCCCCGGTCCTTTGACCGCATCGGGGTTCCTTTGATGGGTCTGCGCTATGTTCGCACGCGTGCCACATGAAGGTAGACATCTATGTTCGTGAAATGTCGGGGAGTGTTGCCCTAATCACAAGAGGTACACAAGACCCCCATGCCCCATCCTCAGCAACCTTCGCATTCGCAGTGTTTTTTTTAGAAAGTAAAAATACACACTCGAGAGTCGAGAGGCATGTGTTGAAGTGTTTTCAGTAGGCGGATTGAAACCGACTGGAAACTTCTTTCAAGTAAACATGTTGGACAATGGATGCAACCGGGGAAATTGGGTCCTGTTTCCAACCCCTCTTTCGGTCTCTTCGTCTGGTCTTCTTGCGGAACAACGAACAGTTCCACGACGGGCTGGGCTTCTTGACCAACCACGGCCTCATCTCCAACACGTTCGAGAACAGCCTGCAGCAGGTCAACCCCAAGCTGACCCTCCCCTACTGGGACTTCACCATCGAGTCTTCCACCGCTGGCATCGCCGCCAACGAGCACTTGGACGACATGTTTGGCTCCAAGATAAAGACTCCCTTACTCCAGGAGTCTTGGTTCGGCACAGCAGACCCTACCACCAGAATGGTACGATTCTTTGGCGGCAGGGGTAGGGAAAGAGAGTTGCTGCTTTGTCTCGTTTTTTTCCTCCCTTCGGGTGCTTTTGATCACGCCCCGCTCCCGCGATGAGGCTGAGGGGGGAGGGGTATCATGTACGGTTGTTGGGGTGAGAGTACTGTATCAGCCACGTGCTGCTCTGGTTACCGACACGCACACTTTCGTTTACGGTAAACATTATCTCACAGGAAGACTTCCCGTTCGAAATATGACCCCAGTCGTAAAGATATGTGCTGAACACTTTTTTTCGTGCAGTCATGACGTCGTTTTTACCTCAAACTCACGCAACTCCCAGACATTTCTCCGTCGAAACACTCACGCCGACCCCCTCGTACCCCTCTATCGCCATGAACCGTTTGCGATGCATGCTTTGTCGCGCCTCATTTTGCGTCCGCGACACCGGAATCGGACCGCCAGGTACAAAATGGCCGATGGGCTAAGGTTGAAGTCCCGAAAATGAGGGACGGTAACCCAAGCAAGATCGAGCCGGACGTGTACAGCAAGCTCAGGTCGCCGTGGAACGTCAACGACCGGCGGTAAGGGCCCACTCTTTTTTTGTATCGTTGCAAGCAAGCTAGGTTGTGCACGAATCGATCGTCAGAGGTGATCGTAGCCAAGAAGGCAGCGTGAGCGCGAGAGGTGGAGAGAGCAGGCGGGACGCAACATTGAGGGGGGATAGGAAGTCAAGTTTGAGGCCATCCGCATCTTTGCAACTGCGCCAAACAGAGGTGCATGAGGAGTCTCTTGTGGTGTCTTGCACCCGTTATCGGCACCTTCATGGTTGGATCTTGAGGCCATTCCGCCGCTTTTGTCATCGCCAACCGCCGCATCTCTGAACCCGCTCACGCGACTCCCGTGCTCTTACCTCTTACCCCGCCCACGAAACGAAGACCACATGTCACACAACCACTTCTTGCGTAGCAGTCTAACCCTTCTTGTTTTGTCGCTGCTTGCAGGTACATATCGAGGGGGATGGGGCAGATGTGCCATGCGCGTGCGGAAAGCTTCTATCCTTGGCCCACCTGTGAATCCCACTACAACCTAGCCACCTCCTTCACCGACTTCTACTCTTGGGTGTGGGAGAGCCTGTGAGTCGATGCAACCATGCTCATGAAACGACACTAAACAAATTTGTGCCTGTAGCTGCTGTCACGAGCCCCCGGAATAGTGTTATGTCTAGGGATCCAGCGGTCAATTGGGCGCGGTAAGTGGGACACACGCAAGGTAAGATCATTCTTTAGGTCTCGTGGTGCCTACGGCGTCGAACCATTCTAGGTCTCGTCCAGGATATTGATGATGATGATGATAATGTTCCGGTGCCATATTTTTTACCGGAGGATACCCGCCTGATGTGCCCTTAGGTACGACCCTCACGGGCCGGTGCACATCTGGATCGGTGGCGTGATGGACTGCGAGGAGACCTACGGCGCCCGCATCGAAGACCTGGTCGGCGAGGAAACCGCTCTCGATCTCGCGTTGATGGCGTTCGTGCACCGCAAGGACATGTTCCGCGACGGCATCTTCTCGTGCGAGGGCAGTGTCGCGGTGACGGAGTCCCCCGACGAGGTCTTGGAGTCCGGGGTATGCGGCTGCCACGGGTACGACCTCACCCAGGGGGACGACTACCTCCAGGTATTCGAGTCGATGGTGTTCATGAAGGAGCTCATGGGTGACTCGGACGAGGACACCAAGCGGGAGCTTGTGCGGGTGATCTGCAGCACCCCGATCAACGAGGGGGATCACTTGCAGGTCAGCTCTTGGACGTTGACGCCGAGTAGCGCTCCGGCTGTGCGCTGTGTTCCCTGTGTCGGCCGTTTTACATGTTGCATCTAACGGCTGACTTGTGTATCACGATTTAGCCCGGACACCCCAGTAGTGTCTCAGCAAACCGCGCTTGTCCTGCCTATGAATCTCTGTACGGCCGATGACAGGCCGTCAGGATGAAGATAAGTGTTGTATTGTATTCCACAAACACATTTCCCGAACGACCGCTCTTCCTCCCCAACAGTCGAGCTCGTCGCTGGACCCGTCCTTCTGGTCGACGCACCCGACGATGGAGCGGCTGTGGATGTACTCGGTGCTGACGGGGCAGGTTACGGACTTCGAGTGGCCGGACGCCGACGTGACCTACACCGCTTCAGACGGCACGGCCTACTCGCAGCCGATCAGCAAGTACTCGGAGGAGTGCCTCGGCCACCGCGGGAGCGACATCTTCCCGTTCGACATCCTCGCCAACGAGGTGAACGACTTCACGGTGCAGACGGGCATAAAGGGGAGCCCGCTGGGAGGGGGCAACACCATGACCAACCGGGAGGTCCTGGCGGCCTTCGACCCCCGGATCAACGCCCTGCCGTACGTGTACGACACCTTCGAGTGGGCCCACTGCGCGGAGGACGGGTTCGACTTACGCGACGCGTGGCTCGCGAAGGGGGGCGAGGAAACGAGTAGGGGGGTGGGGGCGGGGGGCCAAGCGGTCAGCGTCAAGAAGGGGCCTCGTGCAGGCTCCCGCCAGTCGATCGGCGGGCGTACGGTGTTCGAGAAGGACGACTTGCCGTTCCCGATGTACGGCACCCTTAAGGACAAAATGGCCGACCTGAAGGCGAGAAAAGAGAGTCCAACCGGACGATAATGGAGAGTGTAAAGGTTCAGGCAGATGTAGAGTGATCGGCCTGGCGATGAGGGTGAGGGTCGGGTGTGGTGGAGTGTAGAGGTTCAGGTCGGCCTTGTGTTTGAGGATGAGGGTATGAGCACATTCTTGTTGGGGGGCTCCGTTGCGAGCGAGTTTGTTGTAGGCCGTGTGCGTCGATGTTGACACAACACAAGGCCTTGTGACGTTTTTGGGGGGGGGGCGTGCTGTTTGATTGTTACAAATGGGGGAGGGATCTTGTTCGTACGTGGTTGTTGGCTGTTGCGTAGTTTTTCTTCAGGCTCGGCGTCTTCTGTGCTCTAGAGTGGCGTTCGCCGTGAACGTGGCAATGGAGACACCAAACCGAGGCGTTTTGATTTTCTGAGCCTATATTCCTTGATTGTCTCATCCGACCAGGTGCTTGCGTTGTGGGGCGGCGTGAATTCGCACTCGTGTACATGTATTTTTTTTTGCTAGAGAGGGGGAATATTGGCGTATTCCTCCTGCAAAAGTAGCACTTCCTTCGCTCGCTGTCACTTTTGTCCTGGGTAAACTCGCCTGACATTGTTTGGGAAAGAACGAGCTTTCGTCGACTTGTTGATGGTCGTAAGTGCTCTCTCTCTGTCTTCGTGTTGTTTCATGTACACAAGTACAAACTACAGTAGACAGGTTTTACAACCCTTCCGTGCATGGTTGCTGAGGGATGTTGAGGTTTCTTGATTTATTGCTGTCGCCTTATCGCCCCTCTTCTGTGCCAGAGCGATAGGTAAATGGGTGCGTCGTGGGGTGGCTGTGTTGACGAAGCAGCAGTGAGGTTTAGCGCGAATCGACTGCAGCCCGTACGATGCACGTGTGCCATGCCTCGAGGGTTGATTGCGTTGTTTTGTGCTTGGTGTACGACTTGCGCAATTTCCTCTTATTTCAATCCGGTTCCTGAAATTGGGGAACCTTTTGACGTTGCATGCTTTTTGACTAATATTGTAGTGGGGATGGGTGGGGTGTTTTTGCTGTGCTGTTTCGATGCGGGAGACCTCGCTCAAGGTTGGTGATCCAATTCATCGCCGTCATTTTTTCTTCGTCTGATGTTGCGCGTGTTGCAAATCGAGGCTCGGAGCAGCGGTGCCGGCTTCAACTTGTTTTATTTGCATGTGGTTGAATATTGTGCAGTGCCATACTGTTGTTCATTGTGTGTATTCGCTCTTTGGCAGGGAATACCTAAACATTTTGCGAACGCTGGTTCTGTATGCCCATGGTGCTGCACACGGGGAGCTTTCCTGTTGGTTCCTCGCGCTTTTTTAGCCCTGAGGTACCCCCCCGCTGAAACCAAAACCAATACTGAATGAGCCGATTCAATCGCCGCCAAGCATGGAGTCTTGCGAGCACGGTAATCGGATTGAGCGAATGGAGTTGATTCTACTACGAGCAATGCTTAGTTTTCCATAGCATACACTTGCTTCTACTACCAGTAGTGCTATTTTTTTGTCCTGAGCGTACACACACACTACCAAGTCAGACAAATGACGCAAGAAGAAGCTACCTGTAGAGAAGGTATGTACGGGCGTGGTCGTCAGACAGCGGCGACGCCACAACTCACCATCCATCGCCTGTGCTCCTCCTCGACAAATCATGTCAGTGAAAAGTTTGAGTCAACGCCTGGAAATCACCACCCCACACTGCTATGCAACACACGTTAAGCAGTCGGAACGGCATCGATCGGTGTCCCTTGAAAATGCGTGGTGAAGATTAACCTACTACTACTGCGTACTGCAGTAGAACTACAATTTTGTTTTTCTGTCGTTTTGGATGTTCACCTTCACACCCACATACACCACGTCTCAAACTCTCACAAGTGTCCGCTACCGCGCTATGAATTCATCACCGATAATTTATCCCGGACTCTTACAGGGTATCATATATCATATATATCTGGGTGTGCGTGCAGAGAGACATGAATGAATTCGTTTTGTATTCTGTAGCATGAATCGAGATAGAGAGAGCTGTTTTACCAGCCAAGCACTCCAGCAGTAGTAGCCTGGCAGAGGTTCAATTGGTAGGTATTCTCGTCTAAGCCTTGTCAAGGCGCAAAAATGCGCAAGAAAACCCGAACAAATCAAGGTGTGTGTGGAGGCGTAGCAGTAGAGTTCTGGTGGAGTTGTAGGAAAAATAAATACACACACAGAAAGGCTACCCATTCGAGATATACCCACGTTCGAACGGGATGTGGTGGAGTCTTTTCAGTGAGTGGGGGGGGAAAACCGGCTGGGTACTGGACTTATTTCGAGTCTATTTACGTCTATACACTGATAATTTATATCAGTGATACAGCGTACCTGCGGAGCAATCGAGCAATTCCGCCGCATTTTGCGCGAGACGTTTTTCGTCTTGACTAATGCTCCATGTTTGGGGAGAAATGGGCCCTGCACCCAGCTGCGCCGCTGTTGCTTAACGGGGAGAAGGGGTCTTGAATTGGTGATGGAGGCACACAACAGTTCAGAGGGCAGCTTTATAAGTGAGACTTCAGAGGAGATTCGCTCGCGCATCTTGAGTCTGAGAAAGGGTGGCAACGACCATGGCGCCGTCGTTGCAGCGGAAGAGAGCCTAACTCGGTCGGTCGACTCTCACGGTCCCTCGTCAGAGGAGACCCGCGAAGTCGCAGCAGACCTTGTCTTAGCCTACAACCACCTCGCCATGAAAAGGCTGTCGGAGAACAACATCAAGGTGTGCCTGTTAGTGTAGTAGTCTAGACGGCACACGCAGGCGCAAAGATCTTACTGCATGCCGATCCGATCATGATGTATCATGGTGTACATTCGATCTGTACCTCGCGCGACGTATGTATGGGTTCGAGTTCACGGGCGTGCATGTATGTATGCACACAGATATGTACACTCTGTAGCGTTTCTTTTTTTACCTAGCTTGAACGTATGCTACAATGTGACACTGTATGCTATTACAGGTTCTGGCTACCGTAGGTTGCCCAAGATATCACACCCCCTGCACCAGCTCGATTTCTCCCTGACGAAGAGTACGCCAAACTAAAAGGATACCACGTTATAGGCAAGCTCTCGAGGAGAACATTTACCAACGCCGCCATTGTCGGAGCCGTCGCTGTTTTATCTGTACAATAATCAAGCTTTTGAAATTGGTAAGTCCCGGGGCGTGTGGTGTCTGACGCAACCAATGCATACGGTACTGCTGTACATGCACACACAGACAGACGAAAACAACGGCTCTCTAGACTGTATGTAGAAAGCAAGCGTCCTCCCGCATGTAAGCGTAGGAAATCCTCCAGCCCCCGGGTGGTTCGGCAAATCTTAACCATATTCCCCTTCCACCAAACATGCACAAATCAATGATTCAGGCCTCAGTTCGCCTACTACAGAAAGCCTCGCTGCTGACCAGCCGTGGGCAGCCTTTTCTTGGCAAGGCAAGGCTTCAGGCCCGCGCGTTGACGCTCAACAACTTCGGCTGCCTGATGAAGAACTGGGGAAAGCCACGCGAAAGCGTCAAGTTTCTCGCCCGCGCTCTTAGAATAGAAGCCAAGGTGCCCGGGGGCGCGGACAACCCCGCCGGCACACACGTGAACATGAGCGCCGCTTTGTCGACCATTGGGCTGCACCGGGAAGCCGCTATGCACGCCGGTCACGCCATCGACCTCGCATCCCAAGCGATGATGGAGCAAGAAGCAGGGTTCTCCTACGTCGAAGACCCAAACACCGCGAGTGGTGACCCAGCGGATATGGATGAGGACGGTGCTGCTGTTGCGTCGGTTCATCTTACTTCTGCCGACAGCGGGACAAAGGGTGGTGTCGGGGATAGCGGTAATAGCGTTCCAAGTGTGGGGGTCACAGGATGTCTTGAAAGCAGCAGCGTTCCTCGGCCGGAAGTCCAAGGGGAAGACGGGGAGACGGTTAGTTCTTCGGCCGTGGCGGATGATGGGCGTACATGTAGTCCAGAAGCATCCTCGTCAGTCCACCACGCGGACCATGACGTGCCAGAAGGCGGAAAAAAAGCGAACCCCGCCGAAAACGGTACGGAAGGCCATGGAGGAGGAGGAGGAGGAGAGTCTGCAGGGGACGAAAAGAGCGTCCAAGGAGACACGAGCTCGGTCGACAGGCAAGACGGACCACCATCGGCGGCGGGAGGGCTCCTCGCCATCGCCTGTTTCAACCTTGGGGTCGAGAGGGAGCACCTTGGTCAGCTGGACGCGGCAATTGCCTCGTACAAGTACGCGCGTTCGGCGGCCGACCAGCATCTTGGGCCGGAGAGTCCCGTCGCGAAGGGGATTGAAACCGCGCTCGAGAAAGCCTCCGCCGCCGCCGCCACCGCCGCCTCCTACTCCCGTAAGCGCGCGGCTTCACGCTCCCGAGTAGCGGTGTCGTCCTTCCCTTGCATAGGCAAGCTCAAGTTCGGTCAAAAAAACTCGCAAGTGCCGTCACGCTTCGACGGCGTGGGCCTTTCTCCGCGATGCCGGTCACAGCAGCAGCACGGGGAGGAAGTCGTTGGCGAAGCAACGGCAAGGGACCTCCTCGAGCACGCGTACACCAGCCCTCGTCCGTGCCCTGCCCCACCTCACAAAGGTTCATGGGCACGCCTCGGCCATGTACCGACCCCTCGATCGGCCCCTCCAGCACGGTCGGCGTCGCGTGGCCCTCAGCGGGCGGGGAGGTGGACGAGCGTCGACACCCCGGCGGCGCGGGCGATGAAGGAAGCGCAGCGGCGGTCGGAAGGGTGGAGAAACGGCGGCAGGAAGCGTGGCGACGTCGACGGGGATTTGAGGTGGCGGGCCTTGGCTTGTGCTGAGTGGCAGTGCAGTCCGAGGGAGGCACTGCACGCCCAGCGGCAGGTTGCGGAGCAACACGGGGTGGATGTCGGGGTGGCTGCGCCAACAAGCGATGCTACATAGTAATAGCAAGCTAGCTTTAGCTCCTTGTATGTACATGCCGAGGTTCCAGGTCATCATAGACCCGATGATCTGGCTGATAGACATGCTAGGGGAGGTGAGGGAGGGGTGGATCGGTGTGGTTTTGAAGACCGACTTTCTCTCGCTCGGGGTAATATCTTGCGAAGATTCGCCACTTTTTGTCTTCCTCTCCTCGCTTTGCAAGCCGTCATCGTGCTTGTTGGCTGGGGATCCGCACATGGTATTGTTCATGATGCGGGCGTATTGATAGTGTGGAGGTTACAACACTGTTTTTGTTTTTGGTTCTAGATGGGTCCGAAGGTGTAATATTGTGTCATATTTTGAAGTTGTTGTGCCCACCTTAGGATGTGTCGTCCTTGTATGCACCTGGTGGTATAGTCGAAGTAGCGTATTGGGCAGAGAACTTGACGGCCACGGCAGGGCTAGAAGAGCTCAGTTCCTTGCTACAACAAAGAGCCACTAACAACAAGCCTTCCTTGTAACGTCGGGGAATCGGTCGCGCTGTTTTGGCGGGCAGGCGGGCGGGCTAGAAGCAAGTGCATGTGCACCATGTACAAGCGAGTATTGTAACTTTCTCCTTCACTGCGGAAAGACGTTCAAACGCACAACCAAACGATGTAGCCCCAGTGCTTGAAATACATGAAAACGACTCCGTTGGACCTACCCGAAGCGAGCCTCTTCGGCCAAGCGGGTGGCCGGCCGAAGGTGCGTCTGTTCGGTGCAGTACTCCCACTACCGTCGCCCAGCGCCATTTAACAAATCAATTAGGATCTACGAGGGTCTCCTGCGGGGCTGACACAAAAGCTCATGCTCGCGGGTGTCAGCCGGCGTTGCGGTGTGAACAGTCAAGCAAAGGCATACTCCTGTGTAGCCTCGCGGCAACGAACTGCACCAGAGAGAACTCTGTGCCGCAAATACGTGCGCGACAGCAACGGGTTCGACTCTTGCCCATTGAACTGAAAACCAAATAGTGCTACAATGAACAAACCCCAACGGGATCCCACACGAGTTCCTTCAAAGTCTCCCGTCACTTGCTGCTACATGTCTTTTACAGACGCTGTGTCGGAATATCACGATTCGGCATGCCGCCGGACAGTCACATGGTCACTCAGTCTGCGAGAACAGCTCGCGAAGAAACCGAAGAAAACACCGTAAATCGGCGCAAAAAATGCCAACATGGTAGAGAAAAAGTACCGTCAATGAGCAGTAGCACGTCGCCGAACGAGATCACCCTACCATAAGTCTACCCGCTGAACACCTTTCTTTTGCTCTAGCCAACACAACACAGCAGTAGTAGTGGATAAGACGTATACTGCTGTGGGGCAGGTATTGCATGGTAGGCGTGGGAAGTTGCCAAGACTAGACAGCAATGCATGTCTTTTTCGGCGACATAGGAACACAAGAAGACTTCATTCACTAAACGCATTCTCCAACCGATACACCCCAACTCGCCTGCAGTATGCATAGACTGCGCAGCCTGCCACGTGCGTGAACACCGGCGTCAACCGTCCTCCGGCCAAAACAGCTGATAATCGACAAAGAACAAATACCTTCGCGTTGAGCGATAATACCTTGCTGCAGAGACTAAACTCCTCCGCCCCCCGCTCCCCCCCCCAAAAGTCAATATGATTGATGATTCATGCGCACCAAGCAAGCCGTGCGAGCTAGCCGCCTCACGGTTTCGGTAAGAAGGAATAACGCGGCGTCGGCTACCACTGGCTGCAAAGCACATCCATCAGCGCATCGGACTTTTTCAATGCAAACAAAATCGCCGTAACGTATGTATATCTCCCACCCCAATCGAACACATCTGTACAAGCCGCTCATTGGTCGGTTGGCAACTTCGGTCGGGCGGAGGTGTCGGTCGTTGAGCAACTGTTCCCCCGCCACAACCAACAGCATCGATCGGTCTCGAGTACCCGAGCTTTGTACGCACGGAGTGGCCACACCAAGATTGGCCTCGAACAAAACTGCGTCATCAAAAGTGAGGCCGCAACCAACCCCCTACCCCACCTCTCCCAACCCAACCCTCCCTCCTGTTAGGGGCCCCTTCGCTCAGGATTCCACCGACCCCTACCTACCCTGCGAGACCTTCTGCTCCCCCTGTATATAGCGCCCCAATACCATTCATTATCCCTACAGACGTAAAACCCATGCATAAACTACACTGACTGCTGTTCGAGAGACCACTGCTGTAGAAAGAAACGTGCACAGGGGCGAAAGGCCCTCTCCTGTCCATCATCCAGTTCAGAACTCGAGCTCTGCTTCCTCGTCGCTCTCGCCGTCCGCTACCGCCGCGGAGGCGCCGCCCAAGTTGCCTCCAAGCTCCCCATCCTCGTCTGAATCGTCGTCATCGTCCTCGTCTGCCGCGCCCCCCACGAACTTGCCAATCTCTGACGCCGTGCGGCGCTGAGAGGCAATCGCCGCCTTGCGGCGAGCGCGGGGGTAGATGATGTTCCCCTTGAGCGCAGAGAGTTCGTCTGTTCGGACAGGCAAGAGAGGTAGGGGGTTGACGGGGGGGGGGGGGGGGGGGCCCGGGTTTTCTTGCCCTTTTTGGGGGGCCCAACCCGGGGCCCGCAAAAACCCCAAAGGGGGGAACCCCCCCCAACCCCTCCCCCCCCCCAAAAGAAACCGCCCCCTAAACCCGGGGTGGACGTTTTTTTGGGGCCTCTAGGGGAACGGGGATACCCCAACCCCCCCCGTTTATTGGGGGGGAAAAATTGGCCCCGGGGGGGGGGATATTTTTGGGGGGGGCTGATTCCCCCCCCCAATGGTTCCCAACTTTTCCCAACCCACGGGCCCCCTGGAGAAAACTTTAAAAGAGCAGGGGGCCCCCCCAAAAGTCCTTGTTTTTTTTTCTCCCCCAAATAATTTTTCCCCTTTTGGAACC
>FN649733.1:516000-570612 GCA_000310025.1 Ectocarpus siliculosus | reverse complement strand
ATGGTGGTATTGGTCTTGTTTGGCGGCCCCCCCCAGAAATTTCCAATTTTTTGCCCCCGGGGGGGGGGGAGAGGCAATCCCCCCCTGGGGGGGGGCGGGGGGGTAAATATTTTTCCCCTTGGGCGCAGAGATTTTTTTTTTTGGGACAGCCAAAAAAGTTAGGGGTTTGCCGGGGGGGGGGGGGGGGGGGTCACGTGTTTGCTTGCCATTTTCGTGTGACCAAGCACGTGTCCAGCAATAGCCACAATGACGGTAACACGCCACAACACGTCCAGCAGCCGAGATGAAGCAGCCCAGTAAACACGGCATGAACGTTGTTTCGTGCCGTCTAGGCGATCGGGCATACGCGAACCCGCCACGTTGATTGGTGGGAAAAAATTGACCACGGGAGTGGCGATATTTCTGGACGGAGCTGATTCCGCACCCTAATGTTTCGCAGCTATTCCAATCCAACGGTCCCCATGACGAAAACTTAAGACGAGCAGTGGCACACGCAGAAAGTCGTTGTTGTTCTTTCTCCCCGAACTAATTTTGCACCTTTTGAAACCGCTTCGAGGCGGTCGTCGTCGTAGCTTCTTTTCGCCTTTTTCTTGGGTCGTCTCTCCTTCTCCGCCACCGCCGCCCCCTTCCCCTTCCCTTTACCCTTCCCCTCGCCCCCTCCGCTGCCGCTGGCTTCTTCCTCTTGTTGCTCGTCTTCGTCTTCATCGTCACCTTCGATTGGACGAATACGGAGGAGGGAAGGGAGCAAGAAACACGTCAGACTTAATCCAAGAGATGAAAGTAGTACACGACCAAGCGGGCGCCGTGGTTTTGGGCCACTATACCCGAACAAATATCTTGCGCTGCGCTAAAAAGTCGCCCGAAAGGGGCGGGGAGGAACACATACATACGAGAATAGAAGCTGGAAGACGGTTTGTGTGTGTGTGTGTGTGTGGGCGGGGGGGGGGGGGTACTCAGAGCCGTGCATGCCGTAGCTGTTAGACGATTGGCCTCGCATCCCTACAAAGCGTGTGTGTGTGTGGGGGGTCAACAGCTACGTCGCCGTAGCCACCAGACCTATTACACCTCGCATCCCTAATACTACGAAGCGGGGATATTTCCCGTCGGGTTGTAACCGACCACTAGGCGAAACATTACACCCACACCCCAAAAAACGCCCGTGAGGTGTGGAGCAAGCGGCACAAAGGGTGACCCTCATCCAAGAACCCGTTGTGAAAAGAAGGCTGACTTGTCCACATTGGTGCCTTCTGTCTTGTACAAGTGGCAGCCAGATTCGAACGACTTGATTGTTTTCCGGTCTTGACACTCCCAAAGACAAGGTCGTGTGGGCAGGCACACCCAAGTGCTACCCGCCTTGGTTTTGAGACAACTGACGACGTATTCCTTCCGTAGTTCCTTCTTTACCACCCCCGACATATAACGGCACGCACTCATGCCGCTGAGGTGCGAGTCAAGCCGCCTTACATCGGCATGATAGTATGGTATATCAACACAGGCTTTGGTAGCTCAAAATAACGTAAGCAAACACGAGTCCGCCCTACCGTCTGCGTCTTCATCCTCGTCTTCGTCTTCATCCTCCTCCTCCTCCTCCTCCTCCTCCTCCTCCTCCTCCTCCTCCTCCTCTTCCTCTTCACCGTGCCCCTCAGGGCTTGCAGCGACCACCACCGCTGCCTCCTGAGCGGCAACGGCACCGTTCTCCCCGTCCACCTCCTCCGCTTCTCTTGCTTCTGCCGGCTCCTTGGCGACAACAGCTACGTCAGGCACGACTGCCGCAGCCGTTGTCTTGGCAGCGGAAGACTCAACGGGCTTCTCTGGTTCAACCACCGCGCCGTCCTTTATGACCCTGTTTTGGGGTGCAGAAATTCACGCACTTTAGCTGATGAAAGAAAAAAAATGCGCAGACGCCAACAATAGTGAAAACCTCCTTGTGCTGAATGGCTGTGTCACTCGACAACCATCTAGGTGTTCCCAGGGTGCCTAGGTGTAGCCATGGTCGGTACGTTGGAAAAGTATGGATGTTTTTCTACCATTGCCGGGGGTTGTTGTTGCCACCCAGGGGGGGTTGTCGAGAGGTGGGTTTGGAACTTGATTCTTCATGCCGCAGAGATGTCAGCTGCACAGACGAGACCATTCAGGCGGGAAGCTTTGTCGTCAGGGTCTCTTGTAGCAGGTAGGATCACATCTCCTGATTATCAGTCTACGCTACGCAGGCTGCGACAACTATTTGCCAGGAGAGACATCACGTACACATGTTGTCACACACCCCAGACTGCAGTGGATCCCCGAAACGCATTCTGTCGCAAGGGTGGTGTACACAAGACGCCACACCGCCGTCTAATAACCTACGGTAGGTCTTGTCTTCAACGCTCGAACATGATCAATGGGCTGCTGTGGTGTCTCGTGTCTCATACCCCTTGTGGGTACGTAGAATCATAGTTTTCTTGCGGATATGCGGATGTTTATGCCGGTGAAATCGCTTGGCACGCCTTATCACGCCTACACAAGAACCTGCTGCTGCTACTGTGTAGAAGTAAACAACAGAGAGTGGTTCCGTGTGGCATCGGAGACGTGAACGGTCTGAAACAGGAGATTGCCATTGCCAAACAACGAGAAAAAAACGCCACGGAACGTCTATGTCGAGCTCTTTCTCTCGGTTCATGTTGGGGCATATGCATACGTATGTCCCGGTGATCTCCTCCACCTTGTGTGCCTGCAAGAAAAAGATGGAGTTCAGGGGTTGGCGTATGTGTATTTGTAGATGAGCAAAATCCGGCAGCAAAAAAAGCCACCGGGACAGATTTAACTTGGCGTCCGCCAATCAGCTGTCTCCATTTAACTTGGCGCCTACTTTGGCGTCTTGTCTATTTTCGAGTAATTTTGGCAATTACGCCGCTTTTTTCTTGTGCGCGCACCGCATTGGAACCAACCACTTCAGAGACCGACACACATCAGGCGGGAGCCTGGGCGCTGCAACTGGCGCATACCAGACACCAACAGCAGCAGAGACCAGTGGTCTCTGTGTGCACGAAGTTTCGCAATGTCAACCCACACTGAGTGTCGATGACGAGCACGTAGCAGCACCCCCCTGAAGAGCTACAGCGAGGAGAGAGAGGGAGATCGTACAAACACGCACGCACGCACACACACGCGACTATTTATGTCGAGCTACTGCAGCACAGCAGTAGTACCCACACCCAGGGATCCATGCATGCTTTTATATCATCTGCACGCCCGTCCTCTCGCCAGAACACTTTAAGTAACGTGATGATACTCTGGCACCTCCACGTTGTTTTGTTCGCTCTGTTGACTCCATCTATCGGCAAATTTTTAATGTACCGGGACAGAGCTTTTAGGAGTTAAATTACGCGGGCGAAGCCCGCCAATAAACGGTGAAACCCATTCATCTGCGAGCCAAACGCTTTCAAAATGTTGCACCTCACTCAATGCATCGATGAAGGAACGGAGACACCAGAGCAGAGGTGCCGTCACTGGGGCAGCAAAAGAATCACCGTGCAGATATTCTGCCATGCGGGTTGTCAACAAACCGACGCGTCGGGATGGATGGATGATTGATGGCGATTGCTTTGGGTGGGGTGTTCACTCCAATAAAGAACCTACCGATAGATGGAGTCAAGAGAGCGAAAAAAAACAACGCGGAGCTGCCAGAGCATCATCATCACGTTACTTGAAGTGTTCTGGCGAGAGGACGGGCGTGCAGATGATATAAAAGCGGGCATGGATCCCTGGGTGTGGGTACTACTACTGCTGTGCTGCAGTAGCTCGACATAAAATATTCGCGTGTGTGTGCGTGATGGGTGCGTGCGTGTTTGTAGCTCTTCTTCTAGCGGGTGCTGCTGCGTACTCGTCATCGACACTCAGTGTGGGTTGACATTGCGAAACTTCGTGCACACAGAGACCAGAGTGGTCTCTGCTGCTGTTGGCGTCTGGTATGCGTCAGTTGCAGCGCCCAGGCTCCCGCCTGATGTGTGTCGGTCTCTGAACTGGTTGGTTCGAATGAATGCGGTGCGCCCAGAAGAAAAAGCGGCGTAATTGCCAAAATTACTCGAAAATAGACAAGACGCCAAGTAGGCGCCAAGTTAAATGGAGACAGCTGATTGGCGGACGCCAAGTTAAATCTGTCCCGGTGGCTTTTTTTGCTGCCCATCTATCGGTGGGTTATTTGGAGTGAACACCCCACCCAAAGCAATCGCCATCAATCATCCATCCCGACGCGTCGGTATGTCGACAACCCGCATGGCGGAATATATGCACGGTGATTTCTTTGCTGCCCCGGTGACGGTACCCCTGGTCTGGTGTCCTTTCCTTCATTGATTCATTGAGTGAGGTGCAACATTTTGAAGGGGTGTGGCCTGCAGATGAATGGGTTTCACCGTGTATTGGCAGGCTTCGCCCGCGTAATTAAACTCCTAAAACTCTGTCCGGGAAAGGCGATTTTTTACTGGCGGTGCACGTTCCGTCGGTATTGGACATATATAGAGAAAAGAGAGGAGGGGAAAATGTCCAATACCGACAGCATCTGTAACACTCTTTGACGTGTTAGAGACCTCACAGCTGCCACAGACATAGCCGCTACAGAACAATCACCACGCCAGCAATTAAGAGTGTTAGCAGCTGGTTGCTGCTGCCGCAACAACAGCGACCCAGAGCAGAGAGAGAGAGAGAGAGAGAGAGAGAGAGAGAGAGAGAGAGAGAGAGAGAGAGAGCGAGAGAGAGAGAGAGAGAGCGAGAGAGAGAGAGAGAGAGAGAGAGAGAGAGAGAGAGAGAGAGAGAGCGAGAGCGAGAGAGAGAGAGAGAGAGAGAGAGAGAGAGAGAGAGAGAGCGTACGCCGCCCACCAGAGAGCCTCGAAGCTGATGCGACAGCTGATGACAGAGAGAGAGAGGGTGCGCCCACCGGCTAAACAGAGAGTCTGGCAGCCGAATGAACCCTTTCAGACCAATACACACGCTTTCCCAAGCAGGTCTTTGTTCCTTGCCCTGCTGTTTATTTAGTTACGACGCAGCGCTGGGTTGGTCTGCTGAGTTTTAGAAGCGAGACTAGTTGTGGCCGTTGGAGAGTTATTAACTTGGGATCTTTTCTCATCCTCTGCATGATCTGTCGAGGCAGCGCCCGCCATTGTCCTGTGCTCTGCTCGCGACGGCTACTACTCCCATGCAGTGCGGGCTGCGGGCTCTCTGCATGCTATCCGAATACTGTAATGATACTGGTGGTCACGCGGTTCTGTTGGACAGAGAGAAAGCCACACCGTACATGCATGTATGTGTGTGTGTATGATATGCCATGTGGTATGTCATAGCGGTGGCTCGTCAAAATCAAACAGGACTATGTGTCAGGGTGCCTAAACGACTCACAGCAGTCGATCGTGGGTACTGGCTTTCTTTGCGCTCTAGTGCAAAAACTCGCGAGTTCATCGAGGGCGGGATGGTCGAGTAAGGTCGAGTCAAACACGTGACGGATCGCAGAACTCTTCCTACAAAACCCGGGGTTTCCTCCTTTTCCTTTTTCTTTTTTTTTTTCATGCACCGTACATTCAAAATTTGCCCAAAATCCCGCCCACAACACCTCCACCAGAGCGCGGATGTTCCACATGTTCGAACTGGACCCTCCTGTCTTTGCCGTACGGACCCGACGCTACCCTCACTCGCACGGTAGACACGATTTCTATTCGTCGGTCCTCTGTTACCTCCCGCACATTTAAAATTTGTAGCGGCCCTGAGTCTGTAACCCCTCCCCCGCCGCCGCCCAACTCGCTCTGAATGTCGCCGCTGTGTGGGTCGATTCGAACCACAGCTCTTGAAGGCTAGTCAAATTTGAAAAAAAAAAGGTGAACAAATCACGTTGCTACTCTGACGCAATCGCTTGTAGTTTGCCGACAGTTGATGGTGCTACAAACATCTGTGGTGAAATATCACTTACCCTCCGTCTCCATTCGCGGCCATGTTGGTGGTGTTGGTGGTGGTGCGGTGGTAGTGCTGGCGCTGGATCTGCTGTTGTTGTCGAAAGACACGCCGCGGGTCAAAGGAGGATCTCCCTGGCTCCGTTCCGCCGCTGCTCCACGCACGCCCTGTTGCCTCTTTCTTTCGACCCTTTCCCAACAGATTGAAGGAGAGTGGCTGTTGGAGGAGGTGACCGCAGTGTTTGGTGCACGGGGTAGCGATACACAGCGCAACACCAGAGGACGCCAGCAAGGGGAGCCAGGGGGCCCGCAGATCGGATACAAAAGATAGGGGAGCCTATGGTCACGGAGCCCCTTTGATGGCCCCGCAGCCCGCAGCATCCCCGTGATCCTGCAACCTGGAACAGAGCAGACACAGAGAGCCAGCGAGGACCCAGGATAGGAGCAACCAACCTACCTACCTTTTCTGCGTGCTCGACGAAGGGTCGTTGTGCTAGTGAACCGCTTGACTACATGTCGTCAGCCGGGAAGGAGATGGGGATGGTTCAGAGAAGGAGACAAATCAGCACCGCGAGAGCAGTTGTCGTTGCTGCTGCCCTCGCCGTGCTGCGGGTTGCAGGTCAGCAAATGCCACTGGTTGGTGCAAACGGCCGCCGCCGTAGATCCTTGAACGTGCCTGTCTGCGGTCGTTTGCCCTCCGCAAGTACTAGGGATTTGTACGGTTGGTGTGAATCCGTGTGATGGGCGCGCGATGTCCAGGGCACACGTCGCATCCGCGCTGATTGACGTACAATATCTTGCGTCGCCCGCTGCGACTCACGACAAGGTATACCGGTATCCTATCGCTGCCACTTTGCGATGCTTGATGAGATCCGCATGCTTCGTGACATGTGTATGGGGAATGAGGAGGGAACTCTCTGCCGCTTGGCACTATCAGGAAATATCGCTGCCCTTGCGCATCTTCCTCTCCAGTACACATATTTTCAAACTGGGAACCCATCCTCTCTCTCTCCGTTCTCGTCGCAACGCTCTTTCTTCCTCCCCCTGGGGTTATTTGCACGCGCGCAGATGGTTTCCGATACGCAGCAGCGCCCTTGGATCGGGGGGCAGCAGCGTTGAGCCGAGATGATCATTGCGAGCACGGCTTGGCATCAACGACGACGCGCAAATCCCGCTCGCGCTTGATGATGATGGTGAGTTTGAAGGTTGTGTCTTATTTACAGTAGTCCGCCCGCGGGACGATGTAGATCTACAGTACACTTTCCACGTGCGACGGGGAGGGCCTGTGAATGAACTGAGACACCTGGGGTTTGTTATTGTTTGATTAGCTCTCCCTGGGAACTCCGGGTGGCGAGCAATGATGACTGAGTGCGTCGGCGATTGCACGGCGGGGGCTGGTGAGTTGTGGTGTGCTTCGTATTCCGGATAGTATTTTTTTTTTTTTCTCCCATCATCGGACTCTGTCGTCTGCCCCTCTGGCCCCCATCCTCCACTTCTACTAGCTAGACGACCCAACCGGGGTCACATACGAGGGGGGGGTTGGACCCCCTCCTGCGGTTCCTGCCTGAGATACTTTTATCGCGAGAAGGGTACAGCAATCCCTTCCCTCGCGACGTATGAAGTCGATCAAGTTTACTCACAACGAGCTTTGCAGCGCGTCGCTTCCAACTTAGACCAGGATTCATTTAGTGTGAACTCACTTTGCCGGGACTCGAACCCATGACCTGGCCCTTAGACCACCGAGGCAGTATGTTTTGTTCGGCCTGGAAAAAATCTTCCCGCAGTTCCTGGAATCTACAATGTTACATGATCTTATGCAACCACCAGCAGTCAGTGTATGGATATCATCGTAGACGCACCCATACCCCGCGACAGACAGTATCACGCACAGCAGCAGCACAGCCTCTGGAGGAAAGCATGGGACTACCCAGTCTCCGTTGGTGACTGGCGTCGTACCCTCGGCGTAGACAACCCGACACGCCGTGTTGTTTTGTTTGTCCGCGGAGGAACATCAACCTGTTCTCTGCCCCGCGCGTGCTCTCGATGAGAACCAAGGGTGAACAGCAGCGAAAGAGCTCAGCAGACAAAGATCTGACGGGTAGAGAGGTTAGGGCTGGCTACTTTGCTGTGTATCACCAATGCAGCACTGAAGTTGCGGTATGTTGGGATATGGTGCAAAGTCGCATGCCCGTGCGCAACACCGAGCAAAAAGTCCTAGAAAAAATGAACGAATTGGACCAGGTATACAAGCAAACAACAGCAGAAGGGGCAGCCTGTTTTTCTTTCTCTGCCAGGAGCGCTGCTGCAAGCTGTTGTTTTCTGGTGGAGTTTGCATTTTATTTTTTCCAAAAACAAGTTCATCTCTTTCCATAAAAAAATGTCGAGGATGAATCGGTGGTAGTGCTAATTATATTTTGCGCCAAAGTTGGACGTCCCTCGGTTAGTTTTGTTTGGGAAGTTCCGGCGGTTCGTTTCGTTTGGGATGATCCAGTTGGGACAGGAAAAACCTAAACGATCCTCTTGTTTGGGGGAGGAGGCATCATCAGCAACTCGACAACTCGCTTCGCTCTCGTCACACAGCAGGTCGGTAGATATATATTGTACCTCTGGGCTTTCTTTCGTCGGACACTTGATTCTGGTAGGTGCGACATTTACAATCATAACCGTGTACCTTCACAACAACAACACGCGCCCGCGGCGAGCATCATACAAGTAGCTCCAGCTTCCACTGTCGAGAGAGGGCTCAAGCGTCCAACCGTGTGTGCGGACCATAGCACAAACGACTCGAAATTCACGTCGCTGCCTCTTTCGCCGCCGCCCGCCCCCAACCCCAAGAGTACCCCCCCCCCCCCCGCGCGCGCGCCCCCCAACCCCAGGCTACGGATGACCCCGAACTGCCGGAAATCATCGAAGGTGTGTCAATCTTCTAGGATTTGGTCCGTACACACGGGGGCGACTTTCAGCGTCTCACACACCCCTGCTGGCGATCTCAAAGTCGTTCGCAAGTCGGGAAGCAAGCACGAGTCGGTCGCCACTACCGTTGTTGTTTGGGCTTGGATGCTAGCGTCTCTTTCGTTAGTCTTTGCTGTACGTTTACGTGATCAAGAAAAGTGGAGACGTACTGTATCTCGCGGAAGACCCGGAGCAGGTTTAGCTTCGAGCGGGCGACCGTAACGAATACGACACAGCACCGAGGGCACACTGCCGTTGGTGACCGTGGCGTTTTGTTTCGTGTGGTGTGTTCCCGCAGGTGGCAGCGGATCTGGGGAGAAGAGCCGCTTCATGCCCGTCAGCTTCGATCGGGTATGTATGAGACGAGGGCATGCTTGTGGGCCGGAAGTAGACGTGCCCTGCAGCAAGAATATCTGTTTGTTCGAAGACGCTCAGCAACAGTCGAAACTTTCTGGTTCTTCCTCAGCACACCTTCCGAATATGTCGTCAACGCATATAATATGTAGCGTGCTTTCGATAGTCCCTCCGTTTTAGAGAGGGTAGTGTTGTCGTTACCGATCAGACAGAGGACGCTTGAGGACATCCCCTCCCCTGTGCAGAACTTTCACCCCAAAAACTCATGAACGGGCCGTGACGTCCCTCAGGTCGAGACGCCTGTTGCCGTCGCCAAGGGAGCAGGGATTGCGACAACGGCGGTAGCATCCAGCGTGCTTGCAGGAAAGATGCCTGCCACCACGGCGGGAGGGAAGACGCCCAGAGTGGCACAGCAGGGACAGGGGCAAAAGAAGGAGCAGTTCATCCAGCCAGAGGAGGTAAAAAAGGCGTTGTACATGACGGAGAGATTTCTTTGCTGTGTACAGTAGTAGTGGTCCCGGTATAATGCTGGTACGGTACGGCATGCGGTAGGCGCCAACCCCTTGAAACGGCGTTAGAGCGGGCAACCGGCCTTGTGTAGAGTATGAAACACCTTGATTATGATTATTCCATCTGTGCCAGACGATCTTGACGTCATTATACAGGGCAACCGGCATTATACCGGGACCACTATTCAGCATGGGTGACATGATGGAGCTGATGGTCGTGTTCTTTTGTTTCGGAACGGATAGGTTGGGGGATGGATGTGGATTTGTGATTTGCTTCGTTCGTGCTGCTTGTCGAAGATTCCCGATGCAGTACATGTTGGGGAGCGGTACATACGGGCTAAGGTTTGGTCTGTAGCGTTGTGTAACGTCTTTGAGTCAGAGAGTTACCATTTTACCGTGGAAGGAACCGGCTGCCTTCCACTGGAACGACCTCACCGGTAGTGAACTTTTTTCTCCAAGTTATGCCGAGCTCAAGTCTAAGACCACCGGTATCTCTGGCGATGAACAGGCTCTAGTCGCTGCTTCCCTGACTACGCGCAGAAAGTTGGAACCATGACTATTATAGTGCCGTTTATGGCGCATCGGGGTGTTGGACCAGATCTAGCGCTCGATAACTCAAGCGTCGGTGAGAGATCTTTCCGCATCTTTGCCCAGTGGTGCTTTTTGCCCGAACAGGGGTGAAGAGCCTATGCATTCTCCAGCGCACAGCGTCGGCACAGCTCTCCGGCTCTAGCGAGCTTTGTTTGAACGTGAGCTATGTGGCTGGCTGGCTGGCTGGTTATATCGCTCTTCGCGTGACCTACGATCGGACTCACCCTCCTCCTACTTCCCTGCCGTGTCTGTCTTTCAACGTTGGAATTTTGCTCGTCTCCTTGAAGGTGCCGACCACTTTCGAGCCGCATGCGGCACAGCTCATGCCCGATGGCGGCAACACGCCATGCTCCATCAAGGCGAGTCGCATAAACACCTGCTGCGGGCTTGCATTCGGTATGTTGTACACGTGTTGGGCACGGCCCGAGAGGGAGCGCGTGTTCCCTGTTCCACCTAGCGGGCATTGGAGGTGTGTATCACAGCGTTTAGGTTGTGTGTCATCATCTCGTTGTTTCCGGACGTCGAGTTCTTCACATTTTGGGTGCCATATTATATTCTATATAGTTCAGAGGGTGTGCAACACGCTGTCCCAGGCAGCAGGGGTACGATCGCTCACACCTAGCAATGGACGCGCGCTTTGGAGGAGATGGGAAAATAAGCGGTCGGTTAATCTTGCGTGTGCGTGTGTATACCAGTGCACTTGCGTCTTCTTCTTTGATGGTGTGTGATCTCGACGCCCGTACCTTTCTTTGCCTCTCGTGTACCTTGCACCGTGTGTCGGCGGCCGGAAGGTGGTGGGGGTCGGCGGAGGGGGTGGGAACGCCGTCAACCGCATGGTCCAGGTAGGCATTAATGCCCGTGCTCATGATACCGATAGGCGCTGCTACTGGTGTTGGTTCTGGTTCCATGTTGTTGGTTTTGGCACGTGTCCCGTGGCGCGCGGCAGGTCATGCAGAAGGATTTCAACACGGTTGCTGAGGGTATCGGTTCCGTCTCATGCTCGACGTAGCACCAACAGAAGAAGCAAACAACGGAACACAGGCGTGTGCCTTTATTGTTTCCTCGTTCAGCTTACTGCTGTCTTCTGCCTGCAAATCACAGCGTTGTTGTTTTCATGTCTTGGTCGATGCTGTGGTGTGTATTGGGGCGATCCGTTGGCCAGAACGCGGTGGCACGATAAGGCGTGTTTTGAGCAGTACGAAGCAGTGTTTGGAAGACGCTGCTCGCCATCCTGTCCCCTTCTGGCCGTGTGTTTCTGGCCGTGCAGACAGGAAACGCTTTGTGCTCTCTCCCCCCCCCTCTATTTGTTCGTTCTTTTGTATTTTTGATGTCTTGCGTCACTCTTTCTCTCATCCTTGCCCTCTCTACCTCTCTCTTGGTATGAAGACGGGCATCGCCGGCGTCGAGTTCTGGAGCTTGAACACAGGTGAGACAAAAGGCCTTGTCGACTGATTTCCGATGGTCTCGCGAGTTTGTTTCGACGATGAACGGAACAGCTGATTATTTGAAAGCCAAGTAAGACGGTTATCATTACCGTATACTCCGACATAGGATGACACACCCCCTGGACCGAATTTCAAAGGTCGACTTATCAACAGCGGAAAGAGTCGCAGCGCCGAAAACGGCGGCGTTGAAACCGTCTGGTCGAGAGCTCTCCGATAACGCATCGTTTCGTTTATGCATCCTCTTATGTAGTCGTGGCGTAGTCAAGCTTTGAAACTCGGTCCAGGGGGTGTGTCATCTTGTGTTGGATACGGTATTCCGCTGCGATGCGGGGTGTTACCAACATTTTTCCTATTCAACAGCTGAATTTGTCATGAATCCCCAGCGGATAGCAAGGCCAGATGACCCCCTTCACTCATCTCGGGAAATACTCACAGCCTGCTGGTGGCGTCGCGTTCTATCCTCTGTGCTCCTTCCCCCCGATTGTCTCAGGCGTGACAAGCCGACCAATCACACCAACTCCACCCGACCTGTCCCTGTCTGTGGCGATGTGTTTCATTTTGGGGCTTGCAGATGCTCAGGCTTTGAGCCGAAACCTTGCCCCGGGGAAGCTAGCGATCGGGCAGTCGGTCACTCGCGGGTTGGGGGCGGGGGGCGTGCCGAGCGTGGGGCGGAAAGCTGCCGAGGAGAGCATGGACGACCTCCGTGAGTACTGGAACCGTTAACCTTAACCTTGACTCCCATCCCTCCACCCTGAGTTGTACCTCATTTGACCTCGCGGTTGTACGCCCCGAGTATGACTAGAACCTTGATTTCCAACAATGCCCAACATCGGCAACCAATGTTGGGCATGACAAGAATGGTGCGACCTTGATACTGATCGATCGCACCGACCATCCACTGGCCTTTCGTATATCTCCCTCTCCGCTCTTTCTGTTTTGTGTCTACCATTTTGCTGCTATCGCTTCTCCCTTGTACCCTTCCGCCAGGGCTTGTTGTTCAGGGTGCTGACATGGTCTTCGTCACCTGCGGGATGGGAGGCGGCACCGGTGGGTTCTGCCTGTCAAATAGTGATAGAATGGCAGGTTCTGTAGGGCACGCACTTTGAGACTAAACAGCGCGGGAAGCTGTGCTGTAGTTGTTCCTGAAATAAAGTTGCCTGTCCGCTCATCGCCATCGTTTTTAGCCGTCATCGTACATGTACGGTTGGCGAAAGATAAGAAACAGGCACCGCCGAGATTTCACCTTTTAACGTATACTTCGATTGTCGCTGCAACTACCTAGAGTGGAGTCCATCTGCTGCCCCATCCGAAGCGGTCTAATAAGGTTGATATCTTGTCGTAATTGATCCTTTTTGATCTGGTCTCTCGATCGAAAGTGTTCCCTTCTTGCCAGGCGTACGGTCATGATACTTTTTGGACACGTGTTGTGAGAGCTTAGACTGGAAATTACGGCCCCCATGTTGTTTGAGTGTGTTTGAAGCAAAGACTCTCTCTGACGTGGCGGTGCTCACTGCTGTGTTTTTCGCCGCTGTTGTCGGGGGTCCCGTCGCCGCAGGTTCTGGGGCGGCACCGTATGTAGCAGAAGCTGCCAGGGACCAGGTGTGGTCCTCTGAAATAGTATTCCTGTTTTGACAGTAGCAGTTTACGTCTGGTTTTACACTTGCAGTGTCTCTCATCGCTTTTTGTCAACCTTTAGAAAGGCGCACAGAATTGACGCCTCAACACAGAGATGTCTCCTCTGGATAGAGTCCGGTTGGGTTGTGCCTAACGGCGGCGGCCGTTTAGTTGTTGGCGGGGCAACTTACGCTGTTGTGTGCGAGTCCTGGCGGTTGACCTAGCTGGTACCCATACGTGGCAACCGAAGAGCGAGCTGCCCAGCCCAGAATCTGAACACGATGCTGAGAGCAATTGCGATATGGCTTACCATTGTAGGTTTGTTCCTACCCGGCGCTTGGCGTGTTGTATTGGCAGCAGAAAGCAGCAACATGAACACTATTGTTACAACAATTTTGTATCGTCCGTCTCTCCAATTTTGTCATGGAGCAAAAAAAAGTCAACACCAACTTCTTACAACGTGGTCAATAAGGACCTGAACGCATCTTCCGATGCGCGGCAACTAGTTACACCGCTTCAATCTTAGAAGCCCGTTCAGGGATAAAAGGAGGTTTCCTGCTGATGCAACGTCCGTGATGGAAGGTTCAGAGACTTCGTGTGTCAGTGTCCGACGTTAAACAATCTCGAGTGCGGGTAGCATAAGACAAGCCACGCCTGCTGCGGAGAGCCCTCCCTGTGTTTCTTCCGACTAGGCGGCCGTCTGTTTGTTCGGCCCGTGCGGTAGACGGGTCTATGGCCCGTTCGGTAGACCGTTACATGGCCCGTTCGTTCCACGCTGAATCACATGCCCTCGTCTCGCTTGGTGCGGCAAATCGTACTTCTCAGGGCTGCTTGACCGTCGGTGTCGTGACTAAACCTTTCGCGTTTGAAGGCCGGAAGCGCATGAGTCAGGTGATTGAAGAAATTATGGATGGATTCAAGTGATTTTGCGATCTGTTATGTGGCAATTGCGCTAGCTAGGTGACCGTCGTAGTTGATGTTGCTCCATCTCCATCTCCATCTCAGTATTTACTCGGAGGTTGTCTTGGTGTTTTTTTTCCTCGTCGTGTTGGGCGGAATTTATCGATTTTTTGTTTGATGCAACGGAACCACCGTCTCGCCCAAAATAATTTCGATACCTTGAAGTGATTGTGGCGTCCATTTTGTGACCAATTTAAAGGTTTCTGATATCAGCTATCTGTGAAGCCATTCGCCTTTGCATCATTGACTCGACAATTTTCTCATGGTCAACTTGGTGCTTGATCGGGTTTCGTCTGTCTGTCTTCTGTGCGGGGTAGGCGAATGAGGGAATCGAGCTCCTGAGGGAAAAGGTGGACACGCTGATCGTCATCGCCAACGACAAGCTCTTGCAGGCAAGATGGGGGTGTCGGAGCCTTAGCAAGAGCGTCATCGCGCCCCACATCGAGATTCTTTTGATTCCTGTTCCATGCCGCACTTTGACATGGCGTCATAAGAATAACGAGCGTGATCCTCTCGATTAGCTAACTTGGCCAGATCGATGGACCCGCAGCCGTAGACCGTGTGTGTCGGTAAAAGTTGCTGTTGTCCGATCACCTTCCAGATACCTCGGTACAAACGCTGTGCCGTTCCTTTGATGGGGTTATTTCGGGATCGCACACCACCGGCCAACTCCTTGCAGATCGTACCTGAAGACACCCCCGTGCAAGATGCGTTTCTCGTAGCGGACGACATTCTCAGGCAGGGCGTGGTGGGAATTTCGGAGATCATCATCAAGCCCGGATTGGTCAACGTTGATTTCGCCGATGTCAGGTATTCAATGACTGGGTAGAGATGGGGGAGATTTCTGACGCTGCACTAGGTCATTTTGGATGCTGGCGTACCAGGTCATGTCGGCGTGGCATGGCACACCGACCCCTCTGTTGTTGATGCGCTGCTCGTGGTGACTTCGACCCCGCCGTCTTGCTGACTAACACAAAGTGCGCCTATGTGTGTAGCTGTGTGCTGAAACCGTCTGTGATGAAAGTCCTGCTTGTTCGTCTTGTGCATGCATTGTGCGCACGCTCGCAGGTCTGCAACCACGTCATTTGTTTGTATGGAGCAGCAGGTTCATGGTGATAGCGCGGTAGTGTCTGTCTGTCTGTTTCTTGTTGCGTGCGTGTCCATACCGTGGGTCCCGTGACCATGCCCTGTCGTGTTGACCCTCCGCGTGTGCCTTTGCGATGCTACAGGTCTGTGATGAACAAGGCCGGGACGGCCCTGATGGGACTCGGAAAGGCCAAGGGAAAGAACAGGTGAGTGAGTGCTCACTATTCAAGACAACCAGTACGGCGACTGCTGTGCATGTTGCTTCTCTTGCGAAGGCATCTATGTTGCACGGCATATACCGCCATAGATCGAACACAAGGATGGAGTTGACACGGCATGCGAAGAGAGGTCCTTCGCTTTATCCCCCCACTGCCGTCTCCTTCCATAAGACATGGGCTGAATGGGCGGGACGTGATATCGATAGGATAGCTAGGATAGGGAAGACATTTTTGAGCTATCTACCTTTGGCAAAGTAGAAAGGAAGGATTGGCCATCGGTGATCGGCCCTGTGGGAACAACGCTCCGTCCTCTCGAGGACGCGTGGTCAACGTTCCAACCGCTAAGGCATGCTAAACATAAGAGTACGCCCCCCTCCCCCCCCCCCATCTCCTTCTTGTGGTGCTTTTTTCATGCTGACCGTGTGGTCATGACCGCAGGGCTGCCGAGGCTGCAAGAGCGGCGATCGAATCCCCGCTGCTCGACTTCCCGGTGACCGACGCAAAGGTAAGGTATGCATAGGTAAAAGGGGAGACAGAACAAGATAGATTATAGTAAACAAATTACCCACTGTTCTCCGTGTAGGTTTGTCTCCCTGCCTTTCCGTGTTCTGGCGCTGGGGCAGCTAGGTTTCTCTACCGCTAAGGACAGAGCCAACGCAGACACACGAGAAGGACAAAACGACATGGGCCAATTTCAAAATTATGCCCCGGGGGCATTCGATCCATTTTTGGCGTGTTTGGTTATTTTTGGTGTCCAGGGGCGTTCGACTTCTGAGAGGCGTTCGCCCCAATCCTCATGGTACGTCTCTTGGCGATGTTTGTTTTGCCGTCTTCTGCCAAAGGGGCAATTTTTTCGTCTCTACCTACCCGCGACAGGGTTGCCATCTTCTGCCAAAGGGGCATTTTTTTCGCCTCTATCTACGACAGGGGGAAAATGTATCGAACACTCAGCGTGTTAGGCCTTGTTTCATTTTAATAAGCAGAGCTTTGGTTCATCGAAGGCTAGCGTTGCTGACGTTCACCCTTGTCAACATTTCACCATTCAATCCCCTCCGCAGCCCCCCTACCTGTCAGGGCGGAGGGGGGTCCGGCAGACTATAAGTTTTATCTTTCTTTTTTTTATCCCGCTAAAAACCTCATCTCTTTTCATTGCCGGGGCGGTCGATGTCCAGTTGAAGACACTCATGCCTCCTTTCTCATGCAGCAGTGATTTTGTTGCGCTTTGCCTTGCGTGCGCGTTTCTGTTGCGTCTCCGTTCGGACACGTTGGGGTTGTTCTGCCTTTCTCCACAGGGAATCGTGTTTAACATCATTGGAGACGCGGACCTCACGCTGGCGGAGGTGAGGAGGCAGTCCTGTAGAGGAGTATGTTGATACTATGAGATGTGTATGAGAGACGATTTACGACGAGAAGCATTGTCATGTTACAGGTTCCTGCTACATAGAGAACTACAAACAGTCAAGAGTTGCCGAAGGAAACCCCACCATCGATGCCGAGTTTTGTCGGACAAACGCCGGTCTCATTGCGAATTCCTGTTCAACTAATAATTTCTCGGCGCAGCTATAGCTGACACGAGAATCAACCATATGGGGTCTAACGATATGAAAACGGTA
This sequence comes from Ectocarpus siliculosus, assembly GCA_000310025.1. Lineage (NCBI taxonomy): Eukaryota > Phaeophyceae > Ectocarpales > Ectocarpaceae > Ectocarpus > Ectocarpus siliculosus. Next base: position 553,355 of record FN649733.1, on the reverse strand, counting down.
TGAATCAAGCCTTTGTCGTTGGAGGGCCCACTCACTCCGCTCGATCCAACGTAACAATGCGCTTGATGACTTTCTGACATATATCTCAGGCGCTAATTTGGTTGAGTAGGTTGGCTCTTCAGAAGCCGAAATCAAACCATGAAACTCGCCAACCACTGAATAGTCTAAAGACTAGATTTCATTCCGGCTCCTAAAAAAGCTATGACTAGGCTGATGTTTGATTTCGGCTTCTAAGGCTCTCCAAGTGCATTTTTACATGGTCTCTCATCCGAGGTTTTTCATGTGTGGTATATACTGCACTAACTTGAGGGACGTTGGGTACAAACTACTTCACGCCTGAGGTTCTTGTTGCGAAACGAAACAGGGTACTCAACCCGTCGGCAGGAACGCGCTCCTCTCCAACCCCGGACCTCTCCAACCCCGGGCCTAAAACACCGAACCACCATGCTGTCCATACCTGTCGCAAACATATCTGAAAACACAATGAATGTTTCGTGTTGCGCCCGCTGCATTGCCTTTGGCTCCGTTTCGGAGATCAACGAGGCGGCCAGCGTCATCTACGCAAACGTCGATCCCGACGCCAACATCATCTTCGGAGCCCTCGTGGATGCGGATGTCGCGAGTGAGTGTCCCCCTCACACGGAGGTACCCACCCAAGCTGTGCCAGCGAGCGTGTTCGTATTTTGCCCCAGTCCACGATAAATTCGAGCCACAACACACCCAGACCCACTGCAACTGAACCAGACAGACCCACTGCACTGAACTCGGCAAAATACTTGAGTTCTCGCTGCGGGTCAGGAGCAACGTTGTGTCATGTTTTGAATGAAGGAAGGTGGTATGCAGAAAATGGAGGTATGTGCCTGGCCCTTCCCCCCCCCCCCCCCCCAAGGGTCTCTAACCCAAACCCTATCCCTATCCCTAACCTAACTGTGCACACCCTTGGACATGCGGTTTCTCTCAATCATCCCTCCCTCGATGAATTAGATGGAGAGTTGCAGATTACTGTTTTGGCGACTGGTTTCGAGGAGGGGAACACCCGCCGCGGTGTCCGATCCTCTGCTGCTGGTGCTGCTGGTGCTGCTGGTGCTGCTGCCAGGTAACCCTCCCCTAGACTATGCGACGAGGCCAATGTTTCGGGCATGATTCACTATTTCATGACACCGCGTACATGCATCGTTACCAGTGGTTGTGCGCACGATGACTTCCCAGAAAGAACTGCAGTACATAGTAGCCTTTGTGGTGCAAAAGCGTGCCGTGTGCGTGTTGTTTGTTATTGTCATCGTACGCGCTAACGGGCTGACCCAATGCAAAGACGTGTGTGTGTCAGTGTCAAGTGTATTGGTCTCATTTATCCTGACGCCAGTCCACACGCCTGTCGGCGTATATGTTTGATGGATCAGCCGGGGTCACACAGGCGCGTTTATATTTCCTGTTGCCCCACCTCCTCCTGCGGTACTTTCCTTAGTTGTTATCGCTGAAAGGTTTCAGCCGTCCCTTTCCCGTGAAGCCAAGATAGATGTGTATAACTCACGAAAAAATAAATCGTTTTCCGCCGCAAGTTTGCAGGAAAACAAACACCATAAAAACCATCGTTGTTTGTCCCGAATTCGCCCCTCACTTGTGCTGGCATTCTTCTGCGATTGGCAGGATGCCTGGCAGTGGGAGACCGGTTATTCGTACACAGGTGAGCGTGGTAGAAGAGTACAAGCTCCTTATTTTGCTGAGCGCATCAGTTTGTCGGTGACAAGGTTCAGTGTTTAGGTGTATCCATCCTCGAGAAAGTGTCGAAAACACGGATCTATGTTTCACCATGGCAACGAGCGATCATGGTGATAATATTTTTTTCTACTTTCGAGTATTTTACTCGACAACGACGTTGTTTTCTTTCCCGCTACCTCGGACAAAGGAACCGAGCTATTCGATACCTAGGCGAGTTCATGGTGTGTACATATCACCAGCAGATTAATGGTACAGCTAGCTGTGATTTTGACCCTACTGTGGCCATTTCCCCCACCCCACCTCCCCCCCCGATGTTTGCCATCGGGGTTGGGTTTTCGTCGCTTGGCAACGACGTTGTAAAACATGCCGCCCCCCCCGGTGTTTGTCATCGGGGTTGGGTTTTCGTCGCTTGGCAACGACGTTGTAGAACAAGCCCCCCCCTCGGTGTTTGCCATCGGGGTTGGGTTTTCGTCGCTTGGCAACGACGTTGTAAAACAAGCCAATTCACTTCGTGAACTCGGCAACCAGGTTACCGTTTTTTTTTTTTTACCTCGTTTTTTTTTTTGGCGGTAACCATATTGGTGGTCGAGTAGATCATGTTGTGCGGGGTCGAGAAACCTCACTCTGCGCAACAGGGGATGATCGTACCACGTTGTGTTAAAATGGTCAAGCATCCTCGAGGCAGTTACACAGTGCTTACAACTGTCTCTGGAAGTGAAAGCACCAGAAAATAAATTAAGTCATACGTAGCTGTCATCCGTACGCAAGGAAGTAAGCACAAGATGCCGAACACCCTTAGCAGGATGCTGCTCACCCTTCATGCGACTCGCCAAATACCTCACGGCGCTTCGCGCTTGGTGATGTGAGAGCCTGGTCCGGTGAGAAGCCGGCGTGCTCCGTCCCGGCTTTGTAGGGATGCGAGGTCAATGGTCAAACGACTACGGCATGCACGACTATGAGTACACCCCCCCCCCCCCCCCCTCCTCCATGTTACTGCCGATGATGGCGAAAATGAAAATCCCTCCCCCGATGGACCGACGAGCAGCGAGCTACGTCAAGGAGCAACTGGTGTACAACCAAATCAAGCCGGAAAAAGCGCCACCGCCGCCGCCGTCTCTCGGCACCGCCCAGGGAAGCAAAAACTCGTTCCAAAAAGATCAGGTGGGAATGGAATGCATTGCGAGGGTTTGGATCGATCGTTCTGTGGCGGCTAAAACGGCTGTCGGAAGGGGGCGACGGCGGTGTCGATGGTGGTTGGCGTGCCAGTGTGCGTACTTATGTGATGCCCACCAGTTGTGTTATACTGTGAAAAGGGCTTGTTTGGTCAGTGATATTTCTTTGGAAAGCAAACCCGCAAAAAAAAAGAAACCGTAATAAAAAGCGCTGCCTTAGCGCGGTGGTGGCGACCGGACTCACCCGCAGGAATGGGACCTAGCCGCCTTCCGGCGACCCGAAGAGTTAGCATTCATAGCGGCATAACTTGAGCGTTCGCTGCCCTCCCGTATGATGATCGACTGGGGTCAGTTTTCCACTCTTCTTCTACCTGGAACGGAGAGACTGGCAGAGATAGCGCTACACACTCTCACGACACGCACGGCAATGTGCAAGAATGCCCACGGGAACGAACGATGCTTCCCCCAAGAGATTCGTTCCTTGACAAACACAGACAGACGTAGTCGGTACACTTCTGCAAGCGACGAGCAAGGTCTTGCGTATTGGAACTTTCCTTTTTGATTGTTTTGTTGGTCATTGGTGTTACGAGACTCGAAACCATCGTTGCTCCGCAGTTTTGAATGGCGAGGGAAACAACAAAGCTTCCAGGTCGAAACGGTTAGTCATACATGAAACGTATACGACGAAAACAAAATTAGAGGTGCTGATATCCGCCCCTTGCCCCTCCCCGCGTTGCCTGTCCTTCGCTTGGTGTTGCCAGCGACCGGCGAGGAAGAAGCGGGGCATCCTGAGATTCCTTCGGCGTATTCTGTTCGGAAAGAAGCAATAAGAATCGGCGTCAGGGGGTTGTCGATTATGCATTCTACGTATCTGGAACAATCATTTAAGCCCTTTTTTAGTTTGGTGGGTCTATGTCGTCTTTAAGAGTCTATAGCAGTGGTAGTCGGATGTGATGGTCTTGTGTGTTGCATGCCGCCGTTGTTGATGGTTGTGGCTGGTGGCCCAAGAGGGACATGAATGTTCGGATACCTGTGAGTGTTGTCTGTTCCGTTTTTCGTCAGCCTTGAGTTCTCCTGTCGGTCGCCAGAGGAAGTAGAGAGAAAGGTCAATCTCTGAATCTTCTCGCCAGTCTGTGTCCCAAACTTGCCGTACTTACCTCTCCTCCTTTGCTTCAAGCCTTCGTTCGTTGTGGTGACAAAACCCTTGCTCAGGTGTTTTATTTGTGCTGTTGTGCGGATCTCCCCTCTTCCCAGCATCGTTAGAATCCTTGGAGTTGCTCCCTGGGGGCAAGGACTGCCAGCCGCAAGTATGTTCTCGTGGACAACTCAAGTGAAACTGTTTCAGTGAATGAGTGGTGTGTTCTCTACCATCGGGTCATTGTATCTGCCCTGTCCTGTTATTGTAGTCAGGGGGGAGAAGGAGGGTGAGAGGTGAGACGAAGACAAGCCCACACACCGGTAGGTAGTGGTTAGGACGACTGACTGAAAAACGGTCTATTTTTTGGCGTTCTACATGTAGGCTGCTACGACTCGGTGAGTTTTTTGTGATGGGACAGGGCCGCCGCATGAGGGAGAGGACGGAATTGATGGTGGCCGGAACTTGGAGTTGTTATTTTTGTTGTCTTTTGTCTCCTGTCTCTTGTGTGTGTGTGTCGCTGCTGGGACGAAGCCGACACCAGTTCGCTTGGCTATATGCATTGTCGCCCCTGTTGTTTTCGGTTTGGGTTTGATACAAATATTTTATCATGTGTTTTATTTACCTTTCTTTCTCGTTTACTTCATGCACGGTTTCAAGCTTTGGTTGGTGTCAATTTCAGGGGGAGGTGGTCGCACTTACTCGGTGAATGTGTTCGATTGGTTATGGTAGGTCGTATCTCGAAGGGCGAGCTAGCTGCTCTTAGATTTTGTGCAAAGGAGAGAGGTTTACGAGATGCCTGTGATGAAGCAGCAGTTATGTTTTGGCGAGAGAGCTCAGAGGTGTTGCGGCAACTACTGGTGGTATTATTTTCTCCAGAGTATATACGAAGATTTTTAAAAGCCCTCTGTTGGTTTCAAGCCCAACAAAATTATCATTTCTTCGTGGAATGCAATATCGAAGAAAAACCAAAAGGAAGGAGGGTAATCTTCATTGGTGGCGGCATCGAACCACCAAGTTCAAGCAGGGTCGATATCGTCGTGCCCGACCCGCATTGTCCTGTGTTCTAACTGGCAACAATCGATCCGCCTACATACGTGCCCTACCATCGCACCGGCTACTTCAATTGTCACAAAATTAATAGACAAATGATTGGTTGGGTGATCAAAACACAAGAAAGAGGTCTTTCAACATGACGAACTGAAAAATAGTGATGTACCAAACAAAGTACTCCGTATGTAGTAGGGAGAAGAAACTAAAAATAATGGCCACAGATGGCCCAAAAAACAGTACACATTAGTTTAACCGGGTGAGAAAAGGTTAAATCAGAAAACATGTTGCCTTATGAATCGTTTCAGTACTATTCGTACCAAATCAACCGAAGAGAGAATACCGCAAGAAAGGGAGGAGGCTGCTCGAAAGAAAGGCGAGACAGAGACTGATGACAGAGATAGCAAGAAAAAATCGGGGAAAAAAATATAGAATGGAAAAACTTCAGCTTGTGAAGCCGACAGAGAGGATCGAACTCTCGGCCTACACCTTACGAAGGTGCCGCTCTACCACTGAGCTATGCCGGCTTGATGTGAACAAGGAAAAAACCACACAATCTAAAATCAATGTTGAAAATATGGCTAATTTTCCGATTAGGTTGATTGTGAAACCACGCGCATCTTATGTATAGCCCGTCAATCGGGCGCGTCTTCGTATCCAAAAGTATATCACTACTGTGCACCATAGATTAAACTCACGACTCGTACCATGGGTTACATATTTTCCTCATGTTTCGAGGTCGGCAGCGGACAAACTCTCGGGACCAGCGCAGACCCAACGGTGGTATTCCAAATGCCGAGACATGGGTCATCTGTTCTTTCAGTAGCAGCAGCATGTTGCGGATGAGTGGCGTGCGGAGCGATGTCCTGTTGTTTGTATTGCGATGGGGACAGATGACGTACAGAGTGCTGGCCCTGTAAGAAGTTGTTGCAATGTACGATAGCTTGGGTTCCACCGATATATGTCCTGCTTCGGCGGGTAAATCTGCTAAAAAATGTCAACGGAGATGGCATGCGCATGCACGCGAATAGCCCACAGGCAGGATCCACATAGATGCGATGGAGCTCGTAGGACTACACACGCATCCACATGCTTGTCGATTTTGGATTGTGGTCTGTGTGTCGTCGGCTACAGCAGTAGCGAGTACAGAAACTTTCAAACGATCTCTCTGTATTTCGTGGTATGTAGAAAACGTCCATGTACCAGACACAGTACAAGTAAATAATGTCTTACGCTGTACAGCAGTAGTAAGTAGTAGTCTTCACTGCGGAGCGTGTATGTTTCCACTGCTGTAGACTACATGTGTAGTTCGTTTGGACGTCTCACCTCCACCGCCATCCCTCTCTTCACAGCATGTTATGTACTCCTTTCAGTCAGGAGCAAACCACATGTATCTCAGAAAGAGATCGCTTTCCGCAGCCCTTCTCCGTGTCACCGTGTCACTAGCAACCCCTTGTTGTAGAGAGAACTCGATCGGTTTCGCGGCCTCTACTGCTGTAGTACCATGACAAGCACAGGGACCCTACCAGTGAAGTGACATGGCGCAGAATTAACATGCGGGCATGTACGTTTCACGGAGAGCCCGTGATCACCGTGTGGTGTAAACATCATGCCGAAGCCGTAAATTCATGTTCTGTGTACATATCGTGTGTGTCCAACGTGTGGTGTAACCGCGCGTCCGTGCCAGGTCTGGGCAGCTGTCAAGCACGAAACGCATCAAAAATCAAGTCCGAGAGGGTGTCGGCCAAAGGCCCCACAATTGTGTGCTGAGCACGAGTGTCAGTACCAATAGTAAACACCACCCGGAAACGACCACCCCAACGGCGAGTTGTCCTGCCAGCAGACTAAATGTGCACGACTACCTGTACATTTGTAAAAATAGATGCGCCGAAATCAGCTTGTATCCTGGACGGGCTTGCAACACCAAATCGGTTCAGCCCCCCCCCCCCCGATTCCTCAAAGCATACGGTACCGAATAGATTTGGCCCACACGCCGCCACTAACACAGTTCTAAGCGATATACCCTTTTATCGTGCCACCTCGTTCTTTCCGAATATGACTGAAACCAACAAAGACAACAACCAACCGTAGAGTGCAACCAATGCTTCTAGATATAGAGCATCCAACCTAGAACACACAGCAGTCGTCTTGGGGAAGAGGTGCTAGCCGCGTTCAATCGCAATAAAGTTTGTCTCCGGGCAGCAGAAGTACTACCGCACGCGACGCAGCTGTACACGTTCACGATGGTAGTGTCGCGCCGTACATAGTCCGGGGCATCATCGCTCGACGAGCTGCACGCCTCAGCAACTGCCACTTGCGCACAGCGAGCAGAAGGCAGATCATGCTCAGAAGGTGGACCTGCGAAAGGCCGGCGACAGGCACGGAGGATGAGGATGAGCTGTGTAAAAATGAGAGCTTTTGGCGAATAAAAAGTGATGCCGTGCACCCCGAAGCAAAAAGAGTCAAATAAAACGAGTAAGGCGAGGAAAGAGGGGACAGCAGTACTAGCAACACTGCAAAATACATTGCAGTAAATCGTAATTTATCATACGAGCCTGCATTTCAACGGCTCTTTATACGTGACACAACGCAAAAATAAACTCACTGCTGCGCAAGAGATAACGTAAATATCCTTCCACGAAAAAGGCGAAAACCACCAAAACTCGCAAAAAAACGGCCATCAAACCTGGCCAAAGTAGGTCATTTCTGACCCGAAACTATGCATATGTGCTAAATAGAACAAATGTCGCCCACAAATTTGATTTTGTCTCATGATAATTTGGATAGTTTTGTCTTTTCGACCAAACGACAGCGTCGTATGCCCCTCCGCTGGAAACGAATGGCCTGTATCCCATAACCATATCATCCAGAGGAAGTACATGTAGTGCAATTGTCTCTCACCATGTTTCTCGTGGTCGGGGAAACCCCCGTCATCCACCGTTGCAGGCCGTCCCGAAACCCCCGTATTCGCGACAACGTGTCTTGCCCCCTTTCCCGACGGGGACCCTGGGTAGGGGAGGGATCAACAACATCAGCACCCGGCTCTTCCTCTTCTGCCTCCACTTGCGCATCGCTGTCGGAGGAGGCGCTGCTGCTAGCGGTCCGTTCACGCCCACCTTCTCCCGGCTTGAGGTACGCGAGGCTGGCGCAAACCGTCGCGGTACCGGCAAGGGCGGCCAAGAGGCTCCCTCGAAGCATCGACCCGGCCTGGCAGGTCGGTGGAGGAGGCACGCAAACTTTGCGTCGGATGTGGCTCGGAACAATACCCTGGGGCTACCGAGACATATTAGAGAATCAGTGAAACTTTGTCGACTGTAGTGTGACCCTTAATTTGCAGGTATGCATAGATCTTTGTGGGCACGTGTCTAAAGGGAGCGCCAGATGTACCTTCGCGGTTAGCACTATCGGCTGCCCGCCGATATCAGGGTGAGCTCACCTGCCGCCTAGCCCTCTCGGAAAAAGCCACGTGGGCCGCGAGCGCAATCCCAGAGCCGAGCGCTGCACGCCTGGTTTCGCAAACACGTGTGGCAGGCACAGCACGAAACAGCATGCCAAAAAAATGACTGAGCAGAGGGAACGACGCATTTTCTTCCAGGTGCACACAGCACTATACCTACATTTTTGACGGACTTGATATTCTTTGGAGCTGCGCAGAGACAAGGACGACCCGATGCCGAACCAACCAACAGACAAAAAAGCGGGAACGTTCGAAGCCGAACGGAGGCGCGGGCGGCACAAACTCGTTGACAACCCCCACCTTGCAAAACACAATCGCAACGTCGAAAACAAAAAAAATGTTGAACCGCACCTCACGCCCTGCTCGTCCACCGCGTTCCACGCCGTTCTGACGGCACCGTCCACACGGCGCTGTAACACCGGCACCCCAACAACGCAGAAGAAACAAGTAATTCGCAACGGCGTGACGGCAAAAGTAATTCGCGCAAGTGTCAGTTGGGGATAGGGGAAATCTCTCAGCTCGGCTGTTGCATCATCACACATTGATCCAAGGTTCTCCCGGGGGGAGGTGGTTGCAGCCCAGCCCACTCCCAAGGGAGCAGTGAGATAACATGCATGCGTGCAAATATCTCTGCGGGGACCGAAACGTGACATCTACCTGTTACGCGGACAAGTACAGCCTGGTGATGGGTGCGAGGGAGGCGGACAAAAGCGCAACATAACAGGACCGTCATGGGGTATGTTTATTTCCCGTTTTACGGGAGGTGGCATCTCGATCACGAAACCAATCAAATCGATAGTCCGGCCCGGGTAGACGCTGCAGGGGTTGCAAAAGCTATAAGGTCTCAAGCAGTACCCTTTACAAGCTGAAGAAAGGAGCTGCAGCTGCGGCGAGGCCCACTTTCCGAGCTTTACCTGCAAAATTGAAGCCACAAGCCTTTCCGCGCTAGGCACCATACCGCCCGCCGTCGTCGCCGCCGGCCCGGGGGGGTTTCCACTGCCATTGGCGTGTGTCCTTCCGAACCATCCGGCGGTCCCAAGTCTCCTGGCCGGTATCGGCAGAGCCGACGACACCCGTCTAGACGACCGCGCTCCGTCTGCCTCTGCCACGTCCGTAGCCGCGCGGTTGCGCACGGCCGCTGGTGACAGCGAGCGGGACGCATGAGGAGGGTAAGCCTCTGCTTCCCACGGTCGCCGGCGGGTGGCGTTATCGTCGCGACCGTCATCGTCAACACCGTTCCTTCTTGCCCTCCCGCCATCGTCCGCGTGGCGGCTAGCGCTCCTGCCCCTCTCCTCCTCCGAGTCAACGCTGCTGCTGGCATCGCCGCCAGCCCGGTCGAGCTCTTCTTCTTGAGGGAAAACATGTTCTTCTCCTTCTCCCTCTTGTTCTTCACCATTCGTCGTTTCTTGCCCAAGGCTTGCGGGCAACGGGTTCCACACGAGCTGCCCCAACACCGGGGCTCCCCCCTCTTCTCCATCTCTATGCCGCTGCTGCTGCTGATGCTGCTGCTGACCTGTGGAGCAGACACGAGAAGAACCGCTTAAAAAAAACACACACACACACACACACACACAATCTTCAATCCCACGGACTATAATCAAGGCCTGACACAACACGTGTGGTCTCAAGGTCAGTTTGGAGAGGATGGAGATCCGCTTGTGCTCACTGGCCGGGTCTAACAATGGCGTCAACCGTCATCCCCGATCTCGCCTCCCCCCCCCCCCCTGCGCCCCTTAAATTTGCGGCGCAACGCACCGGTACGGGCCGAAACCATTGAAAGCCTCACCTCCTTCATTTGCCCGTGAGGCAGCAGCACCCCCTGCTTCCGCAAGTCCTTGGGTTTCCACCCCCCGGTGGCGTCGCCTAGGCCCGATAACCTCTCGCCCATCCGGTGCGCCTATCAGTACCCCCGCTCTTGCGTTTGGTGGAAGCAGGAGGTCTTGGAAGGGTCGGGGGAGGGTGTGCATTATCCCCGGACGAGTGAGCGTGTACTGCATGTCCTCCGGCAAGGAGGCAAGCACTCCTTGCGTCTGGTGGACAAAAATTCAAAGGAAAGGGCGTGCGGCGGTTGAGGTGTGGAAGCGCGTCCTTGGACGAAACAAAATCGAATGTGCGTGCAGCAGTCCCCGAACAGACAATGCTGTGGGCTAGCTGTCATCAAGTATTTACGCACTATATGGCACTGGTGCCCGCTGCATACACTCAAAGGAGTCCACTGCTCAGCTGCTGCTGTTGAACAGCGCAATGCACAAACTCCACAAGATCAAGTGGTCGTTGCCCCCACCTCGTCTTCGCTGAGGCCCATCATGAACACCAGGTAGGTCTTGATCGCATCGAATACACTGCCGGGGGCGGGGCGGGGCATACCGAAATACATGGTAGGTGAGACTTGGCAACATTATCATTATTGTGCTGCGGATGCACGAGGCCTGTTTGATTTGATGGCAAGTTTTGGCGTGAATACTCTCGGGGAAAGAAGTGCGAAGCCAATCTGCGTGGCAATCAGTCAACCCGCGGGTCGTCCAATCGCTATAGAAGGCGGTTTCAATTGGGAGGGATACAACAAATCAGCACGCCGTAGAAAAGGGCCACAACGCCGTGGCAACTCGTACCGCGGTCGTTTAGCAGGCCTGGAGGTCGCAATCTTCCCTCGTCTCGTGACACGTCTTTACCGCCACAGCAAACACAAAACTGCTAAATACGTACTTGTACGGTATGTCGCGTGCAACACACGCAGTAGTCTGCGCGGCAAAATTGATTAAGCAAGCATATGGATAAGGTATTTAATCCGTGCTTTGGGGTTAGGGTTAGGGTTAGCGATAGGAATAGGGTCTGCGTGCCCCCCCCCTACTCTTTTTCTAGATACTCTTTGAACCCTGCGTAGGCGGTCCAACACACGCCCGCTCTGGACCCAACGTTCAGCCACGTTCGCACCTCGTGTCGGTCAGGAACTCCAGTAGCGTGGTTCGCGTTAAGAGCTCCGTCACGCCGCTGCAAGCAACAACCCATGGAAGACGAAGCCAAGGCGTTCGCTTCAGTGCCGTTGAGGATGCAATGTATCATCTATCAACTTGCAAGTGAAGAGGGAGCTAAATTGACGCATTCTTTCTGACGCAGCTCTTCCTTTGGCAACATCTTGCGGCCATTTTGTCGGGAAGGAACCCCGAGGGGGCTCGACCATGGCATGGTACTCCGTACGCCACATTCCCCAGGCCAGTAGACTCCACGCACTGCTGTGCTTTGTAGACTTCAGTTGGGGATGTTTATAAACATTCGGCAGTCTATAGCCCCAGTCACGCACCTGGGAAGGTACTCGAGCGCTCCCCGTTGTCGAACGCTGTAGCACATGCCGCAAACACCTTTGAAGGCGATGTTGCCAGTCACGCAAATTGGGGGGGGCGAAGGCGACCCGCGTAGAGGTCCAACGTGTAGTGAGCGCTCCTCGCAGGCCTCAGACAACATACAAACCCATACTAGCGAAGTTAGGCGGCATCTACGTTAAATTCATCTCCGAAAATGTGTTTGGCTGGTGCAGATAAACGAGGAGAGATGACACGGTGTGCGATCGCATTTTGAATGTTGATGTTTTTTTCTCGGGGTTTTTTCGCACCCCGGTGCCATCTCTCCGACCCCGGTGCGGGGAAATGCAACTAAGCCGCTTCGTTTAGCCGGTGCATAAGAAATCAATGGATGATTGTGTTTAGCTTTTTGAAGGCACCCCGGTGTAATCTCTCCGACCGGTGCGATGCCCAATGAAATATGCACACGGGCCTACTGGTACTCGGCGGTGTTATATGCACGCACCCCGGTGCCATCTCTCCGCCTCTTGTATGTATCTATAAGCAGACGTGTGCGGTGTGGGTACCGATGCTGCTGGCTGGGAGCGCACCGGTAACGGAAACGGAAGCTAGTAGCACGTAGCAGCTTCCCATGCAGCGAGAGGTCATGGGTTTGAATGCGACTTTGGATAAAATGTCACAAGGACGAAAAACGACGCGGTGCACACGGTATCAGTGTTTCTACTTCTACGAGTACCAGTACGTACGCAGCAGGACAATATACTTCGTACTTCGTTGTGTATGGTGGGGTAAGTTGCGGCTTATGGTTGGGTGCTTGGTTGAGTGTACCGTTTGCAACGTTCATACCGACTAAATCAATACAACAGACACCCGCATGAACTACTACCGTACATCGATACATGAAGGAGTGGCGCTCCGCTGATACAGTACCGTTACCACATGAAAGGTACCATCATGTACCTCATTTGCGGCTACTCAGGAAGAGCTCAATCTTGGGTTCAGGGGTTGGTGAGATCGCACCCGGTGCGAAGATCGCACCCGGTGCGATCTCACCGACACCGGTGCGGAAATTGAATTAAATCATGACGTTCTTGCTTTTTTTTTGCGCACCCCGGGGGCATCTCCCCGACCGGTGCCATCCCCCCGACCGGTACTATCTCCCCGCCTTTTTCGGTACTTTTGAATTCATCTCCACAACGTGTATGGCTGGTATGCTTCTCACAGCCGCACAAATGGCATTCGAGGCGTGAGGGATTGGAGACAATCGACATGAAAACTGGTTTGACATGGAGTACTCGTGTGTCGAAACTTCATGTAAAATGAAGCCCTCCAAAACGCAAGGACTGCGATAGTTCCCGACAGAGCTAAATCACTACTTGAGTTTAACAACTCCCGCTTAAAGCCGGCTGCTGTGCTCTAGTACAATCACATGCCCACCTCTCCTTTTCCACGCACGTAAAACCCCACCACTACCAAAACCCGTCCAGTAGTTCCGTGCACCCGCAACCCGAAGCGTTTCGCGTAGCTTACCTATCGCGATCACTGCGAGGAAGACCAGAGCTGACCCCGAGAACACTGACACCACTAGGCACATCCCTCCGGAGGCAACTGCAAGACTTGAAAACTGAAGGCAGGCGAGAAGCAGGTAGGGGTGGGTGGGGGTGGGGGGGCACGTGCGCGTGCAAACATGGTGAAGGGGCAGCTAATGCCATGGCAAGCGTATTAGCGAGTCCCTGAATATCCCCCCACAAGGCACATAAGACACTTCCACGCAGCTGCGTGTATTGTACCCACAACAGGGCCAAAGAAGAGGACTGACTCGGTGGTTGCACGAGTCTTTTCACAAAGGACGAGCGTTCGAGACACCCCCCTTCGACGTTGCATATTGCTATTGCTGTGGTTCTTTGTTCCTAGGGATGAGGCTGGCGTACTCCCATTTCTCGATCAACATGAGATACAAAACAAGGAAAAGCTTAACGCAACGCGGTTTGCTATATAAATGTAGCAGAGTGGACTCAGAAAGCCAGCTTGTACTCCTTGCCGTACACGAACTCGGAATTGTCCAAGACTTATCAGGGCAACGAATGTTCACACGCAACGGCCGGTATGTACGCTATTGCTATATTTATCAACCAAAGCCCGCAGCGAAGAAGTAGTGATCTTCGATACATACGCCAGAACTTGCGTGGCTCTCTCGAACTTGCGTGTAATTAACACCATCAAGTCGACACTCCGCGATGAACATGTGACATATGGAAACACTCCCTGCTTTTCAAGTACCTGCATCACAATCGCGGGTGCAGTCATGAAACGGACGCCGTTGGAGTAAGCGTTGGCAATCCCCAGGGACAACCCCTGCTGGCGAGACTCGGCGGCAGCTGCACGGCGCCCCCGCTTAGGTCGGCGTGTCCTGCTCATTCTCCCGCCCTCCCCCTCGCCGGCTGGTGCTGCGGTGCTGGCAGAGGTGGAGGCTGGCGACGGTTGTTCGGGCGTTGATGGCAAGGTGGATGCCTGCTTGGCGCGAGAGGAGAGGGTTCATCCGCTGCTGTGTGTGAGCGATCAGGTGTATGTGTGCCAACCAAACACGTTGTGGATGAGAAATACCAACGGTGAGGAGTAAACTAGCAACTCTCTAGCCGGCACTGCAGCAGTGCTGGTGCTGTAGGCATATCACATCGTCTAATACAAGTCCCTGCTGTGCTTTGGCTGATCTTCAACAGATTGTCTCCCTCTCTTGCACAACAGTATAATAGTCTTTTCCAACTCCAAAAAAAAAAGAAAATATTTTCATCCTGCTCACCTCTGATGCCTCCCTTGATTCTTCATCAAGCCGTAAGGATACGGCTTCCGTCTTCCCGTCTGAGCCCATTCAAATCACCGCCTGAGTCCAGCACAGAGCAGACCCCCGCTGCGCGGTACACAGCAAGGCAGCGTGGTGTACTGTCTTCCTCAAGGGGATACGCGGATAGAATAAACGGGGGGTGTTGAAATACCCGAACAGACAACAATTCCTGCCGGACACACAACATTCCTGCCGGCTGCTACAAGTAGCAGGTAGTGACTCCTGACTGAAGGCCACGAACGAACTGAACGGTGGACCGACAGGAGGGGGATCGTCCCACACCCGCTAGGCGCTCCCATCGCACGCGGCGAAAGTCTGCCCGATACACGCACACGGTCGGCTCAGCGGGAGGGCGGCACGGCTCATCAACGGGAGAGGGAGACAATAAGAAGCGCGAGAAAAAACAAACAAACTGCTGTTTGTTTGTCTTGCCTCTCTCCCTCTGTCCGGGGTGTGTCTGTTCGTAGTTGTGTACTGCTACTGCTGCTGTTTGAGGACCCTTCCAGCTTCACGCATCCGTGGAACGGCGCGGGGTGGGTGTTCGCTTCGCCAAAGGCATCATCGTCATCGCGGTCGTCGTCGCAACGACTCTCTCTGCCCTGGCTCCGCTCCGCCTCTCTCGCTGTCAGCGCCATCACGGCGCGAGCGTCGTCTTTGATCCTCAGAATAGGAGAATAGGATTTTTCCTGAAAGAGGGTGGAAGAGAACTTCTTCTCTTAATTTTTGCAGTCGTCCCCTGTACAGGGCAGGGGCCGGCGACGCAATTTCGGAGCCATGGTGGTGGGGTGTCAGCCCCTGGCGGGGGAATCGATGAGGTGGCTCAAGCACACCGTGTCTGGGCTCGCGAATCCTCATGACGCCGCTGCTAAGAATCGTCTCGCAAAGGTGAGACGACCGTCTTTTTGTGATCGGAAGAAGAGAGAAGAGAGAGTGCGGTGCGACAGATTAATATTCCGTCTTGGTAAGAGCGGTTTGGTTTGCGCCTGTGCTGCGTGTGTCAGTGCCCTCTGGTAGGCGCAGGTAGCATTGCTCTCCCTTGCAAGCAGAAAAGGTGGCGACATATCATGTTAAATTCCCGCTCGACACATCTTCTTTCCAAGATGGTATGCATCTTTTGGCGTGTTTGCGGAAGCCGCACACCGAACGTACGCTGACACCAAATCTACGATGATTTTTTTTCGATTTTGTTTGCCATGTGTTTGTTGTTGTGTCGGCGTCTGCTGCCCCTAACGCTCTCTCTCTTTCTCCCGTTCGTCGTGTGGTGTCATACCACAATCAGATGGAAAAGTATGTGCAGCAGGGGGGGGATGTGAACAAGCCCAACAAGCTCGGGGATACACCTCTGCACGAGGTAGGATGTGGTTTGGGTCAGAGGTTTGCCGGGGGCGTGCAAAGGGGCGGGTGAGGAACACAGAATCTACGTTTTTTGTGTGGGGAGTTGATGACGATGACCAAAAAACCTGCCCACATTTGTACTTTATTAGGTGCTGCGCATCGATGCAGCCGTCGTTGTTGTTGCCTTTGGTTTGGTAGAGCCATTGGTGGAGATAGTGCATCGCACACTACAGTAGTACTGCTGTACTGCTGTGTCGGACATCATCCACCGGCCTGTATTTCTTACTACTCCGAAGTGCATGTTTTCTTCTATTTCAGCCAAACCGCCGTTTGGGAGCTTTAGTGCATACACACGTGCATACATGTGGTGTCATCCTCTGCTGGCTCATGGGCTATCCGCAGAATAATGATATAAAATTCCCACCCTCTCCTTCCCTGCTGATATCCGTCTACCATAAGGTGCGATCCAAGTATGTTTGTGTATTTACGATTCGTGCGTGATGCGAGACCTGCGGGAAAGGGTGTGTAGCCGTCGTCTGCCGACCTCGCCCTGCTCTGTCAGAACGGTTTTGCACGTGTGTTCATATTCCGAGGTGGTTTTTTGCAGTTTGCGGTGCTGTCCGGTTACATACCTCATCCTGTCGTCCCCTTTCTGTCATTACATCCCGGTGGCGGTTTTATTGTTGAAGGCCTGTGCGTACATACGCGACAACGGGGACTCGAGCAAAGGCAAACGGCGGAAGGGCAGGGGGGTGGGGAAAGATCGACGCAAGGTTGGGAAGAAGCTTACCCGCCGCCAAATGGGCGAGGGCGGCCCTCTCGAGGTACGTGACATATGTACAGAAACATTATTCATCATCAGGCTGGGTTGGAAAATTATTTCGTCTTGCGTCAAACGTCGCCAAATGGGTAGACTTGAATCCTATTTTCCGGCACCTGCCGGAGTATTCCGTATTTGGTGAAGCCTGCTGTGGTGTACTGCTCATGAGCGAGCGCGGGGTATCTTCACGTTTTGGCAAGACCTTTGTTTACTCGTGGCGTGCTGTGAACACCAGGAAAATTACGGCCTTTGTTCGCGAAAATGCTGTTTGCTGCTACGAATTCATTTGCTGCTGCACTGCTTGCTGCTGCTGCTGCTGCTTCTTCCATCCCCTTGCTACACCAAGTTTTCGATACGGAACATTCAAAGTTGGTTGCGCTTATTCTGTGAACGGTCGACGCAGTCCAGCTGTTTGCACATACACAAACCTGACAGTAATAGTAAATCGAATGGTCCATTTCAGTGTTGTATCCTTGAGCAGTACTGGGAAACTCGGACAGAGGATTTACAATTGATGTCAAAGGACAAAAATACATTAGGCTACCCACACCCGAGTCAGCAAGTCGTGCATGTAAGCCTGGCCTCAGTCGCCTGTCGAATCCTGGACAGGCTATTGTATGCATTGTCGTATGTAGAAGACACTTTTTCGTGCTGACATGTTCGGCTGAGAAACGAAGTCGCATGGATAGAACGAGCTGACAACACACATAAGTAGGATAATCCCAGCACGAAAAACGATGTCTACGCTACGAACGTGGTAAATGTAGATGACCCTCGCCTTTTCCACCAGTAGTCAAGGCGTCGGACTTTCTGCGCCTGCGGTGTCTGTGCACAAGCATGGGACGACTAAATAATGGTAGTGGAAAGCCTGGGGAGAATTTCGCCGAGAAATTTCGGTTTTGAAGCCAAAATCGTGACACGCCAGGTGAGTGATCGTGTCCATGTCGCCTCTGCTGCCGTCATACCACCTCCTTTACAGCGTGTCACAGCAAGACGTGAAAACTGACTGCTTGTATTAACCCCACCATGTGGCGGGCGGAGTTATTTGTTTGGGAGGCACCAATCGAGCTCTTCAACGAGTATCCTGTCCCGTAACAGCGTGGTCTCGCACACGTGGTGGTGTCTTGACGGCGAGAAAGAAGTTTGGCCAATCAAGTATTGCTGCTCAGGGGGTTCCTCCGCACCCGACGCACTGGACACCCCGCCAAGCGACTTCTTCACAAGAATACAACAGACCACGCGTGAGCTTTGCGCCCACATTCAGGCCGATCGTTGGAGGGAATTCCGCTTGCCTACATGTGCATTCAACTAGCGCTCCTCACTGGAGTGTTCCGCATGAGATCGCTGACCACAACCATGGTGCTGTGACGCCGCGCTGTTTTTGTTTCTCCTTCCGGGTTGGCAAACCAAAACAACTCGTCAGATGCTGGAGCTGCTTCTCCGGGCTGGCTCAAACATCAACGCGCAGAACATCGTGGGGGATGCGCCGTTGCACAAAGCCGCTCTGAACGGTAGGGCCCTATCGGCGGACTATCTCATCCGCGCGGGGGCCAACGTTAACATCAGGAACGAGTTCGCTCAGACTCCGCTGCACGCCGCGTGCGTTAGCGGGAACATCGACGTGGTGCAGAGGCTGGTGCAAGGCGGGGCAGACACCGGTGCCCAGGACGCGGCTGAGGTGAGGAAGGACCTCGGGGGGAGACGTGGTGGTGTTGATATCGTGTACTTGACAACGCGACATGGGCTATGTGCTGAGGCTGTTCGCCGGGAGGATGCCATCATGTACTTGTCCGTACGACCGCTTCGTCGCCAGCGCCGTCCTGATGATCACTTAGTAGAACAGACGCTGATATTTTTATGCTTTGGACTCTACACGCCGCCTTCTCCAGCTCAGCAAAGTTAGTATCTTGCAAACACATGCCAATATGGATTGTGAAACACCGTCCGTGAAACCTGTTCACGATTTCTCGGCGGGAAGAATCTCATCGATGGGTTTTCTCTAGAGGTTTGTGTAGTTTTGTCCGCCCATATCCTAGGACGTCTGGCGGCGCCACCTTCCGATTGGGGCAGTGATAGGCTTCCGATTCGCTTACTATAAAGCTGGTTGAAGTGTTGTCCTCGCCTCCTCTGCTGTCCTATTCCCCCGTTCTAGAAAGTACCCGTCCCACTCCTGCACAGGTGCTTCCTCATGGTTCTTTCCTCACACGCGGTGGTGTGGGCACTCGATGTTCACCGCTCGCTTCGCGGGCGATGTGAAAAGTATATTCCTCATGCTCCTTTGTTGTTCCCCTTGGTTCCCTTTTGCTTTTCTTCTCTTCGCGGTGCAGGACACTCCGTTTCACGAGGCGTGTCGCCACCAGTACGAGGGCATCGTGGTGAGTGTGTAGGTGTTGCCGCACGGTGGGGTAATCCCGGCCAGAGCGTTTCCTTTTGTGTTGGTCAAGGACACCCCATGTAATCTTTCTCGTCGTTGAACGTGGCGCTCAGGTCTTGCTGTTGTCTATCCCACATAACAAGGGACCGTAGCGTTTGCTATCGAAGGCTCGGCCGAGACTACATCAGGTAGGTTTCGCGTAGCTCTACGGTGCCCCATCCGCAGTATTCCAACCCCCTGTTTTCGATTGTGGGTGGTTGTGCGGTGCGCGGTCAGGTCTACTTGATGGGGCTGGTGAACAACCCGGAGACAAGTCAGGGGCTCAAGCTCTGGGAAGGGTTGGATCCCTCCTGGGAGAAAATGCTCCGGTAAGCCCCGTGCTAGGGCCTCTGTGTGTGTTGTGCGTTCGAAGCCAACAGAAATCCAGGCGGAGAGTTTCGACGCAGCGCAAACCCCGGTCACGACCAAGTTCTGTGTCTTGAGAATGGAAATCGCTGCTGTTTTTTGACTCTGCATGCTTTTGGGAGGCCACCGGTTCTACTGCTGTCGTCATGTTACGCACTCCGCTCCTTCCTCCCTCCCCCAACCAGAACGGAAATCGCTGCTGGTTCACCTCTGCTTGCTTATGGGAGGCCACCGGTGCCACCCTGCTTTACGGCTGTTTTCATGCTAGACCTTCCAACCGCACGCACCTTCTCCCTCCCTTCTCGACAGGTCTCGTGCGCAGGCCCGCGTTGAGGACGGCACGGAAGAAGACGTAGGCAAGCCGCAGGAGATGAGCACGGCGGCTGCGGCGGCCGGCCTCAGCTCCGTCCGGCTGGGCGTAACCACGCCTTCGACGACCCGCAACTCCCTCAGGTCTTCCGAGTCGGCGATGGGTCTTGGCGTGTCCAACCGTACGCCGGCCAGGCGGGACGTGTTTTCAACCTCCGGCAGCAGGGATCGAGGCGGCGGCGGGGGGGATACCGCGGCGCCTACCCGGGAAAGGAAGATGATGATGCCTCCTCGCGGAGAGACGGCAAGCACTAAGGGGTCTACCAAGGAGAGGAAGATAATGTCGGCGCCAAGCGCGGCGCAGGTTCAGCCTGGCGTGCATCATCAGCGGACAACGGCGCGAAATCGCGGCTCAGATAGCGCTGCGCCGGCAGCAGGCACCGCGATGAGTTCGTCGGATGGCGCCCGTGTCGACGGGTAAGCGCTCGACAAGCGAGCGACAAGTGGTTGTTGTCTAGCTATGCCTTTTTTTTTTTGCGTGTGTGTTGTTTGGTCCCTTCGGGTGTTGCACATGCCGAACAAACCTTGGATTTTGCATCCAGATCTCGACGTGAGTCAGCGTTCCATGCGTGGTGTTGCATCACGCTGCTGGTTTTGGATGTGAAATGAACATTTGCGGCAGGATGGCCGGAATCGCGTTGCCATGAACGAACGCCCCGCTTCCTACATCCCGCCGGGTTTTTTTATCCATGGTTTCCATTGGATTCAAATTCTTTCCCATTTTTGATGGCAACGTACCCCAGGAGGGGAGGGTAGAGAGGGGCCCTTCTGTGTGACCACGGGTTGGAGTAAAACGGCACTAGTGCTGTGAGCGCTGATTTGAAGTGAAGACAAAAATAAATATACTAATAGTGGACGTGGGCCGGGCCATGCAGCCGTGTCTATAAGAAAACGCTTCTGCCTCTTATGCAGCCATAACGCAGAGGCATTTGAATGTCCTGACAACGTCATCTCCTCCCACCGTTGCTCATGTGCCATCCTTGCGCGCCGCAGCACTCGTAGTGGGAGCCGGCCGAGTTCTGCCACGAGACGGAGACGTCGGAGCAGGGAGGGCGATGCTCCCCCCGGGGAGACATCGCCCCGCGTGTTTTCGAATGGTGCCGCTGACGTACTCGCCTGGCAGGTGCGTGGAACGCGGACACAGTTTTATTTAATACATGACAATATCCACAACTATCCATAGATAAGGCTCTAGGATTGGAAATGACATCACAATAATCCATCTCTATCCATAGATAAGATAAGGCTCTAGGATTGGTAAAGATATCACAATAAATCCATCTCCATCCATAGAATAGGCTCTAGGGTATTGGCAATATATTGATAGCGTGAGCTTTTTGTCTCACAGCAGTGTGGGCAGGCCAGCGGCGGGAGTATCAGTCGGGGATGATGGATGATGCGACGGAGGGTGCGTCTTGTTGGATGGTGGTGGTGGACGTGTTCGTGCCGTGCTTATTAATAGTTTTTCTCAGCGGATGTTTCTTCCTTACGCATTTCCCCTCGCCCGTCCTTGTGTGCTTTTTCGGGGAATGCCCACTAGGCGACCAAGGTCAAAAGCGCCAAGCAGGGGAGATTGATCGAGAAGGCTAGGGAGGTGAGGAATGGCTTTGTTAGACAGGATGATGTCTGCCCTTGGCTGACACACCGCGTATCACGAGCTTGGTGTCAACACGTTCGCGTCTTGACATACCGTGCGAGGACACTCCACTGCCTTCCTGTCCGCCGGTCTAAAAAACACGCGCGCGCCATAGAGCTCGCGAGCACTACGTACTTTTTTTCTCCCGCTAGGACGACGGGGTTGATTCTTGCGCTGGCGCACCTTACCTGGCATCCGAAAACGTTTTTCTGTGTGTTTTGTTGCACCGTCGCTCACGCCAGGCGCTTCGCGAGACGGAACACGAGGCGGAAATGGCCAGGTCAAGGTCCATGACCTCCCTAGGCGACGACGAGGGGTCGATCGACACCTGCAATACCGCCGATTCCCCTACGACTGTCGGCAGCCGTAGCAGCCGCCGGGGAGAACGACGCCAGCGCAGAGCGATCAGCCCGGCGGCTAAGCCGGCCGAGACGCTGGAGGTGTCTGACCTGGACGCTGATGGCAATCCTCAGTCGAGAAGGGTTAACGCTAACGCTAGCGCTGCGGCCGATCTGTCTGACGCGGAGTCCCAGCCAAGCCGCGGGTCGAGAAGGGTGAAGCCTGTCGCGACCAACGGGACGGGGGGCGCGGCGGCGGGGGCGGCGGCGGCAGCAGAAGCTGCTGCGGATGACGCGAGGGGACGGGCGGTGTCCCCCGTCATGCCGACGCCCCCGCGTGCAGAAGGCAGGGACGACGTTAACGGACACGCGGTAAGTGGAGAACTGGGTGTCGCGAAGCGCGCGCTATTTCGGCGTGTTGGGAGCTCTTCCAACGGTACTGTAGGCAACCACAAAAGTGCAGTGTTCTCGAGCATGGTCGGTGCGCCCTTGAAAAGCTTTGGAGAGCCGCTCTCGGGAATCAACCGGTGATATCCATGACTTGGCTCAGTAAAGTATACACCTGAAGGCCTAACTGTTGAGTTCCACCTTTTGTACCTGCTATGTACGCTCACCTCGCTGTTTTCCAAGCCATCCTGGCCCCCCACCTCATAGTGTCGCCCCCCTGGCCTTTTCGCTGCTGCTGCACAATGCTGACGTACGCCTGCCTAACAACAAACAGCCACCGCGTGAAAGCGGCCGCCGCCAGTCGGCCCGCCTGGCTAAGGGCCAAGTCGTGAGCGTCCGATCCCCGGTGGCTAGGGTATCCCGCCGGCCCTCCGGATTCTCCAAGGCGGACGACGTGGACGGCAGGGGCCGAAGATCATCGCGGCGCGGCAGCAGCTCCCGGTCTGCTGCTGCTGCTACGTCGTCGTCGGCGGCTGGCTCGGGCGAGGGTGGTGGGGACGCCGGGGGTCCCCGGAGGTCTAGCGGCGGCTCGTGCTCGTCGAGGGGCCCCGGCGACCACGGACAAAGCCCCAACAAGCACGGAGGGGGAGAGTCTCGGAGCGCGACGGCGGCGGCGGCCCGGCCACGGCGCTCCAAGAAGGAGGGGGTACGCGCCGAGAACGGTGAGGGAGGGGGCGGGCGGTCGCCGTCCGCGCGGCGCGAGAGGCACCGCAAGAGGGGCGAAGACGCCACGGGGGTGGGTGGGCGTTCTTCTCCCAGTGGCGGCGGCGGCGGCGGCAGCAGCAGGAGAAAGTCCCGATCGTCACGAGGAGAAGGCGGGGAGTCTTCGAGCAGGAAGAGCGTCGGCGGCAGCGGCAGCAGCAGCAGGAGGCGCGACACGAAGGCGACGACGTCGTCCTCGTCATCTCGTCGCAGTCAACGGGAGGGCTCAGACGGGCACGCTACGACCGCCGCGCCCACCACGCAGGCGCCGGCGCCGGCGCCGGCGAGCAGTAGCCCGGCGCACTCTCGGGCGACTGCTGGTGCTTTTCCTGCCACGAGCGTTCCGAAGGCATCTCACGAGTCTCGCAGTCACTCGGGGAACAGGGCGTCGTCGTCGAGAGCGAAGGAGGGAACAGGAACGTCATCGAGGACGAAGGAAGGCAGGGAGAGGAGAACGCCTGCCGCCTCGAGCCCGGGGGGAAGGTTGTATGCAACAGCGCCCAGGCAGCGCCAGAGTAGCCCGGACCTGTGCCCGCCCACCTGGTGAGTTGTTTGCTTCGCAAGGCAAGCACTGGAAGTGGTCGTCCAGGAGGGGAGTAACGCAGTGTTTCCACAGCCTCAAGCGCAGTCGAGTTTTCCGGCCCATGTGTGAAAGCGGTGCTTTGGTTGTGACCACAGAACGTGCCCTTGTTGGCGGTATTTTTTGTTTTTGAAGCTGTTGTGATCGAAACCTTTGGTTCAAGTTTGCAGGCTCGCTCGAAACCAATTGGAAGTCGGCGCAACCAGAGCCTGACAATCCTTGGCGTATGCCCCACCCAAAAGTTGAAGTTGATCACCCTCAACCTACTTTCGTCACTAGTGCCTAAGCTAGGCATGCCGTCGAACGGAAAACGTAACGACCCTTCACATGTCATCCACGAAGCATAACCCGGTGTACTTGTGCGTTTCTCAAGCCTTTTGTCCCGTGTGCGATTCAATCTCTTTTGCTAATCGGTTGCAGGGCGTCCAACGTTCCGTCGTCGACTCTGGAAGACGCGTCGCGCAAGCGGGTGGTCGCTTCTGATTTTCCAGCCAGGTTAGCCAATCGAGCCTCTCCGTCCCCCCCCCCCGTCTTCCTCCCCCCCCCCCCCATCTTGGAGGAGGGATTGTCCGGACCGTCCGTTTTCTTGCACGTGATGCACTGCCTCTATTTAGTCTTTTCCCTCGAAATCACTGTTTGTTCGAGTATTGGATTGTTGTAGCAATCGTTTTGTGTCGGCTTCCGGGCTATTGGCATTCCGTTGCATGTAGCCGTAGCGTTGAGGCTTAACGTTGTGTCTTGGCTTGACGGTGGCCGCTAACTTGCCCACGCGATGCGATGCCCTCCGCCGCGCGCAGGCGAGTCGTCAGCCCTTACAACTCCAGGAAGCGGGAGCCTCCAGCTGGTGGCCGCCGCACCCGCTCAAGCGCCTCCCCGACGCGCTCCTCGTCTCCCCGACGCCGTTCTGCTCTCCCGCCACCCGCTTCGCGCCCGGTCGAGAAGGAGATCGACCCCCAGGGAGAGGGTGCCGAGCGTGAAGTCGTTGTCAACGGCAGCTCTCACGCGAGCTCCTTCCCCACTGAGACGGCGGGTGACGACGAAAGTCTCCCGGAAGCAGCGACGGCGGCTGCCGAGGCGAAACCCGCCGGTACCTTCAACAGCAGTGCTGTCCCGGGAGCGGCATCGGCGAGGAGTACTTGGGAGGCGAAGCCCACCGCCGCCGCAAATGGTGTGGCGACTGCGGCGGCTGTTGGAGATGGCGTTGTGCAGGCATCGCCCGCTAGGAGCTCAGCTGCAGGCGCAGAGTCTGAAGGTCCTCCTCTGATTGACGCGCTGTTGATGGAGAAGAAGAAGGCGACGGACGGCGACAGCACTGCTGCGCGAGCGGAGAAGGAAGAGGGACTGCGCGAGGAACGGGAGGATCGCGCGGCGTGCACGGCTTCGACGAAAAGCAACCCTAGGCGGTCCTTCACAGGTGAGGATTGGGGGCTATGGCTTGGTGTGTATGATAGGGTCTTGTCGTACAACAACGTTAATATGGCGTATTTTCTTTCTTTGAGGAGACGGTGTTTGTTGGTCGAACACGTGTCGAATGTTATTGGCATGCAGCAATCTGTGAAAAATCATCGGCTAGCACCCGGACGAATCCCCGGGTTGTAACCGTTCACCCGTCTGCCCCGTCTTTTGGCGCAGCGATCGAAACATCCAAGTCCATTGTGTTCTCGGACTCGGACTCGGACTCGGAGGTTGACAACGACGGCTCCAAGAGGGGGTCGAACGGAAGCCCGAACGAAAGCCCGACCTCTGGTGGGGACGTGCGGCCCATGGCCGCGTTGTCGGCTGTGTCGACGGTGTTTGCGCGACAGCGCAGCGACGACAAGAAAGGGGAAACTGTGGTGCTCGGCAACAAACAAGCCGACAGCAGCGTCAGCAGCGCTGTTTCCGCCGAGGTGTTGGATTCTGACAGCAAGGCTGACGATCCCGCCGCCTCCGTGTCGCGATCGGAGGAGGAGGAGGCAGGGTCTGGCGATGAAGGAGGTACTGCGACAACAGCGTCGAAGGAAGACAGGCAGGGCTTGCCATCCTATCAGGACGCTTTGGCGGCGGGGGCGGCTGCGGCGGCGGCGGTCCATCGCCCGGCTGGGCCTGACATGGGCCCAGAAGCTGTCTACGACGGAGCAGCGGCGCCGGCGGAGGGAGAAGGGCGAGGTACGGTTGAGCCTAGCCCTGCACCGCAAAATTATTTGAGACCCCTTCCTTCATCGACCTTACCGAGCACGATGGCGGTTTTGGCGGGCGGCAGCGGCGGCGGCGGCGGCGGCGGCGGGAGGCCACGGTCCTCGGCGCTGGGAAGGCCAGGCATGCCGTCCGCGAAGGTGACAATGCCGATCGCGGGCGGCCGCGCCGCTTGGAACAAGTTTTTGGCCACCACCGCGCAGGGAGAGTCGGAGGAATCGGCTGCCGCGGCGGACGGCGACGGCGAGCGAGAGGAGAAGGAAGGCGTCGAAGCTTCTTCCGGGGAAGGAGACGCAGGAGTGGGAGCCAGCGGCTCCAAGGCGGGCAACGCCGTCGCTGCTGCTTCCGGGAACCACGCGGCAACGCTAGCCGCCAAGGGTCCCCGGGGGTTCACCAATCCCGCCCAGAGCCAGGAGGGGCCTAACAAGGGACCCGCCGGGGCGTTTTCAGGGAACTCCATGTGGCGTTTGGCCGGGGGGACGGCAGCGGGAGCCGGTCGCGCACGGTCCGGGGTCGCCGCCAACGGTCACGGAGGCTACTCCAACCCTCTTGCGGCGATGCGAGCGGCAGGAAGCGGCGGCGGCGCGGAGACGAGCTCTGGGGGGGGGGGAGCGGGGGGCGGGGTGGCAAACCCTCTGGCGGGGCTGCGGGGAGCGGCGAGCATGGGCGGCGCCGGAGTCTCGAACCCGTTGGCGCGAGGGAGGGGGGTGAGAGCCGGCGGCAGTATAGCTGGCGGGATGGCGAACCCTATGCTCCGCAGCGGCGGCGGCGATATGGGCGGCCTCGCGAGAGGAATCGGTGGGGGGGTTCCGTCGTTTTCTTCTTCCGTTGGGACCACCGGCCGTACGGCACCGCCGCCGCCGCCACCCCGCGATGACGAGGGGTCGTTATCGCCCGGGCCGGCCACAATGCCGCCGCTTTCGTCTTCTCCCACGGAGATGGGCAGGGCCCCCGCTATACCCGCCGCGATGTCCTGGGGTCCTTCTCCGTCCTCCGCGGACACGACCGCAGCTGCTGCTGGAGACGATGGTGATGCTACAGAGGCGGCGGCGTCCACAGGCGGCGGCGGCGGCGAGGGAAACGCGGCGATGAGACGAGGTGGGGGGTCAGAGCGGCCGCCTACCGAGTTCAGAGCGATCGGCAGCAACGGGTCGTGGCCTACGGATGGCGCTTTGGTTCCCCCGAGAAGGCGGGCGGCGTCCAGGGGGGCGCAGCCGCACAGCATGACCGAACGAGACCCGGGCCAGGAGAAGGTTGGCGGCCTTGTGGTGAGTGCGGTTGGTGTGTGTGAGGTGTCATGGTTTGTCGCGTTTGGCTGCTGTGTTTTCGTCCTTGAACCCCTTGGTTCACGGACGTGCGTGCGTGTGAAATCGTGGGTGGTGTTGCACTGGTACATGGTCTAGGTACCTTGATTAATGCTTGTTTTTCAGGCGTGGGGCGGGGGGGTGGGGGGGGTCGACCTTTGGTTCATGTAATTTTCTCGTCGCCGGCGGGTGTCGCATATGAGCTAGTGTGAAGCTATCCCTTGACCTATTTGTCTTCGTCAACATCACTTTGGAGGAATGCTTCGAAGAGTACCGAGAGGCCGCGTTGCATGAAGTCCTGACCGATGTCCTGGGGAGCAATAAGTGCGTGGAGGTCGTTCCTGTCTATCCGAGCTATTCGAGCCGAAGACAAAACTCCACACATCTCTCAACCCCCCCGCCCGCCCAACTTCTTTTTTCGTGTTTGGTCAACATCAGAAGGCCTTGCAACAACCCGACGCGTCGGGGTTGCGGCTATTGCTTCACAACAGGCACAACCCCGACCTATCGGCCTCGGGCTCGAGTCTGTCCAACCTCGGGGAGAAGGGGCTTGTGAAACTGCGCCGCGCAAAGTACTCCCCGCGACCCGCAGCCCCCGGCCTGCTGGACCCGAAGGAAACGGAAGTCGACGCCGACGCGTGAGAGACAAGTCGAGCTGCTGCTTGGCTTTTGGCCATTGCCGACACACTCGTAGTGGGGCTTTCGGAGGTAGGGGTAACGCCTGAGGCTCAATTTTGGTTGTTTTTATTTTAGTCCCCTAGAGAAAAGTGGGCTTTGAAGTGGGAGTGAGCCCCCTAGCGCCAGACCGAAGATGGGAAGGATGTTAAGTGTGTACCTATTTCGGGTTTCTTTTTGAAGGGAGAAGAAGGGGGGGGTGGCGTGCTCTGTAGAATTGGGAGTAGAGTGGGGGTCGGCGAAAACGAAAGCGTGTCCTTGCCGTTCAGCGGCACGCGGGGGAGAGAAGGGGTCGGAAGGCTTTTTTGTGTGTGTGCTGTGCGTGTGTGTGCGTGTTAATGTCTTCTGTGTTTTGCCCGCTCCGCCGCTCTCCCCCTCTTGTAGATTTTTGTTCTCGTCTCGCGGAGCGGTGTCTTGCACCCGAGCCGAAGCCCAAAGCCCGAACGATCGGCCGGTTTGTGTCGGCCGTCGTTGGTCTAGCCCATGATATTCTGAGTGTTGTACGAAGGTCGCGGATTGGCAGAGGGCGATACCTGCAAGTGGTAAAAAGATTGCTTTGGTCAATGGGTATGGTAAGCGGTAGTACGATTGGATCAAGTATTAGTATTTGGTCTCGTACGGCTTGAACTTCCCCCCTTGTGTTCTCGTGGTCGGACGGGTGGGGGGGGATGGGGTTGATTGCCCCCGTCCCACGTCAGTTTCTTGTTTGACTCTTTATGTGTAACATTCTGGGTACCGTTAGCGCGTGGCCACCGCATACCTTGTGCTTGACGAAGTGTAGGACATGATGGTCTTTGATTTTGTTCCCTTTCCTTTTCTTCGCTCCAGCAAACCGACGGAGAAGTTTGGAAGGTTTGAAGCGTTGGTGCGTTTGCTTTTTGTTACCACCTCCATGTCAGGGTCGGTCATTTTGTACCGCCGCAATCCAGCGCTCGGTGTTGTAATTCAGCCCGTGGTATCCGTGTGTATTACCGTGCACGCCGCCGGTGTTTCTTGTTCCTGAGACAGTTGAGTTGTTTTTTTAGACAGGGAAAATGGTTGATATCTTGTCGTGTCGTGTTAAGGAGGCCCCCCGCCTCAAGTCTTGTGCGTAGGCAGGCGGTTTTGGGCCAGACGTGATGAATGTTTATTCATGAATCGACAACATGTCCTTGAAAGCAAGAAGGTCGCCGTTGGAACGAATTCTTGGCGCCGCCCCCCGGGGGGGGGGGTTCTCGCTTTTCTTTTTTTTTTCAAAACATTTTTTTCCGACGTGCGATTTTCCACCGTACAGTACAACATAAAAATCGGTTTGCTCTACCGAGTATTTCAAGAAGTGCCCAAGCGTAGAGTATCATTACTAAGGTGGTACCCATCGATCGGCGCACTCCTCGATACGCTCTGTATCGTAGTTTACAAAAATGTGACCTTCGGCGGCGGTTCATGTCATGTGTTTCGGGACTGGGAGGGGGGAGGGGGGAGGGGGGAGGGCAGTTGATGGTCTGTGCGCTGTGTTTTGTAACGTAGTTGTTTTCACACGTGAGGTTCTGTGTACGGGTATCTCGTGGGCAGTGGATGCTTTAAAAACCCGCAGCGCAGCGGCGATGGAGAGAGGCGGGAGGGAGGAGCTCGGGACGGTCACACATTGAGGAAATGGACAAGTCAACAAGTCAACAAGTCAACAAGTCAACACGATATTGTTACTGTTGCGGGTAGCTCTTGTGGCTGGCTGTTGTTGCGCCGCGCGGTCGCGGCGTTGTAATAGTGTTCGCACCTGCTCGCATACCAATGATTGGGGGTTTCTTACGAAAAGCACGCTATTTATTTCTTTTCCAAGGTCCGTCCGTCCCCAGGATGAATGTGAACGACATGTTGGGGTACGGCCGAAGAGATGATGCGGTCCCACCTCTATCTCGGAGGAAGAGTCTTCTCGAGAGAAGGGAGGTTGCTGGTCCCCACTGCTGTCTCTACCAGCTATTAATCCACTCCGAATAGGCTCGGTTTCTGCTCCGGGCATGAAAGAACCTAAACGGAACCTTGTCCGCGATATATTGAGTCCGCAATAAAATGGGAGACTACATACAAGATTTAAAAATTAACCCGTCCATCGCGATGGTTGGGAAATTGTGCTCTGCGTTTGCACTCCCCGCGTTTGTTGTTGCCCAAAACATCTGTCCAACTCGAACTACTGCAGACTACTATCTTGTACCCACACTGTTGTACTTTCACTCGCTCACGGGAGAAAAGTTGTCTATTTCTTCCGCCAGACGGGAAAATGAACGGGTTGATTTTCGTCAAAGGCCGGTTCCTAACGCAGGGAACACACACAATAATATACGTGACTTCTCAAGGTCCGTGATACAGGCGCTATAAACACGGCAGCCAGCATCACACTGGGAAACATACATGCACAAAACAAGTACCAAACCGCTGTACCTGAGACTCCCCCGATGTCCCACACAAGTGAAAACACTATGTAGTCGAAATATCTCTCAATAGTGCACCAGGTGCATAAGCTCCTCACTCACAGGCAAGGCATATGCAGCACTATCCTACAGTTGTCTGAAGAGTTTTAAAGCTGGCGAAAGAACTTTTGAACATTCAAGGACGTCAAACACAGTTTCAGGACTGCTTGGTATCGTAACAGCGATCAACCAAGAAGCACCCGGTCAAAACAACACCACCGCGGGAAGGACACTAAAGTAATGTATTAAGCATATCGCCCTGCCGCTTGCAGGAAAAGGAAGGCTGTTCACAACTATTACAACGTACGAAGTACGAATCTTCGGGGAGATGGCTGTTGGCACGGATTACACCGCGTGGTGTCTGTCTTGTGCCAGCCTATCCATCAGGCAGGGCAGGCACAACGCGGAGAAGGCACTGCTCTTATTTTCTCTCCAATACAGAGTATGTCGGGCCGGACTGCGGAATCCCGTGAACCTGACGGGAGTTCCCCTGTTCCGGCACACACGGCGGACCCACCCTACAGCACAGAACAGCAACCGCACAGCAAGAAACAGCGCACCAATCCCACTTCTAGGCTTTCTCCTGGAAAACAGCACAGAACACGGCAGTCTTACACACTCCTCCAGCAACAGCGCGCAAAGATGATGAAAAGGCAACAGCACCTCATCTAAATTAGCAAGCATCGACACTTACAGTCTGCAAATCAATGCATGAGGGTTCCAGCAACACGCGCGGGGAAAACCGTCGTCTAACCCAGTCCGCGCTGCTGCGCGTGCGGCACAAAGACGTACGCATACCCGCAGTCTCTTTTGCACCTCAAGAGCCACGCGAGCCAGCAGTCTATTGTACACGCTGGTATTATTGTTCTACTTCACGCAAGTGTCAAAAGCGCCAAATGCCATGTCGTGCCAACGACAATCCCACTGGAGCATTTTAAGCCCGTAGTAACACACAGCGCTCCGCCCGAAAAATGAGGACCCGGGACGGATTTTCCGTGACCGTGAAATCATTCTTCAGTGCGGCAAAATACCCAACATGAGACGATCGTGCGTCCCTGCGGCCTTCCCATCTACTAGACACCCATGATGTGCCTCTAGATAGTAAGCGTAGGGTGCTGCTGCTCGCAGCCTTCGGCAACAAAGGCGGGATCGACATGGTCGGCATTGGCGCCGGGGGCAAGCAAGCGGCGCTCGAGCTCCTCGATCCTAGCTTGCTGGCGCCGAAGCAGCGCTTCAAACGCTTCCCGGCTACCACCGTCGACCGTGTTAGCGCCCCCCCCCTGGTCTCTAAGAGATGATGGCGGGCCCCCCTCTTCTGCACCCTGGTCGGTGGTATTTCGTCGGGTGGCCTCGGATTCAGAGCCACCCTTGATGATGAGGTCGATCATCGTCATCTGGGCGGTCTGGATTATCTCTACCAGCCTGCTGGAGAAGGTGGAGTCGCCTGTTTCGAGAGGGAGGGAGAGAGAGAGAGAGAGAGAGAGAGAGAGAGAGAGAGAGGGAGAGAGAGAGAGAGAGAGAGAGAGAGAGAGAGAGAGAGAGAGAGAGAGAGAGAGAGAGAGAGAGAGAGAGAGAGAGAGAGAGAGAGAGAGAGAGAGAGAGATGGAATTGGTCATGGGCCGCCACGAAACCCGAGCGAATCGAATCGAACTCTCTGTGAGTTGGGGGTCGTGGATAGACGCGTTTGGTTCGGTGTGCAAATTTTCACCATAGGCCCCGAGTACAGAGG
This sequence comes from Ectocarpus siliculosus, assembly GCA_000310025.1. Classification (NCBI taxonomy): domain Eukaryota; class Phaeophyceae; order Ectocarpales; family Ectocarpaceae; genus Ectocarpus; species Ectocarpus siliculosus. The sequence goes on along the minus strand of FN649733.1, from coordinate 521,348 downwards.
GACGGTCACCCTACTTAGCCAGCTAACCGAGGAGTGATACCAATTTGGACAAAGGTACGAACAACGCGCAAGACATGATGTCGAAACACCCATGAAACCGCACGGCTGCAAACAACGGTGGATATATTTTCCGCTCGTCAGTCAGTCAGCCCCATAACGCAGGGTCACACAGACGATGGATCAGGACTCGTTGATACCATCGTGCCCAGTCATGGAAAAAGAAAGTGAAAGCAACGACCCCCCGCTCCGCACCTGCCAACGCCCAAAACGAGGGGACGCGCATCTCTCCCGCCATGCTCCCGCCAGGGTGTGTGGGTGTATGCATAGCTGTAGCTGGCCAAGCGAACGCAATCCAGTCGCTTGCAGAGTCGAGGATCCTGCAAAACTCAAACAAGCCAACCTGCCACACACAAAAAGAAGACGAAACGACAAAACGTCGGTCACAACAACAACAAAAAAAAACGTTCGTCGCGAGCTCGGTAGTTAATATTTAGCGTCGGAAAATGCCCGAGAATTCAGCAAAAACTGTTCGGAACACAAAAGATCTCGGATTGTCTGGACTTCGTCCACTCGAGCTTGCGTGCAACTAGAATATCTTCATTTGACGAACGCCGCTGCTGGTGTTTTAAGTTCTACACTACAGCAGTCGTCCCCACCGTACTGTGAGGACACTCAGGGTTTTTCGTAAAAAACTGTGTCCTTCTAGGGGGCAAATGCCCTAAAAGGATACCCCCCTATATATATACTGTTATTACGTTCTGCCGTGCGCCACACTTCTGAAAAACAAGGCTGTCATTTAAGCAGCAGGGGAGTATCCTTAAAGCGGGGACGACTCTTGTTACGCAGAGATAACCAGGTGTCGAGGTTCTCCGGCGTGTACATATTTTTCTTCGCGATCCTTGCTGTTGGGATGGTAAAAAACCTCTTTACTTTCTTAAAAAAACTCACGTATCTCTCGATTCCCGCCGCCAGCGCTCGGCTCGCCAGGTTACTCCCCGAGGACACGAAACTTCCGACGACCATGGCCACAACCGCGTGGAGGTAGGACAAGGAAGGGTCGTCCGATAACCTTCTCCCGTCCGCACTTGTGGCGTCGGCAGCTGAAGCAGCAGCAGCGTCGTGGCCCTCTTCGATGTGGTCTCCATTCCCTGGCGGTACGTCCCTTCGCGCCTGACAAACGAGCGTCTCGGATTCAGGATTCTACAGGTGTGAAGTGACAGGCGCGATCTAGGGTGGGGGTGGGGCTGTGCATGCCGTAGTCGCTAGACCATTGACCTCGCATCCCTACAAAGCCGGGACGGAGCACGCCGGGTTTTCACCAGACCAGGGGAGGGGGCCATCCGAACATTCTCCACCAAAAGGGTTGGATTCAAAGTCGTGGGAGACTTCGCCACCCCGGCTCTCCCTCCCGGGCGGCTCGATAGTGTTTTGTGCTCTGAACGAAGGGCCAAGAGTCGAGAGCCACACAGCACCGGCCTGACATACTGGGCACACCCTCCAACGCTCCGCCAAACGAAAATCTACGCATCAAAAAAGTTTCAAGAGAAACATGATTCTAAATATACCCGAAGGATCCGAAACTACGCGATCCCTTCTGCAGAGCACTCACACACAGACATCCCTCCAAAACTTTTATCTCCGCCTTTGGGTACGAGACAGCCACCACGTGCGGCAAGGGCAACAACATCAATCTGGCCGGAAAACCTCGTTGAAGGCTGCGGGAGGCATCTAAGCCACGCTTAAGCGCGACAAAAAGAAGACACCCGGTACAGCCCAACACACTTTTTGGAACACCCGCCATAGAGCCGGACGAAGTGCGGAGGAGGTGATCGATATGCAGCCGCCACCGGCAGAACTGCACGCGCTTTTGAGTGTATGTCCCGCACTCACCAAATCAGGCCGGAAGGCCCTGCCGAAAGTCCGCAACAACGTCCAGCTCGAGCCGCTCGCCAGCAGCCTTCGGGACAGCGCGGGTCCCACCCCTTCCGCGGGAGCGAGGGAGAGCCAGGTCAACACCAGCTCGCCCAGAGAGATGAGGTAGTGCGTGAGATCCGAAGGCGGGGATCGACGCTCCTCTCCCTCTGCCTCCAAGACACCGGTCTGTTCGGTAGGGCGGGGGGTGGCATCGTTGATGACAGAGGCGAGCCATTGCACGGGAGGTACGTTGGTTCTCCCAATGTTTGCGGATCCACAGCCGCACGCTCTGCCGCAGGACAATCGGCGGGCCGTGAGAAGGAGTACATGGTACCAACGGTGGCCCCCTCTTCATGATGGCATACAGTGCATACTTTTCGACCCAGGGACACCACCAACGCATGTGTCCTCCCACCTGTCGCGTGACGGCGCACTTGTACCCGTCCGCCAGCAGCCTCATCGCTACCTCCAGGGCCGGCGTCAGCGGAGGCCCGCACCGTACCCTTCTACCCGACCCCCCCTCCCCGTTCCCGTCCGACGCCCCCCCCGCCCCGCCGCCGCCGCCACGCTCTCCGCCTCCCCGCTGCTGTTCCTCAATCGGACCCTCGACTCCGCTCGGCTCTTCCCGGCCGTTGCTTTCCCCCTCGCTCGACTCCCGCGCGCGCTCACCCCCCCGCCGTACAGCAGCAGCCCCGGTAGGTAAGCCGACGCTGGCGGCTATCGCGCGAGCGTCGGCGCCGCCCGCCTGCAGCACGCGCCGGAGGAGGCGGAGGCGTAGCGCCGCCGCCAGCGGGTCGTCCTCTCCGCCTCCACCGTTAGCCTCTGTCTCGCCGGGCTTCGACGACTGGGGAGCGGCGGCTGAGGAGGCGCGGACGCACAGGAGGCCTATTTTGGCGACGGTGGACATGACGGCAACGCCTCCGACGTCCCGCTCCTTGCTAGTGCCGTTCGCAACGGAGACGTGATCGTTGCTGCGGGGGACGGAGGACGGGTTCCCGGTGGACGCGGGGGGGGAGGAGCTTCGGCTAGCGTCCTCTAGTCTTGCGGCGGAGGCGTGCTTCGCGGCGACTCCGGCGAGAACCGATTTGCACCATTCGGTGTTGCCGGACAGGAACGCATCGAGGGTCCTATCGAGCAGTGCCACCTGTGCGCATTCGGGCAGGAGGGACAAGCGGGAAACAAACAAATTTGGTGTAACGGTGTGTTGTCGTAACAGCTCTGGCCTCGACTGCTTGACATTCCACAGCCGTGATCCGTTGTATGCGCAGGGGGTGCGTTGTCATCACGTGCGGGCCCTCTCGATACCGCCCCCAACAACAACAAAAATCGATATGCCTACGTGCGCCTTATCATACCTCAGAGGTGGCATTGATTTCGTTGTCGGCATCTGTCTCTGCTGCTGCTGCTGCTGCTGCTGCTGCCGCCGCCGTCGCCCCGTCTTCCATCGCCGATGAGGCCGCCAGCCACAGCTCCAGGAGGGCGTCCACGACGTTGCGGGGCTCGGAGCTGACGAGCTGTTTCTGGCCGTGCAGCGTCACGGACATGGGAGCCCCTCGGACTTGACACCGAGCGAGGCACGACTGCTTTCGCCACCGCCACCGCCACATGAGGAACGAGAGGGAACCAAAAAAATGACGAGAAGGGGGGCAAGTGGGAGGGTGATGCCGCTGTTATTGTTTTGTTCCCACACGTTCATGGGGACAAAGCCTGTCTCGAAAATTCTGGAGGATGAGAGGTTATACATATAGGCATGGCGGCGGGTACAGGCACGACAGGTGGTGGGGGTGGGGAAGCGTAAGAACCGAGCAGCAAAAACTAAAAATGCCTCCTCGCCAAGAGGGAGGTTGCGCGTGCAATCTTTGTACATACATACCTGATTCGCCGGGTGTCTCGCGACGAGCACGGCCAGCACTTCCATGGCGGACCTCTGGCAGTCCGCGGGCAACCCGTACTCCGACCACGTCGGCCCGCCTCCCGCGGGGGCAAGCGGGGACGCCAGCGCCAGCTCGCACACCGCTTCCAGCAGCCCTTCCTCCCTCCCCACCGCCGACAGAACCTCATCACCAGCCGCCGCCGCCGTGCTCGCCGTAGCGCCTACCCCCGCCGACAAGCCGTACTTATCACCGCCGGCGGCGGCGGCTGCTGCGGCCATCGGTGCCTCGCCAGAGACAGTCACGCCTACCTCTCGACCACAGCCTACGAGTGCCGACACCAGGGACAGCGCCGCGCGAATACGAGGGATCGGGACCTGGCCTGACCAGCCGCCTTTCTCCGCATCGCCGCCCGCTTGCTGCTGCTGCTGCTGCTGCTGCTGCTGCTGCGACGATGATGAAGCAGCAGCCCTCCTCCCCCCGCTGGACGGCGGCCCGCCGCCGGCGGGACCTTTACCGTTTCCTCCTTCGCTACCGTTACCCTCGACGCTAGCCACTGCAGATTCCTGGGCCTTGTCTCTACCCCAGCCCCATCGGCGGCGACTGCTCGTGGCGGCCTGCTGCTGCTGCTGAGGCGGTGGAACCAGGGGATGTTCCGCATCGTCCCCGGGTCTGAGGACGGACAGGAGCGGGGGGAGCCGGGGGAGGTGGCCCCCAGCCAAGAAAAGCTTCCGGGATAGCGGGTTGTCGGTCAGGGCGCCGCTGACAGCTGCCAGGGCTTTGAGGGAGACATCTCCGGAGATCTGGTAGGCGGCGCGGTGAGCGGGCAGTTGGGGAAAGGAAACGGTTTCAGGTTGAAGGGGGGTACCTGCAGATGTGATGTGACCGCTTGTGTGGTCATGGTCCTTCACCTCGAGACTACGGTAATTCTTCGCACGAGACGGCGGAAGGTTATTAGCTTGGGAGGGCTTGGCGGAGAGAGATCAGGAAGAACGAAACTTCATCGACGATGACGATTATTTCCGCAACATGGTGTCGTGTTCGTTGATCATGTCGTCTGCGAAACACGCGTGGGACGTTGTGGTGGCAACGGCACTGGGCAGCGCCACTGCAGGAAGCAGGAGAACTACAGAGGACACATCATGCACGAAGGGTGTGAGACAGGGCACGCCAGCAACGGAAGGCAGATTTCAGAGAGAGACAAATAGAGTCGGTATCCAACATGGCAGACATGGGGAAAGACGGCTGCAAGCGAACAAGAAACGACTCATGCACGCGACAACACACACGATGGGCACGTGGCCACCGTCACGTCGTGCTACCACAACGCCTGTTTCCGTGTCCAAACAGCAGCAGAGCCACAACAACCCTCGCGGCAACCATGTAGACACCGGCCTTCCCGACAGATGGTGCTCGTTTCTGATGGGAGGAGCAACGCGTAGAAACAACCGCGGTCTTCATACCTCGCAGGCATCGGCTGCTTTGAAGAGCTTGTCGAAGCCATCTTGAAACGCCACGAAGTTTTGCAGGTCGACGGGGGGGGGTACGCCCCCCTGCTCGGTC
>FN649733.1:474357-515900 GCA_000310025.1 Ectocarpus siliculosus | reverse complement strand
TTCGGAAAGCACATAGGCCCTAACAATCACTCCTGCCAACTCCTTGCTCCAGTATAGTCGTTGAGCACCAAACTAAACAGTGCGCACACGCAAATCGGTGCCGCCGTTGCTGTCCACGAAACGGATAGAAAACTAAACAAACATATAGACAGCCCCCCGCTGTCACATCCCGAAACATACCCCTTACATTTCCAGAGTTCATGCAAGAACACTCCGCGAATATCAAAATGCCAACTAACAAACATGGAGACAGCCCCCCTGCAAAGGTAGCTGTTCATATGGGGAAACAAAAACAAATCGATTGCTGTTCATGCCCTCTAGAATCATGGTCACACATGACATCCCCCCCCCCATGATTCTGGATGTACATAAAAACAGCAACAAAGAAGAAAAAACCAGTGCAAAAGTAAAACGCGCTGCCAGAAAGAAAGGCAAAAAAAACTAAACTAAACACGAAACCCACATTGTTAGATCAGACTCGATGTCGTCGCGCGATGCAAGGCGCGTCACGAGCCCAAACGGAGTGCCCCGCTCGGAGGGGCGACCCCCAGCAGGTTGTTCTTGATCTCCCACATGCACCCCTCCCAAACATCCTGTTCTCCACCGCCCTCCATCTCGTCGCCCCCCAGCTGGCCTTCCCCCAGCTCACCGGTCCGTATCATCCCAGGCCAAATCATCGGCTTGCCGTTCAATACGCGCCGTCGGAGATGGATGTGGTCCATCGGCCTCGGAGGTCGGCACCGATTTGCGTGTCGGCAACGGCGCGGCGGTAGTAACAGCGGCGGGCAGCGGAGCGGCGGTAGTCCTCGTCGCAGTCATCCGCGGGTCCGGCAGCGCGGCGACATCCGGCGAGGATGCAGGCGGCACGGGTGCCCCGGGACTTGGCGGCAGCGGCGGTGGTGCGGCGGATCGGCTGCTTTGAAGAGCTTGTCGAAGCCATCTTGAAACGCCACGAAGTTTTGCAGGTCGACGGGGGGGGGTACCCCCCCCTGCTCGGTCAAAAACGCCGCCAGCAGCGACACCGTCTGATGACGGACCTCGTCCCACCTACGATACAAGACGAACATGCAGCACGTGCGAGTACGGTAAACGTGGGCAGTTCGTTCCACGCTATGAGCCACAGAGCAAGCGCTCTCTCTTTCTCTCTCTCTCTCTCTTCTCTATTCCTGTTGTACGCATACCGGAGGTGAGGTAAAAGAATTCCGTCGTCAGGCGTTGTCCAAACAACGGTTGACAAATGATGGGATGAGTCAAGCAAACAGATGGTATTGTGATGATAGTCCACACGTACGTCCTAAAACCAGCCAAAAAACTCGGCGGCCCGAACAACACACCCCGCCGGCCGCGACTTCGCAAAAAACAACACAACTGCGGGCATGCGCCACGCCCAGCACATGACCGGCTTCTTCTTTGTCTACTGGGAGGTACTGGTAAACCACGGTCCCGAACCCCCCCAACTCAAAAAGAGGAAATGCCGACAAGGACAGCTGAAACAAATTGAACAACAAACAGCCAACACCGGAAGGAAAAACTAATGTTCGTATGTCATGTCGCATGTCGCCCCCAAGCGACTGTACTAGGAACAGGAGACGGCTCTCTGCCTTCGCTGAACCCCCTGCACAACACACACAACACCAGTCTACCGACAAGGTCAAGGTACTGACGAGTACCCCCCTCCCTCCTGGCAAGCTGTCTTCATCGATCGTACGCGAAAGCTCCGACACTCACCGGTCGTCAAGGAGATCAACCAACGCCTGCATACCCGTTGGAACGCCCACGATCTGGGAGCACACCTTCGCGCGCTCTGCCACTAGCAGCGCTTCCAAACACGCCTGTCGCCAGCACGCACGCACGCACGCACGCATACACACACACAGACGTAGGAGTTGTGAGAAGCGGACCGATCATCGACCAGTCACACCGATCATCACATCGACGAGGGAACTACGATACCTCCGACACGATACATAAAAAATTCTCAAAGAGGTAAGCCTGGCAACGAACGACCCCCCCCCCCCTCCCCACTGCGTTGGCCTGGTACATATGACAGGGCTGATGCGATCACACTACGGGGCCCCTGTGGCACTCTTCCGTTTCAAGAGGCGTGTGTGTTTGCGTGCCGTCCCAGACGACTTAGGCTAGCGTCCTCGCCTTCAATCCTCCAACCAAACACAACACAACGCATCCCTCTCTCTCTCTCTGCCCTTCCTCACCAAGCCTTCTATACGGATGAGCTCGAACTTAGGGTCCAGCAGGGGTATCAACGCTTGCGCCGCCCCAGCGTTCACCATTTCCGCCGCAAACGCTTCTCCCTGCCACGCCCGCGGACAGAACCGCACCGCCAACGTGTTCCACGTCATGGAGTTGGGGTTAATTGAGTTTTAGATCAGGGTGTTCGGGGTACCGTACCGTTGGAGATGAGTGAGAAACGCTGCAAGTCGCATGATGCAGGATAACACCCTCCCTTGGTTCTGGCCGATGTCTTTACAGCAGGAAAGGTGTATGCGTGTCGAAAAAGGCCGGAACTTGGAAAGCCCTTCCTTGTTAAGCGTTGCGAAGACGCATCGTGTGGTACTAGAAACCCGCACGCATACGTTGTGGTGGAGGTATCGAGCTTGGAGAATCAGCTTATCCTCGGGGGTTGACTTCTCTGCAACCCGCCGTACGACTAAGGTACGTCAGAAGGGGGTGCACGGCAGTGCATCAGAGAAGGGTCACGTGCGACTACTGCACTGTTGAATCGACCTACTCCCTTTGTTATAGGTGGTAAAGGAAAGACAGGCCAGGTCTAATACAACTGCATCCGGGCAAGGTCTTTGCAAAGTCGAGAGTGAGAATGCCGTTGTCCGCAGGTGCTAGGGCTGAAGACACTGCCCTCCAGCGTCCTAAAAAACAAATTGCCAGGCGAGCCACGCTCAGTCCAAAGGCACCATACACCCACAACTCCAAAAGGACAACAACCACACACAACATCAACATCAACATCAACATCAACAAACGAGAGACCACTGGCGTGCCAACGCAGTCCAGCGCAACGCTAACCCTTCCTCACCTGAGCCTCCAATAGCTGCTGTGCGCAGGCGATGCAGGCGTTGGCGAAGAACGGGTCGAAGAACTCGGCGTCGCGCAACATCGCTACCAGCGCCTCTGCACATGAAAAAACACAAACACGATTTTTCGCGAGGGGACTTCTCATTGGTCACTTGTCTCTGCCCACTGCAAGACATTGAATGGGTTCTCTTGGACAAACATGAAGGGTCGGGTCGGGGTAGAAAACACCTACGTTCCCTTGGTGTTTGATAATATTATTGTAGGCATTGTTCTTGAAGGGGCGGAGAGGTTGGACGGGGGGGCGTTTTATAGATTCTCGACGATATGTATCTACCAGCAACTCGTAGACTCCGTGACCCGGATATGATTGATGACGAGCTACCACCGATGTTGGAGGCGAGGGGTAAACTTTGCGTAGTGCATGGCAACGGGGAATTGCGTCTAACAGAGCTGCCGTATCCGTGTGGTACACCCAACACACACCCACAAGAACACTTGATGTTCGCTCTCGATCACAGTTGCCACAGAGGAACAACCGCCAAAAGAGTACCACCTAACAAGCAAAATGGAGGACCGGCTGGACTTGAGCCTACGTCCGTACAACACTCCCCCCCCACCAAAACAACCTACTCCCCAACAGTCGTCGCAGGTGTCCATCAAGCGGCAGCATCATCACCATCAGCAGCGGCTCACCTGCCACGGAGCAGAGGGCCATCTGAGAAGCCTGCCCCGCATCATCTCCTAGCACGTTCGACAGCTTGTTCATGGCGACCATTTTCTCCGCCAGCTGCGTGGTCGAGTCCATCGACGCGACCAATCGTGACACCTTTCGAGCCGAGGGGAATGCATGCACCACCACACGGCAGTCGAACCGAACCGAACCGAACCGAACCGAACCGAAAGCAAACATCCCGTGGCAACCGTTGGGGAACATATGAGGGGTGCGTAGACGTGCGGTGCGATAGCACGACAAAGGCTGCGGCGGGCCGGTGGGTAGGTGGCTGCTACGGCAGCCAATGATAACATCAGAGACAGGTCTAGGGCTTCCGTTTCAAGTTTGGGATCAGCAACTCTTCGGGTCGAGGGAGCAAAGACAGCAGCCGATGCATGTTGAAGGTTTCGTTTCGGGGCAATCGAGTTTAGCCGCCGCTCTACAGCTGGAGTACAAGCGCAGGAAAAATGCTACAGGTGAAGCACGTGCTGTGCTCCTGCGCATTTTGTCTGCATCCGCAACCTCTTCGGACGTTTCCGCTCGTCAAAAACGGGCCTACAGCATTAGCGGTAATGCTATTGTGCCTGGTTCCAACCCCTCAGCGATTACCACAGGTACCGACACGCTTTGGCCGCCATATAACGTGGCATGAGCAAAGGTCAAGACGAAAAGCAAAAAACGCGGTCCAACCAAAGGCGGGACTGTCAGGACGTGGTTTGTTGGTGTCTAACATATTGGTCAAAACGTACGAAACACACACCTCGGCTTCGTCTACCGCCGGCACCGCCGGCACCGCCGGCACCTCGTCCGCGATGCCGTTAAGGATGCCGCTGGCGCTGCTGCTGTTGCCGTTGTTGAAGAGGCCGAGAGTCCCGTTGCTGCGAGCAGCGCCGGCTGCAGAGCCGTTGGAGTGGGGGGAGGAGGAGACGTTGTTGTTGTCGTGGTCGTCGGCCACCGAGGACAGCATGTCCTTCGCCCGTAGTGACATCCTCGACGAAACGCCTTCTACTCTTGAGGAAACCCCCTGAACGTGCAGTCGTGTACAACATGAGGGTTGTGTGTAAAATCACCGACATTTTCGGTGCGTCCGACACCAGGGCGAATAGCCTACTCGCTGCGGTGAATGCGCGAAACAGAAGACGCTCTACAATGTCGGCGGCATTGGGCCCCTTCAGCAGTAGTCTACAAAACCCCAGCATCGTCTGTGATGGTCATTGTCGCTGGGCACAGGTTTGTAGATAACGCCACTTCACCGATGCAGTAAAGAGGCCAAATAGTCGCAGCTCTTGGGGCGTTGTAATAGGGTTCGCTCGACTCTCATGCCCAAGGCGGGAGTCTCCTTGATCAGCCTCGGACCAACACACACACGAACCCGAACCCTATCCCTATCCCTAGCCATATAGCACAGGCGAGGACGAGCGCCAAGAAAGCTATCGCGCGTTCGGAGCGGGTGCGTTCATACAAATAGTTTAGGTTACTACAGCAGTATCACAAACGCAGGGACAACGCACTGCTGTTGATAGGCCCTAGAAGCGTAGTTGCCACTTTCTCTCCCCTGCTGTACACAGCAGTGCTCTTTCTCAGCACAATATGTGCAACACATACGTAACATCCCCGCACCCGGTTTGGGTTATTCTCAAAGGGTATGCATTGCATCTTTACAGTGAGGGTTGAGCGACACCTGCTGCATGTATTGCTGTAGTTGCTGATGGGATGGTACACACGTGCATTGTATACCGGTAAGCAAATACATTCGTATGTAGACCAAAACAGGTCGAGTTGTTCCGCACCACAAATGCACTGCAGTCGTCAGTGGTGGGATAGTAGTCGACAACATGGCAGGGTCCTGAGAACTGCAGTGCTGAGTACTGCACTGAGAGACCAGCCCTTCGCATACCTATGCTCTCCCTTCGTTCGTATAAGGAAGAGAGCTGAACAAACCACGAAGCTGTCAGTACCTACGCATAGAGCTTGAAAGCACAAAAAGTTTGGCGGAGAACAAAGGAACAGCAGGTGCGCATAATTTATGAATGAAGTAAAACAGCAGCAGTACCTTGAAAGCTCCTGTCGCCCAGCCTAGCGCCGACACGGACGAAGGGCCGCTGTCAAACATGTCCGATGGGACGGCCTCCAGTTCCTCCGAATCACCATCGTCTGGGTTCATCATACTGCTTGCTTTGCCTGGCACAGGGGTACTGGGTGCTAGCCAGTGCTCACGTGCTCACGCGTTTGCGGAGGGAGCTCCGTCGATCACGGAGTTTGATGACTGCTGTTTTGGCCTGTTTCTGCCGTTACATTCATTATTCCGCCGCATTTTCTGCAAGTGATCAATCGTATAAACATCGTCTTCCTGTCTCCCGCTCTGAACACTTGCTAAAAATTCTCTGTCTCCCTGAGCATAAAGTTCTCACTGGCTCACTGCTGTCCCTGATCCCCTCTCCGTGTGCACGGCCAACATCGTGTGCGTGCTATCCCTCAAAGTCAAAATGGGAGGCCTAGTAGAGACCGTTTTGTTGGGCTTGCTTGGTGCTGCGTCCATTTTCTTTGTCGAGGGTCAGGAGCTGACTTCCACCGAGACTGTCTCGAAGGACAAAATCATCAATGTCGGCTTCACGAACTTCAATCACGACGACAAACAAGAACACCAGCTCAAGACCGCCCTGCAATCAGACAACCTGCTTTCGGGTAAGGGCCCCGCCTGGGAAGCAGAAGTATTGTAGTATCCTCACGCCAAACCTATGCTGTAGTCTTTACATAGGTTGATCTCCTTTTAGTCTACAGCAGTGGACCATCTGCATCTGCATACATACCACTTTTATTGAATGCACACTACTTGGGGTTGTACACAATCCTAACCGAGAGTCACAGGCATCCCGTTAACTCACGTTCATGAGTCAAGCTTCTAGAAAATTGCTTGTTGTCAACGAAAGACGGCCGATTCGAGATATTCTGCTGCAGTCCATTCGAGGGGAGGATATGTTCCAAGTCTTGAATCAACGTTTTGACCTTCTCCTCGCCACGACATCGTCTAATGCTGTACCGTTACTGCCGAACTACTCTGTTACTGTCATTACGTTTCAAGCGGGCAATGTCGAGGTTGGAGACCTCATGTGCGATACTCTCGAAGATGCTAAGGAGGCGAAGGCGCTAGAGTTTTCGATAGGAGCCGGTCAGGTTCGTTCGTGTTGCATTTGTTTCCTACGTTGATGTTCAGGAAGACGCGAGAACAACGACGCACATACACGACCCAATTTTCAACGGGCCAATGAGTCACACGTTAATATAATTCATTTTCCCTCTCTGACAAACTGTTCGTTTTCATTCGTTGTTTTCATGCACGCACGCGGGTCAACGTATCCCGAACACATTTATTTTACGGAGATGTGATATTCATCATGAAATTTTCGTCGTTTATGTCATTCGTTCAGAGGGGCAGCGGGTGGGAGTTATCGCGTGGCATGAAGAGACCACAAACTCTGTTTAACAGTCTACCGCAGACGAGCATATGGAGGGGTGGGGAATAGTCCATTTTTCTCGTGGTTCGGCGTTCCGCGTGCGTTAGGTTGGCCACGTCGAAGCGGAGGTTGTGGTGTACGGTTTGAGAGCATGGAGCACTAAGGCACCAATTCCTCACCTTTCTTTGAGCTTGACCACACGTCGTCCCCAACCCTTCCTTTCCCAACACCTTGCCTCCGGGTACCCCGCACAACGCGTCATTTCGATCACGACTGCGCAGACGGTAATAGCGGACCTCGTGTCGTTCACAACAGTGAGCGGGACTGCATTTTCCGACGGCGAACCTCGTTTCGTAAGTGTGTGGAGGACAGAGAGACAGGCGTTCCGAAGGGGGCCAAAGGGACACATGTGACGTGCGGGATCCCTTAACTCGCACTCCTCCTTTGGCCAACATACGGCTTGCTCTTAGCCCTGGCTAATGCACACACCGGTCTTGCATTGGAATGTAAGCCAATCGCAGAGAACACACATGACCACTTTCGACTCTCGCTCTACTTGCTGTGCTCGTGTGGACGTAACGTAATAGATCTGGACGGGAACCGTGAAGGAAAGCGAAGATTTCGACGGTCTGCCTCGGTCGATCTCCATGACGTGGACTGCTGACTGCTCCACCCAGGTAAAAAGGGTGCATGGTCGTCGTTGTCGCTGGGTCATGTGACGAGGCTACTGCTGAGCACCATGCACACACGACTTGCCCTCCCACCCACAACGATTAAACAGCGGGTGATCATCTACACGCGGTTGAATAAGTGCATTGCTTGGGGCATGTGCAATACACGCACGTGCACACCTCCTCTGAACATCCACCCGGCTGCCCCGACGATGGTTTCGCACGATGTCACCGCTGCAGAACTTCGTGGTGCAGATGATATCTCCAGCCAAAGACGGGGGTGTAGACACGATGGTGTCTCTCCCAAACCCCAGCAACGGGGAAAACTTCTTACTCGCAACTGTGAGTGCTGGAGATGCAGTATCTGGCAAGCTCTCAAAGAGGTCGTCGAACGGTAGTTGGTGTTGACCAAGGAGTCGAACGTTCTGGAGCATACCCGGAGAAAGTGCCTAGAGGTTGTGGCAGGTTAGCGTTGTATACTACCACGCTTGCAGCATGGCCCGGGGCGGCCTCAGTCTTGAGCCGTCATGACGAGGGGGTGTACAAGAAGCAGACCTCATTTGTTTCTATTGCTCGCAAAAAGATCGTCCCTGGCCGCACCACCCCACGATTCTCAAGACACGCTAACAACCCTACCGTATCCTAGATACCGTAGGTTTCTTTTTTGCTCTCTGCCATGAAGTATAAAGAAACACATGTCGAAGACCTTATGGGAGATAATGTTTTTGCCCGGCTTATGCTGTTACTCGAACCCACACCCACCCGTGCTTGAAACTACCAGGTCCACCACAATTCCATAGACGAAATTGACGTCGAGGATGACATCGGGCGACGCCTCCAGATCGCCGACAGCGTCGGTGAGCAAACCAATCTACGACAAGGGGTCCAACGGTCTGCCCTCGACGACGGTTCGGAGATCTTGACCCCTCGACGGCTCCTCGCCAAGGAGGCGGAAAGGGGAATCGAGAGGGCAAGGCTGGACGACCCGGACATCGACGCCAAGGATAACGACATCCGCCAACTCCAGGTGCGGCGCAAGAAAGAACAGCGTAGACCAGCTTAGGCAAAGAACGACCTCTGTAAGATGCCGATTGGTGATCAGAATGCCTTCCCGGTCGGTGAAAACCTGACGTGCTCCGCCTCAGCCTCCAGGGACGAAAATGTCGATTGGCAAAAATATTCTTGGTTTGGCAAGTTCACTCTCACACCTCCGCCCCCCATTGCCTTCTGCTTGGAACTACCATTCCATTCCGAAGGAGTACCGGTCAGCTTCTCCGGAAGGCCAAGAGGCATTCCACGAACGTGGACTTCGCCGCCTGAGCGAGGACAACGTTGTCATGCCCGGCGGCCGAGTGCTTTCGAGTGAGGTCAGACCAAGGAACGGGAGGGTGTGTGTGCCGGGCATGAGGCGTAGGGAGCTGCTGTTGTTGTTCGACTAGAGTCTGGTTTTCTACTCATGAGACCAAGTGTTCAACTAACACATTCACGGCGTCAGCACGCCCGTTCGCGTTGATTCGTCTCTCCTGCGTCGAGCGTGGACTAGACGACCGAATTGTTGATCACTGGAAGAGTCTATCGCCCGATACCACTTCCTTGCTCCTGCACGATAGCACTAGCATTTCATGGCTTCCGTCCCACACACCCCGAGCCCTAAGAGCGCCGACGGTACGGACCTTGCAGCCAAGAAATTTTTTGTTAAACAGCAGAAGCTAAAATTTCACGGAAGATAAGAAAACAGGGCTCAGAAACACAACTACCTCAGCGGTGGATCCTAGACAAAGCTCTATATAACAACCTGTGCTAGACAGTAGTGGTGGCGATGAAACAAGAAACAGAGCCTCGACGCAAATTTGGCGTTTCCTATCTCCGGGTTCTCATCCTGTGCAAAACGAAAACCAGACCGTGATCGACGTATTGGTGCTGTACACGGAAAAAGCCATGCTGGAGTCGGACTCCGGAGACGGAGCTGGCCGAAGTATTGCACAGATGGAGAGCGACATAGCCACGGCTTACCAAGGGGCCAACAACGCACTATCGGCGTCTGGGGTCAACTTCTCCGTGAGGATCGTGCACATGGAACAGGTACTGTCTGGATGTACGCATACTCGCAAGAAATGTTTGACGTGCTTGACGGTCCGCAGCAAGAAAATAAAATCAATTCGAGACAGTATAATATGCCCGTGCGACGGGCTCATGGTAGCTGTCTATCCACTCACAGCTATGGTGTGATGGAATAGGACTTCGATTGATGTTTCATTTGCTTGGCTGTTACTCCAGGGTCGCGGCGGCCACAAGAGGGGCTGTCAACTAGGCATAATGACGGCGGTGGTAGAGTTCAGCGATTATAAACGGGCCAATCTTGCTGGGAATGAAGCCTAGCGTTGCGACCATTTCGTTCAACTGATGCCATGGAAGACGGTGCCTGAACCAAACACATATCGCCTGGACCCAGCCTACTCGCATCTCCTTGACCGCGTTATTGGTGTCAATATTCTCTCTATCGAGGTTTGTTTGTGGGTTCAAAACACCGAGCCCATCTTTGACCCCCGCCACAGCATTCAAAAGCACCCACAGCTATCGTTGGTGGACGCATCATCAACAATCCCGCGACGGACTCCCCACCATGCCCCTCTCCCGCGTTTCTACTCCTTGCTCGGCACGAGGGAACAGGCACCTTTCGACGAAAGCGACAGCATCGTCGACGACGTGCGCGCCATCCAGAAGAACGAGGGCGTGCACAAGCTGCGCGACGAATACGGCGCTGACCTCGTGCAGCTGATCGGTTACTACCTCAACACATGCGGTGTCGGGTAGGTCACTGTTCTCGCCGTCCACTGAGCCTGGTTCGGCGGGCCCAACCTTCTGTTGTTTCGACATCGCATGGCCGGGTACGAACCTCGTGTGTCCAGGGACAAAGTCTCTGATTTTTTGCCCTCTATCCCCCGTGTACGCACAGGTTTACCATGGGCAGCCCCTCTTCCGGCTTTGCTCAGTACGGCTACTCGGTGGTCCACACCAACTGCCTGTCCAACTTCTCGCACATTCACGAGCTCGGGCACAATTTCGGAGCCAACCACAACAAGGAGAACGCGGGGGGGAGCGACGGCGTGGATGCCTACAACTACGCGTACCGCAACTGCGAAGTAGGCACGAAGTAAGTGCCCTTCATGTTCCAAATCCTGTGCTGAGTGCTCAGAGAGTCCGTCTCTCTACCTGACAACGATGCACGGGTCCGCCCGTCGTCGATGTCGGGCGGCCAGATTACTACTTCCAGTAGCCCGTGCCGCCCACAGTGGTGTAGGCCAGTGCAACAACTCGCGGCCTGACGGAAGCGTGAAAACCGAGGAGGTCATGTAGGGGTGCTGGCAAAGCTGCGTGGCGCACGTCCCTGTCTCCAGCGTCACGTCGAGTATTCCACCAGGCAGAACTAGGTGGAACAAGTGACACCACATGTCTAGAGTGAGCAAACGAAAGGCCACGCGGAATCCCACGCGCACCTCTCTCTTGAGAGTCGATTCGGTTCGACCACAACACACGCTTGTCGTTACCATGCTCTGTTCGGAAGGTTTCGCACAATCATGGCGTACTCCTCGGGCTGCCCGTCAACTCCACGGGTGAACGTCTTCTCCAACCCCGACCTCACCTACGCCAACCAGCGCCAAGGGACGGAAAACGCGGACAACGCCCGTGTCTTGAACGAAGCCATGGTACGAAGCTTGCCTTGTCTGTTGTGTGGTAATGGTGTCTCGTCGTCGTCGTCGTCGTCGTCGTGGTTGTTCTGTTGCCTCTGCCTTCAAAGCGAACAGCGATACGACTTCTACGCAGCTTCCTACGCAGATCCTTCGTGTCCCCGTACCATCCGATCAATGAAACGAGGCTTGATGGTCACAGGTCACAGGCTGGAACTCCCTTGGAGCAAGTTGTGAATGAAACGAACGAGAAGCAACCGTTCCACTTGGGAGAGAACGAAGTGTTGAGATACCCCCAAGATCCGAGAAGAACATACTGATCAATAGAATCCCTATCGCTCACGCTTGAAACCCAACATGTTGAATGGCTAGTCGGAAATTCATCAATGAAAAGCGAATCGCGTGCTTCAGTGGAAGGGGCGAGAACGCCGACTTTGTCGGGAATGTTCAAGTACGGCTTCCACCGCCGTGGTGTGGGAATTGTACGTAGGAGGGGTCGTGTCATTTTGTGCTCAACTTACGCAGGGTGCGTTTTCAGTTGCGACCTTGATCTCCGCGCGCTTCACAACCGGAGTTTGTTTCAGGTTTGTCTTCACATGGCTGGGTACATCGAAGTGCTCGGAAAGATTTGTGAATTGAACTACTGCCTGCTGTTTGTTGTTTCACACGTAATACTCTAATGTCCCGAATCGCGACGCAAGATGCAAAGTCCAGCAATCCTGAATCAAGATTCGACCCAGTCACACCAAAAAACACGCCACCAGGCTGGCGCTTGCGTTCGCAGACACAATAGCCTGTTTTCCTCTCTGGTCTATCTAGTCTTATCTCACCCTACAATAACATCCTACTGTAGTTCTTATTCTCCCTCTACTCTATCGCCCATCAACCCTTCTGTACCCGCGAGCAGTCAACGGTCGTCAACTTCCGTGAGAGTACAACCCCTACACCTGAGCCAGGTAACAAAGGTTATTATTTTTCTTTTTATTTCGTCAGTAGTATGACCCAACGAATCGATCTCTATCGAAGAAAAGAGTCTAATTGTTTCGTTGTCGTTCTGAGACTCGCGTGAAGGAAGCCACACGCAACGCTGCTTTGGCAGGATCAAACAGTTGTGGGCTTGAACGGAGATGATAGTGTTGTCCGCTATGCGGCAGGGTAGTCGGCATGCCCAAGTCCCGTGCAAACGAAGACCGTGGTTTGTAGGCATGCAAAAATCAACGGAGATAGAGAGACCGGATGAGCCACAAACACATGTATGCTCGATAACCCCGACGCTGGTAGGTTCCCCTTCGACAACGAATGGCCGGAACCAGACCACATTCCTGCACACGAAGTGTCACTTTTGACTGGTCGCAACCACAGTCTGTATCGTCAGTCCACTAGGTTCGCGATAGCAGGGAAGCGTTTCCAGAGTCGTTTGAACCATCTCCTCTTAAGCCGGACAATTGTCAGTGTAAAGGCACGACAATGTAACAGGGGTATTCCAGCTATCTATGCGGTTACGCCTTTACGATGATGTAGCCTGAATTCGACCGGCGAGGGCTCAACTAGATTGCGGGGTGAACTCGTCTGAAACGGGTCAAGAACCGATTCGGGCGCGATAGCATGATCATCTAGATCCACCGGTCTAAGAAGTGGGCAATTCCACAACAACTGGGATTCCTTCGCTAGTATTACACTGTAGCGTTGCATGGACTAACCGTCTCAGTTGCTCACAAGCGGTTTCTTTCACAGTGTTTTGGGCTTCGTTTGGCTTCGTTCACTATGGGCCGTGACAAGCAATCACGTGCTGTTGTGGTGCTTAGCAATGGGGGTTCCGCAACTGATCCTGGTCACCTTCGGGTATACCCTAGCCCTCCTCAAATGCCTTCGCAGCCGATTGGATCATCGAATTTCCCGAACGTGGAGCTCCGTGACAGCAACCACATGTAGCTACTCACACCCACATCCACTTCAGTAGATCGCTCAACGACATTTCTACTCTGTGCTTCATGCCTCGGCACTCTGGCTACCCGTAGTGCTTGCCGGAAAAACGTAGAGGCAACCCGCCAAATCTCTCGATCATCCGACATTTTTAGCGTACACTTTGGCTATATATAGAGTCATAGATTAAATCGATGGCACGTCAGACAATCCTCGGGCGCAATTGAGCACCCCATGTTACAAAGAAAGCTGTTTGTTTTTCCTTATGATTTGTTCGTCTGTAGGCACTATCGACAAAGATCGAACGCTACCGCCACCGAACCGATCTCCAACGTACACCATGCCCGCAGTAACGACGTCCATCTACCCGGAGGCCCTTACGGACAAATGGATGAAGAGGAAAGGATGCTTCCAGGATCAGTTTGACGACAGGTGCGGAGTCGAAAGACGCAAAAAATGATAATATAGCACGGCGGTGAGATCAGATAGCCAAATTGGTCCGCCAAATCGTGTCCTTGCCATGCCGCTTGCCATGCCGCCCGCGGCGATCTTGTACGGGCGTGATGGGGGCTTTCCTCAAGGTCGTCAGTAACAATCGACAGGGGGGGCTAACGGGCACAAACGAGCCATAAATCGTGCCTTCCCCGTACTTTCTCGAGCCAGGGTGATGCATGCCGGCACTTCCATGCCGGCGATCGAGGGGAAGACCATCGGAATGACCCGCGACAACTGCATGGCTTACTGTCACAACCACACCAAGAACTACAAGTTCTTTGGTGAGGCGAGACCTCGGCACGTTGTACCTGATAGGAAGCGGGTAGCCGGAAACTAGCAGTGGGTTAGCGGTGGGCATAGAGTTCTTTCGAAGGCATGGGAAAGCCAAGGGCGGCCGCGACAAGGGAATGCGGCAATGCCATGGCAGACTTCGCTCGTCGTTGACGGTCTGTAGGAATCAGCCCGGAACTGTTCGAGTTGCCGTTTATCCGTGGGTGATGACAAGTAACAATCGCGACTCTCTCCCATGCGATGCCTCGTAAGGTGTGGAAAACGGAGAGCAATGCTTTTGCAGGAATGGCAGCAAATACAAACGCCATGGCGAGCTGGACCCGTCCATGTGCTCCACGGAATGCGCCGGGGACCGCACCAAAACTTGCGGAGGGTCCAATGCGATCGAGGTCTTCAAGATCAAACACCTCAGCAACGACATGGGTGTTCACGTCCCTGCTCCCAGGTGAGGAAGTTGTTCTCTCTGCCTGATCCACCTGGCTTCCGATTCGAGCCCATACCTTTGCTTCCAGCACGTGCTCTAAGACGCGCATCGTTTGTGAGGCCGGTGAACATCCTCGATCGTGACTGACGCTCGACGCCATCTTACTTCGAATGCGCTAATAACTCGTTTCGATGCACGATAATCACCCATGAGGCCGTTAGTTTGCCTTCTCGTTAAACCGAACGACTCGGTGGGAACCAAACTCTAGCAGAGAAACCACGATATGTCTTTTTCAGCCGCTTGGCGTTATGGGTCTGTTGTTGTTGTCAGTCCTCTCGACTACGAAGGGTGCTACCTCGACGTACGGCCTGATCTGGGAATGGATCGCGAAGAGATCGATCTCTACACGAGCGCCAGTCCAGAGGTGGGTCGCTCGATGGGGATGGGGGAGAGAGAGGTGTCCGTGTTTGGACATGGAATGTCTTTTCCTACCGTAATCGCCTCCAACGCGACACTCACTTAACGGAGCGGACCAAACCATACACTGTACCGCCACCGCATCAGCTTAAAGTGTTCGTAAACATCCAAATCGAATTGTTGGCATTAACAGACACGAACGTTGCAACCTGGGTCGTCGGTGACAGCATGGTTTGCTCCGCTCATTCAACCCGGGTGTGAGTTGGGGCGACGTAGGTGATTGCACCTCATGTACTCCTCTTGCCCAAGACAATGCTGACCTCCCTCTCGTCTCTCCCCGGATGGCTGTCTCAGGCGTGTGACAAGCATTGCGGCGAGATGAGCTACCCGTTCTTCGCTCTGAAGTATGGATTCATATGTTCGTGCGGAAACAGCGTGCCAGACGAGAGCCGCCGGGCAGACGACTGCCTATGTTCTACGGTCAGTAGTCTCATCGCGTACTCTTGAGACCCTTTGTTTGTTCTTCGTTCCTCTTCTTTCCGATACTTGTACCTTGCGGCCGCCCCATATATTCGCTTTTTTTACATAGGTCCATTCTCAACACAACATGCCGTTCCTTGTTCTGTCACCCCGTGAGACTCTGTCGCTCAGGTATGTATGCAGAAGACACCACGAGGGAAGTGAGCGTACGCGTTTTATCAGGTTGCGTTAACCTCCGAACGTGCTTCCGTCCTGTTCAAATGGCCCAATTTTTTTCCCCACAGCCGTGTAGGAGCCCCGACACCAACAGCACATGCGGCGGGGATTGGCACCAGGCAGTCTTTTGGGTGTCCGAAAGGGGCCAATGATAATACTACGAGAGCGAGTGGACGAAAAAGGCGATCGAATGCTTCACGAACTGCTGTCTCGCACCCCAACAAAGGGCCTAGGGCAACTCGTCATGGAGGTATCCCCGTCGGGGCAAACGTTCGATCGACTTCTGCGCGTGATCTCAAAGGACCACCTTCTTCCCCGGTGTGTGTGGATGAGCTCAATGCCGGCTGGTAACCAGCTGTTAATTTGTATTCACCACTTGCTACCCTGAGGGGGGCTCGCACATCTTCGTTTCTTTTCTCGCAGACGGTGTCTCGGGTAGATGGCAGTCCGTGGCCGTTTTTTGCTCAAACATTTAGCATCGGTTGGGTACAATACTATTATATTTGGCTGTACATTTAGATAGGCACTCTTTCACGGCGTGGTGGTCGGGAAAACACACGTCGACCGATACATCGGTCGGCAGGGAGCGAAAACCTCCAACAACACACCAGGCCTAGAAAAAGCGAATACCTGGTGCACGTTTAGATCATGTCGCAACCCCACTTCTTTCTGATTATAATCAGTCATAGACTAGAAGTACAACGAAATATGGCATAGACAGCCGTGCTGCAAGGCCGTGGCAGAGAAACGAGGCCAGAGGCCGCACAAGCAAGCGGCCAAGATATATCCTGTAGCAAAACGGCGCAGGTTAGAGGTTCCACGGGCAGTGTATGTAATTCCTGGGGCAATGTTTGTCGAGTCCGTCCGGTGTGTGTGTGTGGTGATCTGTGGTGATCTCTCCTTGTCTGTTCGTGTATCATGCGATAGCGAGACGAGGTGTCGCGACCCTTCTTGAGGTCGTTTGGCCCTTGGCAGACACCATATAGAAAGTGTTTCTCCACATCTCCTCCTGCGGTGTTTGCCTTCGATTTTGAACGCGAAACGGGTCCTACTGCAATAAAGATCGCGTCGTCAATAAATAACGAGACCTCGGCACAGATTAATTTCGTTTTGCCGTTGGTCGTTCCTTTTGTGGTTCTACAAAGTGCTCACATCATACCGTCAATACCAGGTGTATAATATTTCAGTGTCATTCTCGCATTGTCTGGTATTATTGTACTCACTCGTAGTTCAGTGTACTTCTCGTTTTGTCTGGATATCTTGTACTTCGAGTATTGCAATTCTGTGCCATTCTCGCTTGTACCAATTGTCATGTATGTACGTAAATGCTGGAAGCGTAGCTAGCTGTATCCGTAGCTGTATCTATATGTTTCGCGACGTCGAGATTCACGCAACAACGAATGTGGGAGGGAGGGGAGATGGACGATGGCTATGCTACAGTATTCGCGCTCATCATGAGGAGGACAGTCTAACAGCCCGGTCACCCGCCCTAGGCACGTAGTAATGTAGCTTGTTTCTGGTCCTCCTTTGCTTTGACCCCGTGAAAGGAATGCAGCAAGGAGAGGGCTTGTGCGATTGAGACCATGATGTTTTTGTTGGGAAGGTGACTTCGTTTTTCCTGGGAGGGGGGGGGGGGGGGGGCGCGGTTTCGTGGACACGCCAATACTACATAATTTTGTCTTCAGGGCGTTAAATGTTTTTGTCTTCAGGGTGGTAAAAGCTTTTCGTCTTCAGGGTTTTCAATGGTTTTGGTCTTCAGGACGTTAAACGCGTAAAGTGCGCTACTATAGGGGGGTCCTTCGCGTTCGCAAAGGGTGCAGAGCATCATATCAGGCTCGGCGGCCACCGGTAGCTTTTTACAGCGCTTCGAACTAGCTTACATTTTGCTTCTGCTATAATTTGAAGCGCACCAACGGCAAGAAAAGAAGGATATCTGTTGTTTCGACATCTCGGACGAACTATGAGCAGCCAAGGATAGCGTTCATTGCCAGGGTCAGCTGGGCCTGCATGCTAGCGCCATTGCTAGGCAGCTGAGAGGTAGGCATGCTGCCTTGCAAAACGCATAGTACCTCGACAACGCAAGCCAGGAATATATGTTCTGGGAAAACTTCAAGACATGGAACGCGCCAAAGCCAAAAAATGCTAAAACGCGCCAGCAGCCTTCAAATTCCGCGCCATTGAAGCGGTTGAACCGATGAATGATAGCATCACATTCTCCAGACAAACCACACCGGACTATTAACTGGCGCCGCCCGCAAATCAAAGCAACGGCACGATGATCGAGTAGGGAGACGGCACTACACGTACGTCGTGGTGCACACAGAAGAAACAGAACAAACGTGATTTGGGGCGAAATAGACGCCGTCACTACCGGACCATGACAGCCAAATACCATCATCATCTCCGGGGGGCTGTTTTCTCGCTGTACGCGGTGAGTTGAGGTGATCACGTCCCCAGGCCCAGGGAGAGCATTCAGCAGCAGGTAGTACATGTGGTATCGGGAGTATTGAAATTGAACTTTGACGAAAACCCCAAATCCTCGACCCCGCTCTTTGAGGACAGAAAAAAACGCGCGAAGAATATGACAGTGTTCTTGAATCCAGCTCTCTCCGACCCCGTGCTCTTTCAGCCAAGAAAAAAATGCGAAAAATAAAAAATAGTCAAGAGGATGAAAAGCCCGACCTAGGTAACTCGTTCCTGATGATCGCCCTGAGCCCACGGGGCCAATTCACAGTGCCTTCTTAATTCTGCTCCCGCAAGCAGTTAGAGGCGGAAACGAGCAAATATGAGTACACAATAACCCTACAACCTCGACACTAGCACAAAAGCCTACCGGAGTAGCACGCCGAACCGGAATATATGCCAGCGGTGGATGATTTCCTGATCGACGCTATATACGAAGAACCCGATACCAGACAGTCCGTGACTTGTTCAATCCAAAAGCCCGTGCCCCGATGGAAACAGCAGCAGCAGGAATGGGTGCGTGGGGAAACACTAACACTGGCTCCGACACTTCCCTTGGCGGGGCCGACTCTATAGCGTATTATTAGATACAACGACAAACCCCGGAGTGTCAAGTGTCAAGGGGAAGGGGTTCCGTGGACTCGGAGCCGGTAGATGCAGGTATAGGCCCCCTCGCCGTGGTTGCTGTCCACCACCAAAGCGATGACCCCGTAGTCCACCCTGTCAAGACGTGCGGTCGACCGGCGGCGGGGCCCAAGGCAAGGGAGTTGAGCGAGGAGAGGACGATGTTCGTCGACCGGTTGAAAACGAACAAGAAAGCATGGCACGAAGATTCCGCACATATCATTTTGTCAGTGAAGAGTTAGGCTTATTTTGAGCGAAACTGTCGCCATTCGGGCCGGGTCACAGTGGGAATGATAGAATTGGAACCAAACTTCCGCCGCTGCGCAGGGCGATGTCTAAGTAAGCTTGTTTGGCGTTTGTTGCTGGACATTGGGCATGACTATGTACTCCCGGGGTGCTTGCCGAGTGGCTGACGATGTCGGCCTGCACGCGATCACGCAAAGCTACGATCTACGGAAGCAGTTAGCGTACGGCGTATGGGTGTGAGCCTCAGGCCCACGGTCAAAACGTAAACGATGTGAGATACGTTTGCTCCCTTTTCCGTGCAAGAAAGAAAAACACACACACGGTTAGCGCGGTCGATGCTAACAATTAAAAAGAAAAACACACACACATACTTCTTCTGTTGCTGCTGTTTCTGTCTTTGATCCGAAGGCTAGTTTAGCCTCCCCCATGCTGCCCCCTCACGGAGTCCCAGTTCATGGCAGATAGAAGTGTTTTGTGTTTTCAACCGCACTAAGACTGACGTCTTTTCATTGGTCAGCCGGTTAGCGCGATCGATGCTACTAATAAAACACACACACACCCTCACGGGGTCCCAGATCATGGCCTTTAGAAGCATGTCTGTTCTCAACTGCACTGAGACTGACATCTTTTCACTGCCCAGCCGGTCAACCAACAAGCGGAACACCGCCAATCTAGCCGGTAAACGAGGATGAAAGAAAGAAAAAAACTGGAAACGGGTGTCACTCTGGATCGAGAGAGCACAACAGATGAGCACACGCTTCTGCCGCACACAACATGAGCTTCTTCCAACCTTGGCAGTGGGCCAAGACGTCTGAAAGACCCCCAAAGACTTACTGTCGATACTCCTCGGCGACTTCGAAGAACTGGATGACGTCCCCCTCCAGGCGATACTCCCCTCCGCTGACAAGAACGTCCCCGGGGTCATCATCCCTTACCACCCGACCCTTGGGATAACCTGAAACAAAAAATAACCCCGTACAGGAAGACATCGCGTGCGCGTTCCACAGACAAGGATTAATGTCAACCGTCCAGGCCAAGAGGGACAACGCGAAACTTGGGTCATCGTTCACGTTCGACAGGAAGAGACCTTCCCGAAAAGGTAGGTCTGCCTCGGCCGCGGAACCCCCCCCCCCCCCCCCCCCCCCCCGGTGCTCTCACCAACGACATTTGTTCATCGGGCATCGCACGAGACTCTCTTACGTTCCAAATGCGACAAAATATGAAATTTCAACGATTTCGTAAAGCGTACGACGACCCTACAATACTCTAACCCGGAAGACCCCCTGTGCGACCTTGGGAACCCCGGCTGCCCCCCGCACCACTGGTCGGAAATGAAAACCTCTGGTATGACCGATTAAAAACTAGTTCACCCCCGCCCCTAAAACAAAAACCACTGCCGGCCTCTCTGCCCACTGCTGAATTTCGATGTTGTAGGCATGTTTTACTTTCACCGCTGGCACTCACTGCTTCACGCATACAGTACAACATAAGAGGGGAAGTGGTGACTAAATAGAGGCTGCGCATGCAAGCCTAACGTTTTCCCTCTTACCGACGACGGTGAAATCCTTCGGTGCAGAAACGCCCTTGTTCAAGAGCACCTCCCGCGGGGCGTGCTCGAGCGATATCGACTCCACCTTGATCGTCCGAGCCAGCTTCACTGTCAGCCTTCCGTCGGAACCTGGAACAATAACGTCGGAGATATGCATGCACGCATCGCAGAACACGAACCATTAAGGGTGTCGATGAGCCGAGGCAATCAAGCGTCAACACTCCACAAAATGCCATCAACACCAATGCATCGCAGAACGCCAAACACAGAGGATGTCCATGAGCCGACGCGATCAACACTCCACAAAATGTCATAAAAAAATTCCCTGCGTTAAGTCCAAGATCCCCTCAGTCCAACTTGATGGCCACACCAACTGCTGCTGTGGCGTGCATGATTGTGCGTACCCTCCTCTCACCACCGTTGTGATGCACAGGACCGGTACAAAGAACAATCACGGGCGCCGAGAGGCAAAAAAATTGCGTCCCACACCGATAGGGGTCAACCTTCTAAAGCTTCTTAAGCTTCACAGGCCGGCGTAGGCTCGAGGCAGAGCGGCAGCGACAGCGACGACCACTCCCAAACGTTTCAGCCTGCCTCACCCTTCATGGGCCAGCATCTGCCCAGGCGCGACTCCGGGTTGATGGCCACCGGTGGAGGGCTAACAGCTTGGAGGGAGGCCCCTCGCCTCTTGCTGCGAAACCATTCCAGGGCTCCCATCGGCTGAGTGGAGAGAGGGTTGAGACATGGCCATGGGTGAAAGCGAGACCAACGAACCAATTCAGAGACAACACTAGGGTGTGGAGCGAGATAAAACCGGCGGCGATCAAAACGACTCCAGTGGCAGAGGAAAACAACGGGGAACCCACGACTCGCACACTAGCCCAGATCTTCGACAAGCGCGAAATAGGCCTGGCAACACCTTCGTGCGACCGGAAACAACGTAGGTAATGAGGAGGGCTCTTTGAGCCATTGGCGAGAGGACGGGACTTCACCTGCTGGTGCCCGCCTCACAATTTTACGCACGACAATCAGCAGAGGTCGACATAAAAAAAACAGCCGGGACAATGACACAATCGTGATATATTATGTTCTCTCACCCTTTCATAAACTTGTGCTTCGAGTTCAAGTGTCCTTACTGTTGGGCAGGATACCAGTAGCATGGCCAGCAAACACCCACAAAAATAAATAAAACAGCTCTGCCAACCACCGCCCGCGCCTGACAAACGGAGACTGCCTACAACGCAAAGAAAGTACAAGGTTGTCGCCAAAAAAGACCAGGGAGGGGGCACGCAGACCGTAACTCTAACCTTAACCCCAACTTAGCCGATGCTACACTTTATTCAGTATGTTTTGCTCGCTTAGAAAAACCTGCGTTGACTACTGTAACAAACGAACGTCAGGCAGACTCACGCACCGGTTCGTAGGTTTCACTGGTCATCCTAGAGATCACGTGGGCGCCGGCAGGTCCCATGGCGTAGTCAGGGATCCCAGTTC
Organism: Ectocarpus siliculosus; assembly: GCA_000310025.1. Lineage (NCBI taxonomy): Eukaryota > Phaeophyceae > Ectocarpales > Ectocarpaceae > Ectocarpus > Ectocarpus siliculosus. The sequence goes on along the minus strand of FN649733.1, from coordinate 493,700 downwards.
GATCCGCACCAAACCTGTGATTGTGATAAAAATACACGAAACACCATCCGTGTTTGTACTCGCTTCGTGAGAAACTTCGGGGAAGGGGTTCGCTAGTACTGCTTCTTCCAACTCGCCCGTTTTTTGGTTGGCGACCACAGTAGAAGTAGTCGGGTTGCTCGAAATTGGTTGTGTCCATGAAGCGAAACTTGCGGCAAGTCTCAAGATGGACGTTCGCATGGGGGATGCCAAAATACAGTATAGAGGATCATCAATCTGCATCTGACACCTCGTTTAAGTTCTGCTGAACGTAATTTCCTGCCGTCAGGAGCAACGTATCCCCTGTTGGGTTCGCAGATACACATGAACGTGACTGGAGAGGGCAAAAATAAATATTCATGATCGCCTGGCAATTTTTTTTTTTTTTTCTTAATATGACATAACGAAACCATCTCTATCATAGAAAAGAGTCTGAGACAGATTAGCAATGGATTCATGCGTCAGAAAGTACCTGTATGTCTACGATTTCCCAGACAGCATATAGGGACATCTCCCCTGCGGGTAACAGGCTCAACAAGACAGTTTTGTTCTTTGGTGGTGGGGAAACTTTCACCATGAGAAAACAAACATACCGCACAATATTACTACTTCCAAAGGCAGCTTGCTCGCCGACGAGTGTGCGAGACTTTCGGTGTTTATATTTTGTTCGGATGAATCGCGGCGTGTTTTCACGCGACGCGCGGGATATTCGGCCCAATCAAGCCGATCTGGTTGGTGTGTCGATGTAATAGTAATAGAAATACATGTATGATATGCATAGGCCACACGAGAAAGGGGCAATCAAACCCGACACCACGCTCGGCCTCCTTTCCCATCCGCGTGTTCCCCCTTCCCCTTACCTCTCCAGCTCAGCCCTGGTCAGGTTCCGAGCGAGATCAACCGTGACGCAGGAATCCGGGGAGGAAGGCGTGTCCACGGAAAGCACCACCTCCTGCGCAAAAAACCCGGCCAAGAACAGAGAGCATGAGAGGGAGGTTTTGTCAACCAACCGGCGGGGGCGAAGACAGACCAAGGCTGACCTGACTATGCATACGACGAGAAAAACTTCCCGCAGATTAAGAAGGGGACGAAGACCAAGGCTGACTTCATGACGACGAAACAATCTTCCGCAGACTAAGAACGGGATGAATCGTTGCCAGGGAAGTTAAAAGGGGGAGAGACGGGGGTTGTTTTTCATCGAACGGAGAGCTCAGTCGCTTGACAGGTCACAGCACACGAAAAGAGTCGCAGTGGCCTTGGGTACTGTAAGTCGACAGTCGGGGCGATCTCCTGCAAACACAAAACCATGGACAAATTCGGGGGTCGTCGGTTGGGACCCCCCCCCCCCCCTTGGTGCGACGTCTCATCGTCTGATTGCACCGCACATCGCGTTGTTGTCACTCGCCTTCTACCTGGTACTGCTGTGCTTTCACGAGCAGCCTAGCGTACAAAGGGCGAAATGGAGAGTAAAGTGACAGGTGGTCTTCCACCACAAATGATCTCAACTAATAGTGTACGGGGTGGATCAGGGACCTATTGTCGTGATCCAGCTGGAACGATCGGGGGAAATAATTACATAAATAGAAGTCGCGGACGAGCGCGCATGCAGGGCACCCACGGGCAAGACAGGCGAACAGGAACAACGACGTATTCAAAAAAAGAAGAAAAACACAAACGAAAAGGAAATAAAATGACAAGGAGAACAGAAAAAACAGAACCCAATCGGATGTCAGCGGAAACATCGCGGCCATACCGGATACAAACGCCCAGACTCAATAGCGTTACCTCCACCACCCGGGCGATGTCTTCATCGCTGACCTCGGCTGGCCGTCCCCCCCTCCCTCCTCCCCCCCGCTGCTCCCGCGTCGCCTCCGCCGCGGCGGCATACCGAGCGGCCATCTCCTCCGCTTCTTGCGTGGCCACGGCAGCGTTGACCTCGCTTTCCACCTCTTGCAGTCTCCCCAAAATTTCCTATTTATCAACAAGCAGGTACAAATGGCAGTTTTCAAGGAATGGGTAAGGGCAAGAGCGTGCGTGCAATGGGTTGCTGGTCACCAACTAGGTTATGGATGGGTGGTCAGGCCGCGGCGTGTGGAAAGTTGACGTATGTGCATGGCGACGTGATAGACCAGTGCTGTGCACTTGATGGATCAGAGCAAAATAAGAAAGATAGACCAGAAAGCTTGAGTCAGGATCTGATTTTGCAACCAAGATCCACCGCAGACGAAGACTTCGTCATTGAACAACCGGGCCCACCTCTCGGCGAGTAGCTGTTCTGAGCGAGGTCAAACAGACAGGGGCATCATGCAGGCCAGAGGCTGATGATGGAATAAATATCAAAAAGCGGGAATCGTCTTGACGAAATAAATTGTGCCGTATATATCGAATTCTCCCGTTTTGGCATAAACGCTGCTCTTTCCGTAAAAAATTGAAGGGACGAAGGCGGGAAAAGAAGACACGAAAATCATGGCGGAGCAAGGCCGTGAAGCTGAAAGAGAACTTGAAAGAATAAAACGAGCCTGGTCGAGAAAACGAATCCGCAGTTTTGTGTAGGCACAAGCGGTAGAGGCTTACAGCACGCGCTAGAGTGGGGCACCGTGCTCTGCTCTGCACGCTTACTGTACTTTAGCTGTCTCTAGGACCAAGTGCCTCGACCAAACACGCGGGTAGCAAAACTAGCCGAACTACTGTATCGCAAGGATGCGAGTCTCCGCACACGGGTGTTGACGTTTTTGAAAGCTAGCTTTACTGCTCTACAAGATTGCTCAGCAGTTAGGAGTGGGCGAAAGCCAAACGGCACGTGTAAGGAACGACCTCCACGAGATAATCCCAAAACCATCCTTTTCGGCAGTGGTGCCCTCCTACTTGTGGTTTACACAGCAGCAGCAGCACTTTCAAGTAGCGTCGTGCGTGTAGTGCCCCATTCCACCGATACCGTTCCCGCTCTACTGCTTCCCCTGCACCTGAACGTTAGCCTCCCCCAGCCCGTACGTAAGCTTGTTCATCAGCTCCAGCTCTTCGCCAGCTTGCCGCTTAGACCGGCCCTCCCCGTCCGCCCTGACATCATCGCGGCTGCCCTGATACTCCTGGTGTTCTTGGAGGACTCCGCGGGCGAGCGCGTGCACCTGGCGGCCCTGCTCAACCAGCACCGCCTGGTCTTCCTTGAGCAATGCCTGCGCCTTGTTTAGATCCCACGACACGAGCCCGACCACGCTGCCCACCGATCGCGACTGATGGGGGTGAATCGGTGGCGTGCGTGCGTGCGTGCGTGCGTGCGTGCGTCGCCAAAAGGCACGGGGATGGAGTCGAGAGACACCAAAAACGCCGTTACAAGTCCTGGGGTTGTTTGTTGATCGCGTTCCGTGTTAAAGTCGTTGAGGGGTTCGACCGCAAGTCTCACACCGGCGCACACAGGTTGCGTTGTTCTGTTTGTGAGTCGGCATACTTCGACGTACACTATCAGACAAGATGGCAAGATTCAGCAAAAACGCTTATTATCTGGCCGTCCCAAACTCTCTGACAACGAACGGCGGTTCGTCCATTCTGGATGTGCAACGATCAGCGTCGAGACGGTCATTCAAGACATCAACTGAACCGGTGTGTAGACGCACAACTAATAATAATCCAAAAGCGCGAGACTCAAGCCACACGGCACACCCAGCTTCACTGAGGCGAGCTCTAGGTGTCAGCCGGTCTGCGACACGAACACGCAAACGACAACGAAATGCACGACACGAACGCTGCCCGCCGCCACGAGCCGATGCCGAGGAGGAGGAGGCCGACGGCGGGATGCCGACTTGCACCAACGACTGAATACACAACCACCACCACCAGCAACAGCCAGTTTTGAAGAGGACTGCCCAGGCACAGAAAACAGAAAATAACGGCAAGTTTGTTACCGAAAGAAGACCAGGCAGGGGGTACGCAGACCCTAACCCTAACCTTCACCCCCAACTCAGCCGATTCTATACTTTATCCAACATGTTTGCTTTCTTAACTAGGAAAAACTGCGTAGAAGACGACCAGTGGGGGTACGGGAGTTACAATAGTTGCCTTTGCAGCGTCGCTAGTGTTCAGCCTCACGCGGCGTGGAAAGGGAACGGAAACTTACCACACGAAATGGGGTCGCCCGCGTGTTGGTTGCCGCTGTCAAGAGGTGTCGAGATGCGGTGCTACAACAACGCAAGCCTTTTTGCTGCCACTAAACGCTCCCTGTATCAAGAACACCTGCCCACAGCGCCCGTCAGGTGTAGCTAGGAGTTTTCAGGTAGCACTGACTTAGTAGATAGCTGAGTCCACGGGCGCCCGCTCCAACACCCCTCCACCCTCCACCCACCTTGGCGAGGCTCTCCTGCAAAACGCCCATGTCATACTGAAGCTCCTGGAATTCCGCCACCAACCCGGCACCCACGACAGCCACGTTCTCTCCACCTCCCAACGAGGTCCACATCTCCAGGCCCGCGGCCGCTTCCCCCGCTACGGATACTAACTGCCGGTTTCAAGGGTGTAATAATGGAGGTTTTCTGTCAAAGGCAGCCGTAAATCTGTTCCGAAAAGGGTGCCTAGAATAGCATGTATCGCGATTCCATTGGTTTATGTGTCTGCTGGGCCCGATCTGTGAGGCTACTCGTCCTCCGTCTTGCGTGCTTTTCCCAAAAGACAAGAAAGCGCAGCATGCACTATCGCACTCACCTGGACCTCGTACTACTAACACATGACACACTCTCAGATCTGCATGTAGTGTTGATACTTAGGAAGCACGATCATTTTACCCAGGGGCGTGATTCCCCGCCACGTAGATGTAATCCTAATCCTTACTCGAGGAACAAAACCATGAAACGTTCCAGGTCGGAAACAGCGGTCTGGAGAGAGCTTCAGGCAAGAGCGAGCGCTTGTCGTTCAGCACCACTGCTGCTGTGCTTCAAAAACCTCCCAACCACAGAAGGGTCTTGGGTAAGTTGGACTGCTGCTGCTGCTGTAGCCCAGGCATCACCGAAGAATAAAGAATGTGCTCCAACCAAACTAGCTATTGCTCTGTCGTAGGGAGGGGTAACGATCACCAGAGTTCATGCCCAAAGTTGCACATGCGCCTCACGAAAGTTGCACGTGTCCCTTGATGATGTCTTTCCTATGCATGAATACACATCACCTTCCACCCTCATCATGTCAAACGTATCTAAGCGCACCCAAAAACAACACAGGCCCTGCCAAAAGCAGAGATAGGCAACGTTGCGTGCGGAGAAAAGGGTCGGGGAGAGAGGTCCATCTAAGCGACTCTGCTGATGTCAAAATGCTGATGCTGCCGCTGCCTACCCGTTGCCACGGGCCTTCACCAATGTACACATGCATGTACAGCAGTAGACGTACCAGACGTTGGTGACCACCACTGTAACGGTCGCTGGTTGGAAAGAGCCCGCCCGAGCAATCTAGTCGACTTGCATTTCTACGTGAAATCCGGAGACACAAGGAAATGTATTGTCCTGGGCGGCGAACTTGCTGCACATTTTTCATCTCTGCATTGGCGAGGTAAGGCGCCCATTAAGCCAAGTGTGTCGTGTCCTGATGATGCGCGCACCCACAACATACATAACGTAGCAGCAGCAGCAGGGGTTCGGGTTCTTCGTATGACGTTGGTTAGAGCCAGCGCTTGGCGAGCAAGGCAAGCCGGGTGATCTGACCTCGACCGCGCTGCAAACTGTCCGCTTTCGTGCCTGTTCAAAACGGCAAACCACACGCAATAAGCATGCAGGCACACCTTAGCGGACGAGATGCTTGGCGAATCCCTCCTCTGCCGCAGCTTCTCTTTCATCACAGCAGATTTTGACGATTCTCCAACCCACGCGCCCGGGATATCTCGCACAGTCCACCACGACACCACGCACAGCGCCCAGAAGGCGGCCAGCCCAAGCACCGTCCAGCCGCCCAGCTTCAGCCATTGTGTTCGCTCTCCGTCCTCCTCCGACCGCTGCGGGCCCTCGATATTCCGCGGCTGCATGGCTGTACCGTGTACCATGCTTCTTTCAAAGCACGAATATGATGAGCAACGCCAGACAGGCCCAGCAGGACCCACCAGACTGCGTTTTAGGGGGGGTACGCGAAAGAAACATCGTATATTCCAATGTACCCCTAATTAGTTGTTACATTTACGGACACTGCCGCTGCCGCTGCCAAGCTACCAAGCAAGCTGCCCCGACATTCCATTTGCTGCTCAGCTTTGCAACCCGCGATGTCTCGACCAGCAGTGAGCGTGCGTGTTAGGGGGAGAGATGAGACCACGCTGGAAGTCCAGGTGAGGCATGCCTTCTGTGAGGCAGGCCACGATGTTAGGAAGAGAGATGGATGCTGTGTGCATATTTATACCGACGTAACTTCCATCTGGTGCTGCTTCACACAACATGCAGTTAGTTGGCGAGTGTGCAATGGACAGCTACAGCAGTAGTAGCAACAGCAGCAGCCAGCGGGATGTGTATGTGCAGTTGTGGCAAACATCCAAAGTGCACATGCCTGATGCTTTTCGGCTAAGCCTCACCGAAAGCGGCATATATATACAGGTAGCACAACATCCTTAACCAGCACTCTGTGCTTGTATTAAGAGTAAAAGTCAACTGCAGCCTATTGGTGTGGTGCTTGCTATGATATGCAAGTAAGGGGCATGGGTTTGTGTTCATCTGAATCTGCGAACGCACAATGGGTCTGCAACATGGCTGTTGTTTGTTGCGTCGGCCAACTGGTGTGATGGTGTGATGCTCAGCACTTTTCCTTGTAGATAACCTTACCGGTCCCTTTAACGCCTGATAGTGCGTTGTAGTCTCCAGCGGCGTCAATCCGTACGCATCGTTAGAAACAACGCTATTCCTGCAGCTCACGCAGCTGGAGCAGTGTTATGTCGTGGATTTGAACATCGCAGCGCATCCAAAATACAACTATAATAACGGTGATACATAGAGTATTATGATGCAGTTGCTCAAGGAATCCGGATCGGGCAGGTCGCTCCATCTACAGTATGAACACCCACACGCCGGTTTCTCCCAGCTTTTCCTCGTGAGACAACCTTCAGATTCCGTTTGAGACAGCCTGGTGCGCGTGTTTTAGGTGGTGCAAGCACGCTGTTGTTTCCCCTCGAGATCTTGACCAAAGATCCTTTGGAAAGGGCAGTACCGTAGGTGACACAAGATACCACACCCGTGTGATAACATTTCGAACGTCCAAAAGTTATCACACGGATGTGGTACTCTGTAGGGAGTGTGATATCTTGTGTGACCCGTGTGATAAACTGCTCTCAGAGGATTCCACCCCGCAGGGTGTGTGATAACAGGGGTGTGTGATAAAAAGGGGGTGTGATAATGCCACCCATGGAACGAACTGCGCCTACACCCCACCCACAGGAGGTGTGGTAACAAGGGCGTGTGAGGAAGATGGGGTGTGAAAATGTCACCCGTGGGAAGAAGTCCGCCCACACGACCCAACCTACGGCGTGTGTGTGCGATAACGAGGGGCGTGATAATCATGGCGTTTTATAACGTTACACCGATCATGAAGTGCTCCCACAAGATTTCTGGGTTGCGGGTGGTGTCGTGTGACCGTTAGCAGCACGGGCGGTGCCAGGCACAACAGGTGTTGTTGGGGGAGCGTCAGCCGTAGGTTCTGCTGCGCGGTCCTCGGTAGCACGGGCGGTGGCAGGCACACCGGGTGCTGCGGGAGTCTCAGGCGCGACAGAAAAAAATGACGTAGTTGGGCGTGGCGCTGTCGCTGGAGTCTGCGCCGCGATGCTTTGAGCAGTGTTATGTGCTTCGTTCATCTCCGCGGTTATGTCGGTCGCCATAGCTGGAGTGCAGGGTTGCGGCGTGCGCTATGTGCGTGATGACGGCCTACCACACCGGTGTGATAGGGGGCTCCGTGATATATTTTGCGGCTCAACTTAGGGGGTGTGGTATCTTCTGTGACAGTGTGATAAATCGATGCGTTTTTCCAGGACGCAGAATATTATCACACGGGTGTGGTTTTCTGTAAGATTTCGTTTGGGTTGTGGTATCTTCTGTGGGTGTGGTATCTTGTGTCACCTACGGTATTGCCTATAGCCTCGTGTAACGACGTGTATCCCCCCCTCCCCCCCCCCGTACTTTCGAGGACGCGTGGTCAATGGTCTAACCGCTAAGGCATGCAAAACATGAGAGTACGCCTCCCCCCCCCAAACAAAACGACGAGAGTTGCACCATCCTCCTGATGAATGCTTAATCGGCAAGGTTCTTGAACCCTTCGCCCTCGTCAAAGCCATCAATCATCCCCCAGCGTCCAGGCTAATGGGCCTCCTCTGCTGCCGCTGCAGTACTGCTGATACAAGCTGACGTGATTGACATGAACCGCATCTGTTCCCCTCCCCTTGTCATCGGTTTTCATCGCGAACACCGTGGAACGAACGCCTGCCATCCAATGTCTCGGAAACCAGTTCGACGATGCGGAGACCGTGGCGGACTTCAAGACTCGGGTGTTCGGCGATGTCATCGGAGAAGGCAAAAGGGTACGAGAAAACACCGGGAGCTTGTTGAACACGCCGCAATTTTTGAGCGAATGGAAGTGAGCCCCGGTTCTTAGAGAAGAGGAGGGAGGAGCGAGGAGCCCTGCGGGGGGGCCCGCCGCCCAAACTGCCATACCACATACACATTCACGTAACCCCCAGAACAGATCAGTATCGAGTGCCAAATACCCCCAACTGGCGGCTCTCCCATCGTCGTAACGGACGGCAGGCTAAAAGTAGGGCCTGCTCGTCCACGCTTTCGTCTGCCGTAGGTAGGTTGCATAAGATACCACACCCCCTGGACCGAATTGAAACCTGTGTTGTTCCACGACGACGAGAGGATCCCGACATCATACGATATGATCATTTTCGGAAAGCTCTCGATGAGACAGGCAGTTCCAACGCCGCCGGTTCCGGCGCCGTCACTGCTGTTTTCCCCTGCCGAGTAGTCGAGCTTGGAAATTCGGTCCAAAAAGGGGTTGTGATATCGTGATGCAACCTGCGGTAGTTTTTGTAGTTCTCGAACAGCGTCCTGGCGAGTGTACACGGCAGTCCTCTAACCCGCTTTGTCTTTCGAGTCCCGACAAATCCTGGTTGTTTCTATTGGGAAAAATAAATGCAAAAATAAATATAACCCTTATTTATTCAACCCCGTTTTGTTTCCCTCTCTTTCGCTGGTTGCCAACTCCCAGTGCCGGCTGATCGCAAGCGGCAAGGAGCTGCAAGACTCACACAAGATGGGCTCGTACCGCATACAAGAGGGCTCGTGCATGCACGTCATGATTAGCCAGAGGGGGTCGGTGGCAGGCGCCGAACGAGGGACTCCGTGTGCTGCTGCAGGTATTGCATGCGACGAAACATTCTACACTTGAGATTGATATGAGACAGGTGGCTGGTGGTCTTGAGCCCATCGATTCACTGGCCGACAGGTAGTTAAGCATGTATCCCTATCCTTCGGTGTACTTTTTCCGTTGGGTAGAATAAACCTTGACCTCTCATGTGTGCTCCGCTTACTCGCACACTTTCTGGGGTGTGAACCGGCTGCCCGGCTCGAGCTAGGGATCACGCAGCCGGTGTTCGATCAAGTTGGTAGAAATTTTTGGGGGTTCATGGCTGGTCTCGCTTACGCGAGGGCCCTTCACAGAGCGTTGGTTTTGACTCACCTACGGCTTCGGTAGGCATGGATCGTCGCTAAGTGCGCTGCGTTTCACACTTTTTTTTGTTTCATAGTACCACCATCAGCAGCAGCATCGACATCGTCATCTCGGGGCGTTGGTCGAGGGGCTGGGTCTGCGATACTGTGCGCGCTTACCCTGGTGAGTGTATTGCGGTACGTATCAGTGCTCCGGCTTTTAGCATTGCGGGTGACAGGGGGACTTTGACCGCCAGTCCGTGGTGCAGTTCAGGTGACCTGTCTCTAGGCGTGTGTCGTCCGTGAGATTCTTCCTTTTGGTCTTGGTGTTGAAGGGTGCAGCGCTTGCCCCTCCTCCTCCTCCTCCTCCTCCTCCTCCTCTTCCCCCGGACACCCAAAAATGTGTCTCACAAGCGTGGACTACCGCTGTCCTGTACCGCGTTTGGCCCTGTCTTCTCTTTACGTTTTATGGTTCCTATTATTGATACCTACAAGTTTATGACACCCTTTGTCCCTTGGCCGTGCTTGTATCCAGCGCACCGCTTTGTTTTTTTCCGTCTGCAATTGCCCGAACGCAAGCGCCTAAACAAGTCGTGCTGTTTGTGAATCCGAACCGGCGTGTGCGCTTCAGGGGATGGTGATGGCCGCGTGGACGGTCTACATGGTGTTTCCGGAGCTGTTCTCGTGCGCGGCGACATGTCTCCTCCTGCTGCTCACGCTGCTGCAGCTGGCGGCGACGCTCCCCATCCTCAAGCAGGCCTTGTCGGCGGCCCTCGGCGCTTGTTGGTGGAGACCATGGGTCCGCCGGCCATCCAGCGTTCCCGGCAGACGAAGGCAGTGACAAGCGATTACCGTGGAGGAAACGCTGCCAATAATAGTGGGCGGAACTACTATTTGGCCGGGTGTAAAAGTCTACAGCAGCTGTAGATCAGCTCGGTGTTTGCTGGGCGATACGAGGCGCTGACACGGCGCGAGCTGTACAGAGGCGGCAGGGCTAAGTCCAGCAGGCTCGTCGTCTCCGGCTTGTGTTTCGGGGCGTGGGCCATGTAATGTGTATTGTGTAGCTATGTGGAGCGACACCCAGGAAGAAAGAATCGGGGTGAATTTTTCCGTCCATGACGTCATCAAAAGAAGCAGACGTTAGAACGGGGCGGCTCGGGATAGCTGCCGCTGATGTATTACAGTTCCCGGCGGCTTTGAAGCAGAAAAAAACCGCTGTTCTTCTAGAGCTTTCCCAACCGTGTAGCAAGCGACCTGCTAGGGGAAGAGGTGGTGGACTTCGGTACGCGATGTTCGTTCCGTAGTATTTTAGTGCGGCGTGTCGAAAAACGATGTCTACCGTGGGCGTTGGACGTACGTGTGCAGCCTACGTGTTGGGGGGCGAGCATAGCGCTTGTGAGGTGATGGTGTGGTCGATGGTTGTTGATAGTGGATAGTTGTTGTTAAAATGCACGAGTGTGGAGAACGCCGGTTGAGAGGCGCGTGCTTTCGCATTCTTCCGAGGCATTTATTTGTTTTTAGTGGAGCCTTGCGCGTTGTTTGGCGACAGAGCGGGGGTCGACCGCTCGGGGTATCAAAAATTGGGAGAAGACATTGCAACCGCCGTGCTTCAGGTATGAAACGTACTGCCCTGATGCAGGCGAGCGACAAGCGACGGTTTCGCTGTTGCTGATGGGGGGGGTTCCACTCGGGCGAGTGAAAAAATCGGTGCAAGCGACCCGTTCATGTAGGAAAGAGAGAAGGCTTACCAGCGGCACATGGGAGAGACCGAGCGGGGTGTCCGGGGAGCAGAGCGGCTGGCGTTGGGAGCTAAATTGTTGCCCAGGGCGCCTCTTGAACTCGCGTCATGATGTGGGCACCGCAGCTGCATCAATTTAGATTTGAAGGGCGGCGCTGCTTCAGTCTATATATCGTCGGTATTGTACAGTTTTTTTGTACAGAGTAGAACACGTTGCATTACATACTACAAGCGGACTGACGGCGTTTGACACTTTTCTACGATGGTGTTTGGTTCCTGTATCCTGTATGGCCCATGAATTCCAAAGCTCCCTCGCGCGGAGGGGAGGAAGTAGAACAGCGTCTGGTCGTATCCCACACCCGTTAACGGTCTTCGTTGGTCCATGCAGGGATCGAACGACACAACACTGCTAGGGGACATATTAAACGTCTCCAGACAAATTGATTGGTCTTGCATCGAATCGTGCTTATTCGATTCCCATGAAACAACACGTGCACCTCACTTGGCGCACGAGGGCGGCACGCTGTCTGCGATCACCGTGTTCAGTTTTTTTTTTTTTCTCGTTTTCACCAACTTTACGTTTTCTTCTTCTCGGATGCAGCTAACTTTCGTGCTTTGAAGACTTTACAACACCGAATCTCTTGCTTCATCTTTCAGCTCTCACGTACACAACGCAGTCATTCGAAACACCTTCAACGACCGCTCCCAACGGGAAAAAGCGCCCACAACCGAGAACCCAGCAGAAACAAAATATCGTTCCGTGATAAGAGACACCGTACCGCTGCGTCAGTACCATCACCCATCACCCATTTTCTACCCTAATACGATACCATTGCCTGTAACCAATAAGCTAACGAAACAGCACGATGGACTATGTACATCCCAGATAATTTGCGTGGGACACCGAAGCAAAGATTAAGATTTATTGTAATTTCACGGAGAGGAGAACGCACAGAAACACGGGGCGCAATTCTAGATTACGGTTATGCCTCTGGACCTAGGACTATCTACTGGCAACAGGAAGGAGTACCGCACACAACCGGGCCACGAAAAAAAGGCTACTGAATAATAATCTAGGTGACAGCTGTTGCAGAAATCCAAACAGTTTTTGCGCCAACATCTCGCTTTGGCGCTCGCCGATGCCGCACATTTTGTCACAACTCCTGAAACCTCGCTTAAGGCGCAACGCCGCGTCAAGAAATAGGCAGGCATCGCGCCGTGACGTGGCCGAAGGACGAAGGAAGAAAAAGCGAACTTTGCTTGCACCGTGTCGGGCAATCACGATCACCACCAACTTAAATGTCTCACTTCGTCTGAGACAAACATCGCTGCGCGAGAACAATCTCTAAATGCGTGTGGAGAGGACAGGACCCAAGCGGCCCGGCATTCCTGCTACACTCCACCCCCACGAGCAAATGGTGCCAAAAACACGAAAAAAAATCAGGGGGGAGGGGGGGTGGGAAGCGAAGAGCAAAACTTCCTTGGAGATCACTCTCGGCGCTCGGTACCCGACCCTTGAGTTGCGAAAACGACATCAGGTTGGGTGCTAAAACTCGGAGAACCCCTTGTAGACCCTTTCTTGTATTATTTTAATAGCAAAAGTTTTGTTTAGTAACTCCCTGGGGCTACAGGGGTTGACGAACGCTGTAGCGTGCACGTTGCCGAAGTTTCCCGAAAAGCCAACCTACTAAGATTCCCTGAATACAAATTCTCATCATATGATGCACAAGAAGCAGCATACATAACATTTACATTTGCGACTATTATATAATAGATGGCCAGGTCTTTGTGCTGCTACTTTGCCTTTGGCTTTGGCTTTGGCTCCTCTGGGGGCGCCTTGGAGCTGCTCAAGTCGGCCGCTTGCAGGACAAGGTCAACCGCGTGTGACACCTGGGGGGGGGGGGGGGGGCGGGCAGCAATGAGAACGGGAGGGAGAGGGAGAGAACAGGGGGCGTTCTCATGCTTTTCATGCCGTAGCAGTAGCAGTTAACAACGCGTCCTCTTCAGAGGACGGACCATTGGACCGATCACCGATGGCCAATCGTCCCTTCCTACTTTGTCAAGAGAACAGGGAGGGATGAAAATAGGGACCGCATTCATGAGTATGTGAAACAGAGAGGGGGCCTTTCGTGATCCTACCCCCAACCCCCAACCCCAAAACAATCCAAGCTTCATATCCTCGCCACGGCTGTGCTGGAAAAGAGACAGGTGGTTGCGTCCAAACACAACGCTTGCCCGTCCAGCCACTCGAGCGGCACCGCAACGCCCGACAGAACCACGCGCGAAAAAACTCCGTCCCACGCACCTTCTTCATGTGCTGAGGGCAGTTAATACACCTGCAATCGTCCCCACAGCTGCACGGTCTTCCCCAGGCCATGGCACACCCGGGGTCCACGAGGCCTGCACGACACACGTACGGGAGGGCAAAAGTCTCATCTTGTCGCCTACGCGCGCGACAGGTCGTAACCCGGAGCGTCGTTTTGAGTAGTCTACGCAGGTTTTACTGAGTAAGCAAACATACTGGATTAAGTATAGCATCGGCTATACAAGTTGGGGTTAGGGTAGGGTTACGGTCTGCTTGCCCCCTCCCTGGTCGTTTTTTTGCAACAACCTTATTTTCTGTGCGTTGTAGGCAGTCCGTCGTTTCGCACACTCGTGTGGCAAAACTGCCCCAAGGTTTTCAGAAAAAAAAAAACATGCTATCACAGAAAGACTACCAGTTCACGATAGAATCGAAGGGGAGATATACCCTCAAGTCTTTGCAGTGAGTGGGAGAAAATTCTTAATAAGCGGGAAAGATGGTGTAATAGTTGCACATGGTGCTCGTGTTGCTCGCCGGTCCTCTGGCCCTGAAAACCAGCCCGGTCGGTCTCGTACCTCGGTCCCTGTAATCTACCGCCATTGGAGATGGCGCAGCTACATAGCTCTCGTGACTCGTACCCAAACGGGAGGCAATCCAATGTTCCTATGCGACAAATACTGCCACCGCTCTCACGTGTCCAAGCACCCAAGGCCCGGTGGCGCACCTATTTAGTCTATCGCCAGCCACTCTCACCTAGGGCATTGGCGATGGCCCAAACGGCGTTCACCCCGTCCTGCTCGAGGGTCGGCTCCTGGGTGGTCGTGGTCGCCACGCAGCTCGAGCCGAAACCGATCGCGTCAAGGGCCGACGTCAGGTCTCCGAGCGTCACGTTCGCCTTAGCGTCGACCTGACCCAACCGACACGAGCAGGCGCGGTTTTGGGATGAATCGGTGCGTCCGAGCTGTTACCACAATTCTCCCACCGAGTTGTGTACAATTATTTAATGTTGGACAACCCGGAGTCCGTTCCCTAGCCGTCCGAAAACCCGAAAATTCCAAGAAAATTTCGACGGCTAAGCAAGCACCAATACATGAGGCCATCCGAAGTACATGGCCGAGCCCTTCAGGTTATGCTACTCGCCGTAAAAGCGACCAGCCTATCGTCCTTACTTGAGTGGGGGGGAATCAGCGGTCAGCAGTGAGACAAAGAAAGCGAGAGAGAGGATACGCTGTTGCACAAACTGAGAGCTTGATTGCTCGCTAAACTCATCATACCTGTCCAATTTTTGGTGCGGCGGTCCAGGAGCTTGATTGTTTGTCACTCCTAACCCTTATCAAAAAAGTTGGCACCGCTCCCCAGGACACGTCACGAGACAACAGAACACCGCCAAGGCTCTCACCTTGATCGAGGCCGTCCTCGTCGGGAAATGAATCGTCACGCTCAGGACGCCCGGGACCTTCTTGAGCGCCTGCTGGACCGTCTGCCCGCAGTTCTCCATGCACATCATGCCAGAGACGGACAGACTGATGAACGACGACGTCTGCTCTGCGGGGGGGGAGGTCGAGCACGCCCTCGTCCTCTCCGGCGCCTTATGCCCGGCCGCCGCCGCCGCCGCCGCTTTCCCACCGCCGCCGCTGGAGTCGGTGGACTTTCGCCCTCCACAACACGAAGACCCCAGACGCGGGGCGGCGGCGGCGGCTGCGGGTAGCGGGCGTATAGGCTCCACCGGCCGAGAAGAAAGAGCGGCGTCTTGCGACGTAGGCAGCCCACCGTTACTCATTGAAAATGCGGTCGCCGCAGAGGTGGAGGCTGCTGCTTGTGGGTCCGACGTCCTGGCGGCGGACGGGTGAGCTAGTGTCGTCGTCGGAGCTAGCCCCCCTCTTTCCCACACCGGCGCGTTGGGTGCATTCAACGGAACCCGGTCACTATCACCACCGCCGTAGGTCGCGCTTTGTCTGCCGTTCATGCCGGCGGCGTCTCTCGAGCCGCCTTCGACGACCTTGCCACCGCCGCCGCCGCCGCAAGCCTCGCGGGAACCCGTCGCCGACGCCGGGAACGGCATCGAGAACGGCGGCGGCGGCGGCTGCAGGAGCAGCGAGGGAGGCAAGGGTGACACGGACGGCGACCTCTCGATCGCTCCCTTCGAGAAATGACCGCCACGGAAGGGGGGCGCCCGGTTGTCAACGCCGTCCAGCCCTTGCGGCGCGGGGGCCGGCCCCACCATCCTCTCCGAGGGCATCCACGAACCATTCACCATGTCAACCCTTTCACTCCCGTTTGCTACCGTTACCCCCGGCAGCAGATCGCGAACCAGGCCCTGCCCACCCACCGAGGCATAGGCGTGGTGAGGAAGCTCCGGACCCATCGACGCCGCCTGTGCCGCCCTGGAGTCGTCCCTCCCATCGAACCTCGGCAACCCTGGCCCGATGGAACCCATTCCCGCAAGCTGGGGCATGCCTCGAGGATGATGAGGGTGGCTACCATCCGGCGAGAAAACCTCCCGACCCCGGGGGATACCGTCTTGAAACCGCCCGACAGCACCGCGCAGCTGCTGTTGCCCTTGCAAGAGCGGCCCCGCTGCTGCTGCCGCCACTGCCGAAGGCACAGCTCCTGGTTCGCGGAGCGCAGAGAGCCCACCGGGAGGAGGGACATCGCCTCCCAAACCAAAGCTGGGAGACGGTTCCCTCGCTGCCATCAACGACATCGACGGCAACGGCCCACCAGCGGCGAAGCCGCCGCCGCTCTCCGCTCCTGCACGCCGATGAGGCCGCAGGGGCGGCGACTGATGCCGCTCCCGAGGACTGGGCGGCCGGTCGGGTGTAGCCTTAGCCACGCGCTGCGACGGCGGCGGCGCCCTCTGTTTGGTCGGGCAAGACGAGTAGACCTGGCTTTTGGGGCGCGCTGACGACGCCGCCGCGCGTTGGTGCCGTGCCGCCGGTGGTACCTGTGGCACTCCGACGGCTTCCGTCAATGCCGCGGTCGTTGCCGATATGGCGGCCTTTGTTTTGGCCGCCTTCGCCGCCAAGGACGCAGACGCCGCCGGCCGCGGGGGGGCGCGCGCGCCCGACGAGCCGTCGGAAGCGTGCTTCGTGCAGCGGTTGTTCTTGCGGACGAGCTTCTTGCACCCGGGGACCATGCACCGCTTGCCGCCGCCGTGCTTGATGCAGAGAACGTCTGCACCGCTCTGTGCGCTGTGAGGAACACGTGGGGATACAGTTGCGAGGGGTCACGTTTCAACAAGGGTGCCTTGCGAGTCAAGGGGGGCACTGGGCGATGATGACCTACGTGCGGTACGACGCACTTTCGCCAAACGCGCGCCAAATTCCAGAACACTCTTCCTAGAACGTTGGACCGCCTACGCAGGATTTATAAGAGTATCTAGAAAAAGAATAGGGAAGGGGCACGCAGACCCTATCCCTAACCCTAATCCCAAAGCACGGATTCAACACGTTATCCCATACGTTTGCTCAATCGATTTTGATGCGTAGACTACTGAGAACGTTCCAGCCTGGTATAAAAGCAAATAATACAGGACGTGGGGGGGCAGTGAATTTTTTGTGATCTGGACGTGCCGCCCCCCCCGCCCCCCCCGACCGTTACTCGTCGCCGCGCCAATCGTGAAAGCAACCCACTTGCCACGGTTGGTGTTTTGTACACACACGGACGTTTCGCAGAAAGACGGAACCCCGCTGGACAAGGCCAACACGAGCCATCGAAAAGCAACGAACAGTCACCAGTTCCGCTCCCGGCTCTTGAGAGCGCACGCCCGTTTGTTAACTCACCTTGTCATGCATCCTTCGATACGGCATCGCCTTCCACCGCCATGGGACTTGCAAAACACACCTCCCGCCTGAGCGCCCTTCGCGCACCCTTGCGCTTGGCAGCGCTTTCCCCCCCCATGGCTCACGCAGAACCCGCCTACAACACAACGCAGGGCAGAGCACGAAAAACGGTGTGCGTTACAGACGAAATTGCCGCACGATTCTTCGCTTTGCCGTGAAACAACGACAACGAGGCAGCACGCAGGTTCGAAACGACGGGCGTCCGTGCTTGATTTCTAAACACGGCAGCGAGAAGTGTTCTTCGTCGATCAGCTACATAAGCCAGGAAAGTTCAGGGTAGAGTCACCACCACCCTGACCTGACCTGGTGGTTTCGTTTCTTTGCTAGTCCGCGCGACAGGTCAGGACCGCGTTACAGGGCACGACCTGACCTGTCAAAGGTCACCACCCAGGGAAATCCTCAAGCAATCCCTCCGCTACAGGCACGTTCAGCATCAGATACCCGGACTTTCGCACCATCTCGGTCACTATTGTGGGGGAAACGCCAAACCTTAGCCTTGCTCACACGCGCGACACACGACGTGGGTGCTAGCAACCGTTGCGACCATCCCGGAGCACTCACCGCCCACGTCCGTTTTCATACAGCCATCGGCTCCACAGCGCCTCCCCCCTCCGTGCTTGCGGCAGTTACCCCCTCCTACGTCCACCTAAACAGGGTCCGCAAGAACGACGGCTTCAGGCAGACTGAAAAAGGTAAGAGTACACGGGACTATCCAAAGGAGCGCATCACATGGAACGGCTCGCACGATGTTGACCTACAGCCAAAAGCTGGGGAGTGTAACACGCAAACACCCCATTGAGAGAGCAGAGTAAACCACGGCGGAAGATAGAATAGAAGCGCCGCAGGGGTAGAGACGGTAGCTGGAGAAACCTTCCGCGTGCCGCGCCCACATGTATCGGCTTCGCCACCTCGACAAACGGCACAAGGCTGGGCTGACAATTGGTGTAGGTACAAGGCTTCGTTTTCCTGGAGTCTCGGGCGGAACGGCATGATGTCATGCCGCCGTATGGTCCACCCTCAAAAGCCGCATGCTGTGCGACGGCGGTGTCTGAATTATGATACGTACACTTGTCGTGTCAACGCGCCAACATCTCGTGCCACACATGTTTTGGAAAGTACCATACCTTCATACAGCCCGGCGTCTTGCAGCGGCGCCCCTCTCCGTGCCGTCGGCAAAACCTTCGCCCGCCGCTGGTGGCCTGGCTGCAACCTCCGTACTCGCAGCCCCCTGCGCAAGAACAAAGGCACCCGCACGTTGTCAAAAAGCTTGTCATTAGCTGGACCGCCTTCGCGACAAAAATACTTGATGAGGAAGTAGAACAGGAAGGGGGGTACGCAGATCGTACCCCTAACCCTAACCCTACTCCCCCGATTGCATGCTATATCCAACATGTTTTACTTAATAGAAAAACCCTGCAAAGGCTACTGTCAAAGCTAGGGGGGGGGGGGGGGGGGGGGGGGGGGGGCCCCCCCCCAATTTTTTTTCCTTCTTTAATAAACAAAAAACCCCCCCTAAAAAAAAAAAAAAAGGGAAGTTTTCCCCCTTTTAAAAAAGGGGCCCCCCCCTTTTTTAGTGGAAAAAACCCCCCCTCGGGGGGGAATACCCCCCGGGGGGGGGCCCTTTTTTTGTGAAACCCCTAAAACTTTTTCCCCCTTCCCCCCAAAACAACGGGGGGAAAATTTTAAATAATTTTCGGGAGGGGGGGGGGGGGGTTTTCCCCCAAACCTTTTTTTTTTTTTCTTTTTTCCCCCCCTCCCCTTTTTTGGGGGGCTTTCCCCCCTTTTTTTGGTCTTTT
>FN649733.1:307583-474257 GCA_000310025.1 Ectocarpus siliculosus | reverse complement strand
ATAGGGGGGGGAGGGGGGGGGGGCCGGCAGCTCGGATTTGCGTTCCTGCTATCATGACACAACAGCAGCCTCTAACAGGAACGAAGTAGGTAGCGTTTCCTACGTTCAAGACAGGGAGCGGCCGCTATGTGATGGGAAACAAGCCCACTGCGGGGGTGATCAAGCGGCAGGGAGGGCCATATTCATTGCGAACGTCGTAAACGTTCTGCAGCTTCTCCAGTAATCAACGGGCGGAGAAATTGAAATGGATGCTGGGAGGGAGGGGGGGGGGGTTGCGCAGGACACGTTTTTTCGTGTTCCTTTTCGTCCCATCTTCTCTTTTAGGCGGCAGTCTACGCCTTTTCGTGTACGTTTCACGGGACGGACCAGCCGGGGTCACAAGGGGTAACCATTACCATTCCAATCCTTCTCCGAGGCGTGACATGTTGCCACCTATCGGGGTATCCGACGGCGCTAAACATTTCAAACACCGAGACTACAAGAACAAAAACATGCTGAAGAGGCAAACTAAATTATTCTTCCAACATGGTTGATACATTAACATTTCCTTCCCGCCGGTCCGTATACAAAACGATTGTCCCACACATCACCACAAAAGAACACACATCACGCTCAACGGAAGAGAGGGGAGGCAACACAAACGTCGGGACCACTAGCCTCAATTTCCCGTCGGCGGCCGGCGGGAAACTCCGAAACACTCCAAAAATCATTGCGAAAAAAATCGTTGTCCCTACGGTACATCAAAGAACCGTCATTCGAGGTTCCCAATTTATAACCACGGGGGCGACGGGTAGAGGAGAGAAGAGAGACAGCAGTGCCGGCAGTAAAATTAACTACCCACTTCTTATTATTAATTATGACAGGTACGCAAGAGCACCGGAGGTCTCACTTCGGCTCGTGCTGCTCATGATCTCCCAACACGATCTGCTTTTTTTTTCGAAATCTCGATATAATCTCGTGTGCCTGTACTGTAAACGTCACCACGGCTGCGCTGCGGTACCCCGTTTTGCGCATGAAGCTGCTTTATCGATTGTGCGTGTAACTAGTACACTATGTACTGGAAGTCGCTTCGTCATCTTTCATCTGCGAACCAAACTTTGGCGACGGGAAAAATTACAAAAAAAAAAAAATACTTGGGGGGGATGCGCACAACATCAAGTAGCTGCTTGGATAAAGCACTCAATGGCCCGCTCTAGGCCTGTGCTCCGTAGGTGACTTTTTTTTTTTTTTTTCGGTGATTTTTTCCGATTACCAAAAAAAAAATCGGTGATTATTCTAGCTGCACGAAAACGTTTTTCGGTGAAAATCGGCGACAAAACAAAAAAAAAGGTGAGAACCATACAAAACTTTTTCGGTGATTTTCGGTGATAAATTGAAGTAATATTGGGGTGAGCTGCCGAAAAACGTTCTTCGGAGATTTTCGGCGATGTTTCGAAGGATCGTAGTAAGTAACGTCAAATATTAAGCAAAAATAAAAACGTTGTACGAACTCTGGTGGTTCTTTTTGTACGTATGTATCTCATCGTCGACTCATCAGAACACCGATAGATGCCCTCCGGCATGATTCAACTGCTGACTACCTACCGACCTGGTACACAGGCACGCACTACGCACCACGCACTACAGCTACAGATCAGCCAGAGCCCGGCTCGCCCAACAACGTAGACAATAAACCAAGAAGCTCCATCACAGGTCACCGTCGCCATCCTCCGGGGCATCCTCACTCCCTTGCCTCAGCCCTCTGCTACTTCCCCTTCCCCTATTGTACTTCAGTAGTGCGGAAGCGCATATGCGGTCGCTGTACACCGACTCTTGACGTTCACTAAAGCAACACCGCAAGATGGAAAAAACGCGTTCCATGAATGCTGACGACGGCTGCAGAAGAACAATATCCAACACCAACTCGTGCCACGTAGGGAGTTGTCTCTTGTTGTTGCTCCAAAAAGTCATGTTGTCGTAGTCAGCGTCGGTGTCGGTGGCGGCGACGTAGAAGTCGTTCTTCTCCTTCAAAAGTCCGTCCACCATGTCATCGCCGACAAAGGGGAATACCGAGAGGCTGCGGATCTCGTCATTGGAGTACTTGTGAGTCTTCATGTACGTGAAGTCCACGAGCTTTGCGGCTTTGAAGAGCTTCATTGTTTCAGCCAGCTTCGCCTCAGAGTGGCTGCCGATCCTCTCGTGTGCGTACGCGCGGGGACGGCCAGGCGCGGGGACGCTAGAAGCACCGGCTCCATTGCGACGCTCACTGTCACCTTGGGCGGCCAAGGTGCTACGAACGGCAGCACGGGCTCTGACACGATGATAGCTAGCAACCCAAACAGCCGCTGAAGATCGTGGGACACCAGCAGTAGCAGCCGCCGCTGGAGCCACCGCCGCCGCTGGAGCCGCCGCCGCCGCCGGAGCCGCCGCCGCCGCCGCTCCAGCGGCGGGACTGTCACCAACAGCAGACGGCAGGCGGAGACGGCGCTCGGGAGCACGGGACGCGGGTGTCGAGCGGGAGATAACCTCACAATCTTCAGCAGTTGCTCCAGCAACGGCAAGGGGTTGGGCATTGGCACTGCCGCCGACAGCAGAAGAAGGCCGACGGCGCTTGGGAGCAGGGGAAGTGGCTGTCGAGGAGGAGAGAAGCTCACATTCGGAATCTTCGCCATCACTACTGCTGGAGTACAGCCCTATTCCGAGGAGACCGCTTATCTATACCACAAGTGTGTCCGTACCGTTTACCGTGGGTGGTGTCTGCAGCGCGGTGCTTGGGTTGCGTGCGCTGTGTGCTGTGTGCTGTGTGCTCTGCTGCTGTGCTGCTGCGCTTGAGGGGGGGTATCTGATGGGATTTAGGGGGTATAGCCTGTATACACGGAGCCCCCTAAAAAAAAACGGTGAAAATCGGTGGGCGCCGGCAACAATCAGTGAGGCACCGCCCGTTTTCGGTGATCGGCCACTTTTTTTTTCGGTGATTCAAAATCCTCACTTTTTTCGGTGACCTTTTCAAAATTCGGTGATTTTCGGTGATCACCTACGGAGCACAGGCCTAGCCCGCTCAATGGCAGTGCGGCGGTACCGCCGCAAGTGGAGGATTGCGGGAAGAGGGCAGTGGAAACATTCGACAGCAGGGAAAGCGTTGCTCGTACCCGTTTTTCTTCTCCTGTCATCGGTTCCAGCTTCCTGATCATCTCCGCCACTGTTGGCAGCAGGCGACACTCCTCCTCCTGCCTCTGGCGCACCGCGGTCAAACCTTGGAGTCGTTGACAGCTCGCCTGCTGTCTCATCATGATCGCGCTGTGATGATGAAAGGAGCTGTCGCTTTGAAGACGGAGTGCCCCCCGCGTCGTTCCTGCGGCGCTTGTGATCGAAGCTGGAGCTCCGATTGGTCGGGGAGAAATCGACTCTGTTCACCTCCGGATCCGAGGCGCCAGAGGAGGCGGGGCTTTGAGTAATCCTCTCATCGAGACGACGGCGATCGGGCTGATGTGAAGGCACCGCGGGGCCCGGGCGGCGATGTCGCTCTTCATCCTCGGGACTAGCCGGCGACTCCCAGCCCGCCTCCTGGTACTCTCTCGCCGCGGTATCTAACAGGCCTTGTAGCCCGCCCGCGGGTCTGCTCCTCATCGCTGTTGGGACAGCATTTGCGGACGTGGGACAGCTATTGCGACACCTAATGTAGAATACTCACCATGGTCTCATCAACCCTGCTGCTGGCTGCTGCTGGCTGGCTGTCTTGAAATTGTTGTTCCGGAGGGGGTGACGCGGAATCGTTCCGGGTCACACACCTGCAGTTCACTCAATGTAACGTCCACATTTATTTGCGAATCGGGTCGGTAAATCCGACGAAATTCACTTGTTTTGTTTGGATCTGAGAACTACTGTACCCCCGCCTGGGAGAGAGAGAGAGAGAGAGAGAGAGAGAGAGAGGAACGATATGTGCAACTGCCGTACCTAAATTTGTCCCGATATCCACAGTATTATATTCTGGAATCTGGAGATAGATATGTCTATCTATGCATCTTGTAGTACAAAGTACTTCTTGGGTTGTAAGAGAGTCGACCTTGAGAGCGAAATACCAACCGCACGCACGTACCGTATATGATCGTAAGTTTCACCGTCTTTGTCTTCGTCAACACCCGTGACCGACACAATACGTTTCTCTCCCTGTGGCAAGGAGACGCCCGCATCCCATCCGTGCTGGTGTTGTACCTGGGATCGTCAAGCACACATGATCCATGACGACATTCGCACCGCGAGGAATATTTTCATTCGAAAAGCTTGCTCTCAAGTTCCTGGGGTCGTCCATCGTGCATCATGATGGGCATCACAAGCTCGCCGACATTCATGATTGAAGATACCCGGCTTCGAGACTACCGCTACATTCGTGAGGGTCTTTTGAGACGGGGCTGGCAACAGGTAACACTTCCTCCCCGGCGTCACCGACGAGAAGGCTTGTCAAGATCAAACCTACAATGCTTAGACCAACACTCGTGTTGGGTACGCCACAGAGGCACCATGGGGGTGGCCTCTGAAGGCCAAAAGGACGTCGTATGCCCTGATTTGATTTGGACGCTGAACTCTGGGCGCTCACCCGGGTTAGACAAGCTAGGCCCGCAGCAGGCCACCAATTTCTTCGGGACCGGTTCGTCGTGTCTTACTACGAAGGTCAGCAGTCTGTTGTCTACTGAATGCCTGACAGCAGAACGTATTGTTCACGTGTGGTCTACAATCAATAGATAGATGAGACGACACAAATTCACACAATGAATGATGCACCAAACATGTGTCTGACCTGCCGATTGACTGCACAGGCATGGGATTGTCAACAACTATCTGTGTAGACTACAGGAAGACCGTTTTTCACGACTAATTAATTGCGGTGTTCACCGAGTACAACCTGTGAGCTGCGGCAACAGACACTACAGGCGGGAGGGTTCTAGGTTGGTCGTGATAGACTAGTTTTTTTCTTTCTCGGTACAATAAATGAAACCTCGTGGTGTGTAGAGGCCAACTCAAGATGATGTCTGGTTGCAATTTGTGGTGATTGTCTTTCTAGGCGGGCCTTTGCCATACTCTACGAAGCCCTCGAAACGGAAGTCCCACAGGAGGCGGAGAAACAGAATCGCCAAGTTCATTCTTCCCTCGATGCTTCGATCTCGGTGACTCGTCAACACTGGACGAATTCAAGCAAAATTACCGACAGACGGCGGCGGCAGCAGTGCTTAAGGCAGGTGCCTGTTTGATGATATTCATTGCCAGATAACGCAACGTGGCTGCACACGGTGGGGTGGAAGTATTTCCTGTGCAAGTTACGCATGTCATGGGTCTTCCGGCAAAATCATCTGCAGGAGAAGAACCATACTGAGCCATGCTGTGGCGGATACAGCTAGCTGACGTTTGTGGACTACGGCGCGGCCGCCATACCTTCAACCCAACGGCAGGTGTTCTGCAGATTGCTAGAGGAATCGCCAATGCACACATGGAAAGGACCTGCTGCCAGCAAGCCTTCTGACTGTGTTATTGCCCAAGCTGACTCAACCTGCCCCTCAGTGGGTAAACGAGGCGTTGGAGGATGCTTTGGAGATGTGCACCCTTGGATACTGGCTCTCGCTGTTAGAGCTTGCCGCCGTCGCTTGCTCGAGATGTCGGGCTGGCGGGAAGATGACAACGGTAACCAGTTGCCAAGTTAATCCCACCACAAACACAACCATTTCTTTTTTTGCTCTATATAGGCTAACCCGTAGGTCACCATCGACATTTTTGTTATCCCCCGTTGCCCCGTATTTCATTCAATGAAGTCAATGGCGCAACCTCGGGTCGTACTCCTGGAGGTATCTGACGTCTTACCACAAATTATGGGGTATTCCGTAAGTCAGCGTGACGCAACGTTTCAGATCACACAAACGATGTTTGCCCGCGGCGCTGGACACTCCTCCACTCCTTGCGCAAGTAATGGTGTGCCACGGTAGAAACATGCGATTTGTACGTGAGACGTGCCGGACCGTAGGTCACATCTTGCGTTAAACGGCTCTCACAGTGTTGGTCGCCACGACGTGTTGACGTTGGCGACCTCGAAAACGCATCGACTATTTCAACCTTAAGCAGGGACGCCGTCAAGTGCAAACGGAGCCGAGAGCCTTTCCAACCAAGAATGGCGATCACTCTTACTCTACAGCTACATCCTACGGAGAGTTGCGCATGGCCCGTCTGATACCGCGGCCGACATCGGCTTCACCACTGATAACTCCCGCTCAGCCCATGGAGTGAGTAACTCTGCGCGACCGGACTGGGACAAGCTAAAAGAACCAAGTCCGGACTGCGCCTACGTCGGTACCAACGCCTGTGGCGTTTCTCCTTCTGGAGTGGGGCTGAGGGGATTACAAGGTATTCGAGGCACGTCTGCGAGGACCATCTTTCGAAACACTGACGGCAAGATTGCGAGGAGACCGTCGTCTGCACCGGCGGGGCGACACGTTGACAACGCAGTCGCTGAGGGACGACATCGCTTCCCGATGCACCGGGAGACGGCCGCAACGGACGCGACGTTTTCAGCGGGACGTGGAATATGTCACCAGAGCTTACATCGCGCTGCACCTGGAGAATGGCCGCAACAAGAAACCGAGCATTTACGGAGAGGTTTGGTGAGTCGAGTGTCCTGACGAGATTATGAGCCGCACAGATAGACCGTGGTGCATGCAGCAGGATGCCCAGTTGCGGTAGACGTGGATATCTTCGCCAGACACACTGTGCGGTTCCCCCTTGCTTTTGGCCCCCTCCCTACCTTTTGAGTGTTGCGTAAATCGTAGCATTTTTTGTGCCCCCCATACATCGTGGGACCTGGCATACAGTGCGCACGTCGTGCGTTCGAGCCACTCCACGTTGATGATCATGGCCTCGTGATGCGGTTTCGACGACTCGCCTTCTAATTTGCCCTATTGTACTCGAACCGTACCCCGTGCAAAAACGTTGTCGAAGTTGAAAATATGGGGCGCCTCAGGGCTCGACAAGCCCACCTGCTGCACCTGCCCGCATGGCATACCTGAAGGTCGCGGTAGAACTTGTGGCTGTGTAAGACAGCGAGAAATAGAACTAGAAGCAGTCCAACTTTGCGCAGCGCTGGAGAGGAGGTGTCCTCAGTGGACCATGGATGGCGAGCGCAACCTGTGGATGATAAAGGTGAGTTGCAACACTTCATGTGACAATGGTGCAAAATCGTGGAGTGGACAAGTGTATATTTTGATGGTCCTCATGAGTGTGTTACGTTCACGTTGGTACGAAAGCAGCACTCCGAACTCTGCAACAACTTGGGACCCCAGCATGTCGATATGGCGAGGTCTCTCTTTGCCGAGCTTACGCTGCTCCAAGGGACCATAACACGGTGTAATTGTCCCGTTATCCCTTGTCCGGTTAACGTCCGTCGACCTATTAGCCCGCGGGTGCGTCGAGAGGCCAAGGTGTCCGGGTCGCATGGACCCTGGATCAGATCCTCTACGCACAGAAAACGATGGGAGGCAGGGTCGTCCAGAAGTACGTTGAAACGCCCTTGCTACTGCCTCGCCCTTCGCAACAAACAAGAACGCCCGGGGACTCTCGACACACTTACCTCCGCAGCAGTAGAGACACTCCTCGAGCGGGCAATGTTGGAAGTTGTGCGGGAGAACTGCGGTTGGGGGAGGAGAGTGACAAAGGGATGAGCAAGGCTGACGGCGTCGAAGCAATCGGAAGGGGCAAAATACAAATCTTGGCTTCCTTGGAGGCAGTCGATACCCAACCACTTTCTTCCAGCGGCGAAACAACCTCGCCACCACGCAGTCCCGAAGGACAGGGAGATGATACGAGCTACCACTCAAAACATCCTACAAATAACGTCGACACCAACTCGGGAGTCTTCGCAGAAGCGCGGAAGTTCGACATTCGGACATGGGTGCTGGTCACAGGGTGGAGTCCTCTGGAAGCGTTCGTGTTCGACGAATGCTACTTGCGTGTGTGTCCTCAGAGCTTTACGCTAGCCGAGTCGAGGCTCGGTGATCAAGGTGTTCACCTCACCAACCTCTCTGTGCGGCGGCCGGTCAAGACCTACGGTAGGCGACGGAGGCAAGGGCACACGCGACGGCCGTCCTCAGCATCGACAACAGGCCTTCGTGTCGTAAGCCACGGGGGCGGTGGTGCGCTCGCCCATCTCTCGGAAGACTTGCCGGCCCAGGGACCCGTTGGGCAACGACGAGATCCGCGGTCCAGGGACGAGTGGGATGCAGGAGAAGGCGTTGTGGGGACCCAGGCGGAACTCATCCAAACCCTTGGCGGGTTGATCGGACAGAGGCGTGTCGAGAAGTCGACGCGGAGCAGGGAGGAAGATGTACGAACGAGAGGGGAGCGACTGTGGAGAAACAAGGTTTCGCCGTCGATAGACAGGGTCATCGGAAGCACTCTCCTTGCTGCTCAGCCTTACGTGAGGCCAAGGGCCTCATCGTTCCAACTTTTCGGGTTTGACCTTCACCTGGACTGCGACTTGAACCCATGTGAGTGCTGGATTCTAATGGCACATTCGGGAGAAAGCAGAGATCGCAGATAAGTTCGCGATTGACCTATAGTCGAGTCAGATACTACTTGCTGTACACCTTGCTAAATACCGCTGGAACCCCGCTGGCTACTTGTTCAGGGCTCCTCGAGGTAAACCTTTCGCCGGCGCTGAGCCATACTTCCAAGCGGCAGAGCGCCATCATCCGTTCCATGTGCGAGGGGCTTCTGCGTCTTACGGTGGACCGTATGTTCCCGGCGCTGCAACCGCCCTCGTCGTGCGGTGGTGTTGATCCCGAAAGCAACGACTCCGACAGCCTGAAGCAAGCGGAAGACCAGCATTGCTCGGGAAAATGGAGACCAATATGTCCCTCGACTGTAGGGCACGAGTCTGTCGTTGACGTGGGTCAAAGCATAGGACGCCCGAGCGCCGAAGTACTGTCGTTGCGAGGCCAGCACCTCACGAAGAAAGGTCTGGCTCGGGCAGAGCGCGGTGTGCGAGAAGCCACAGCCGCGAACGTTCTGAGAGCGTGGTGGTTATCAAGAGCTGATGAGTGTCGAGAAACACGATCAAAAAAATCGCATGCAATCGCCGAGATTAGCCCGTGGATAATCAGGCTGATAGCTCGCCGCAGGCGGAGAGCGCTACAGGCCAAGAAAGAAAGATCGGTGCGGGTTATCCAGGCGGGTTGGAGGCGAGCAAGTGCGAGAATGTTGGAGACCCGGAGCCACATCGCCCGCGTTGCAGTCTGTGTCGTTCTGCAGACGATGTGGAGGCGTCGGAAGCTCGAGCGCTGCTACCGTTTCCGACAAACTCGTTGCAAGGTGTCTTCAGGCCTTCGCAGGTGGGCCGGCAGTTTTCTCGCTCGAAGACGAAAGAGGGCGGTCGAGATTGTTCGCCGTGCGGTCTTCGATGCGGCTATGCGACAGAAACAACATCAGCGACACGCCGCTACGGTCATCGCGCGAGGGGTTGGGGCAGCCTGCAAACGCCGACGACGCAGTCGTATCGTACTACAGCGATTCGCCAGGATGCCGTGCTTGCTGCAAGTGCGACTCGCAGCTCGTTCTTTGGAACGGGCTTCTCGCATTCAGAGTAGGGCAGCTACGACCATCGCCAGAGCGCTTCGAAGATCAATGGAGCAATCGATTACTGTTCGGGCGGTACGCAGGCTCCAACTTTGGTCTGGGGGGGTGCTGTGCAGGCGAAGACAACTGCTACATACTTCGACATCCGTAATTCAGCGGGGATGGCGGCGCGCACGTCAGCAAAAGATGGCACGGGCTAAGACACAGCTTTTGGAGGTGCATGTGGCGCCAAGACCACCGCGGGAAACTGGAGCGACAGGTGTTGTTGTTGCTGAATCATCGACCGCGCCCACAGGAGCGTTTGTGGCTGCAGACGATCCGCGAAGCCTTGTCCCAATCGGTGTCGGCCTCCTCGATCTATCGGGATGCGGGGATTATGGGAAACGAATTTGCAGCAGCGGCTTAACAGTATCATCTCAGTCTTCTTGTGGCTGTTCTTCTACGCGCAGGACAACGGATGAAAAGGTCCACTCTTTCCACGATAGAGATATCTCGACGGAATTCTGCGATAAGTTGCTGTCTCCAGTAACTACTACGCGCGAGGATTGGACTTCTCCCGATCTGGGCCTGGTCGGGGAAGGCCCGGAGAGCTGTTGCAACCAAACCTCTGCTGACTACCCTCTGTCATACGACGAAGGGCACTGCAGCACGCTGGTTACGCTGCGAGGATCCATTAACGCCAATTCCAGAAGCACCAGTTCTCCGAGGAGCAACGGGAGTCGTACAAGCGTCGAAGAAAATCAAACAAAGAGAGCGCCATCGGGAAATAACGAATGCTCCAGCGGAGTGCTTAGGCTCGAAGACATTTTGCCCGGCTACAACTCACGCCGTCATAAAACGACGCGTCTTGGTATTGTTAAGGGGCGTGGTCGATCCGAGTTTCGTTGCGGCCGCAGGCCAACGGGGGCGGGTGACTCCTCCGGCGGCGACAGCTGGCGGGCGACGCCTCCATTGTATGGTGACGGCCAGGGTCGTTCATATCCACTGGCAGGAGGAGCGCAACCAATGGATAGAAGTAGGCATGGACGGACTCGACAAGCTGACGCGGCGGTCAACCCTCCATCCCATGCTGTCAATGGAAGAGGCCATCGACGCAAAGCGACTGGGAACATTATCGATTGCGCCCCCCCGCCCTTCAGGTTCGGGTTTCGTAGTACCGGGGAAAGTAGTGACGCTCGGAAATTGAGCACGGGATGGAAAGGGGCACCAGGTGTTGACCGGGCTTCCTGTAGGAACGCGAGTGCAGCAAATCCGTCCACCAGGCGCACGTTTGCCACGAGAACAACCGGTAGAGGGCTGGGCAGGCTAGATGTCAGGGAGAGAGGCAATCAGCGACGAAGTCGCGGAGGGGGTAGCACTCGGTATGGCAAGACTGGTGGGGTTCTAGAAATGCTGGCGTTCTTGGAGGCGTGACAGAACCGTAAGGTACCGCTGTGATTTGTAGATGAATCGCCTTTGACAAAGAACCCAACAAGGCATGCTTCACATGATAATACCAGATCGCGACACAAATCGCCTTACGATGATGGTCGCTACGTCGTCCGTGTATATTTATGTATGTATGAAGAGTGGTGAATGGTTTGCTCGATGACGTTAGGCCACCCGAACGATTCGACGGACGGCACAAGGAAATAACGGCTGTTTAAAACTGTTTTTTCTGATACGCTGAAGGTTGCCAACGCCGACCTGAAGGCCGCCATCCTCTATCCCCTCGACCACCAGTCGGTGTCGAAATTTTGAAATTACGGCAGTATAGTCTATATGTACCCTGGGCCTTGCATCCAATAACTCACCTTGTGTTGAGATCCTCCGGGCATGTCAGGTTTGACCAACGATAGATAGAGTCCCCCGCCCCCCTCTCTTTGTTTCGTTGGTCCAAGTATAATTTTATTTATTTTTTTCTTAATATGACACAACGAAACCATCTATCATAGAAAAGAGTCTGGGACAGATTAGCAATGGATTCATAGCGTCAGAAAGTACCTGTATGTCTACGATTTCCCAGACAGCATATAGGGACATCTCCCCTGCGGGTAACAGGCTCAACAAGACAGTTTGGTATCTGTCTTGTTCAAATCTCGTTCGCGTATGATTAATTCCGTTCTGTCGTACCGACGTCAGGGGCGGTCTTCTTCCCCTAATAATCGTTAGTCTACTGCTGTACACCAAATTTCGGCCAACGACACGCCGCCGCTGTGATTCGTTGTATCGAACAGCTTCCGAGGCCGTCACATCTTCATACAGAAAGTGGCGAAATGTTTCGCAGGTGACAATAACTACTCTCGGAGTACAGCATCAGTGCACTGGCATATTGAGCGTTCATGTCATGAAATGTGTGTTGGCGTGTTGGCTGTTGGCTGTGCAGCAGAAAAGGCGGCATAACTACACAGGTACTCGTATCCCCCTATGCCGCCGCTCATTGTCCTGGCCGTGGGACCCCTTCAGGCCCCGCTCCGCGTGCCAGTGCTGCAGGCTGTGCTCCTCTTGACTCTCCCTGGCTCTGTGTGTATAGCGAGGTTTCAACACCTGTAGGAGCAGCAGTCAGCAGCGAGTGGGATCACTAGGGCTATCGTGGCCCGATCGAGCATTCAGCTACCAGATGGTGAGAGCGCACGCCGACATTCTGAGGTCTATATTTGAACATCTCTCGGCAAACTCTGGCACGCAGCTGCGGCTGCGGCTGCGGCTGCCTTTGGCCGTTGGCTGTGTTCTCTGCTCTATTGATAATCAAAGACATACAGGTCTTACCAAGGAGGAACACGCTGGTAGTGGTGCTGGGTTTTATGGGCCTGGGTTTTGTGCTGGAGTTGGAAAAAGTTGGGCGTTTGTAGATGCTTCGTTGACGAAAGGTCCTATCTATGTAGACAGTATGTCGTACGGAGACTCACGGCAGTCTAATTTTACGTCGACACTGCTGGTACTGCTGTAGCGCTGTAGACCCAGTATCCCAGTATCCCACACCCCGCGTATAGATTTAACGCACCATCTGGCATCCAGGCTTGTGAGCAATTCTGGTAACGCCCGTAAACCCGGCGTGTAGATGTAGAGAGCACCCCATCTGGCACTCACAGGCTCGTGAGGACCGTTGCTGGTAATGCCCTGTTGTACAAGCAGTGTTCGGCTGCTGGCGAAATCGGCCCGAGGAATTCCTTGAGCAAAGAACCG
Source organism: Ectocarpus siliculosus (assembly GCA_000310025.1). NCBI lineage: Eukaryota > Phaeophyceae > Ectocarpales > Ectocarpaceae > Ectocarpus > Ectocarpus siliculosus. Next base: position 461,504 of record FN649733.1, on the reverse strand, counting down.
CGTTCAGCGTTCAGCCCTCTCAACGTCCCGAGGAACCTTCCCGAGGAAATTCTCTGATTCTCTCCGTATGCATAGACCCTACGTAGAAGAATTTTTTTTTATTGTTGCGGATATGCATTCATTCGTACGAATAGGGGACGGTGGTCACAGCTGAAGATTCAAACGAACGTTTATCGTATCCATTCTTGCAGCAGTGTAGACTCCTGAGCTCCCGCGAATCGGACTACAACGGCCCTTGCGCACGGTACTGTTTAGCGTTCCTCCCACCACCATGTCGACGTTGCATGCATCAATCAGCGGACAGTGTGTGTGAACCGCAGGGTAGCTGGCACTCACAGGGACTCCTCCCTTGCTTGACGAACTCTGACCGCCCCTTCCCCCGCTGTTCAGACCACGACCAAGAGTCGCTCTTGTGGTCACACTCTTCGCTCACAGCCGTCCACTACAACCGCCGTCCCTCCTTTGGCGCACGCTACAACATACACCCCGTTGTTTTGTTGCCGCTATTTAGTTGTTCTACTCGTTCTTCAAGACCCTGGTGGGGAAGGAGATCGCGGTAGAGCTCAAGAACGACGTCGCTCTCACGGGCACGCTGCACTCCGTGGACCAGTACCTCAACGTTAAGCTGACCGACGTGCAAGTTGTCGACGCCGAGCGGTATCCACAGCTGGTGAGTGACGGGAGCTCGGGTGCTCGATTTTGTAAACAGCTGGTGGGAACTCAGGATTATGGCAACATCAAAGACAAGGAATATTTTGCCCGAGGCGGAATGGGACTGATATCTGATCCAGACGGTGAGGCTCTTCGGACATGGATCATGCATCCTTATATTGCAGCTCGGGTTGGTTATCTGTAGTTTCCCGTCGCTGTTTTTGACGCAACGGCCACAGCAGTTCCTTGTGGGCACAAGGCAGTTGCGGTTGGGAAACGGGAGATGCCCATTGTTTGTTTCTCTGGCGGTGAGATGTGTTGTGCCTTCCGCCCTGCTTTGAAAGAAAGCAAGGCAGGCGGCAGTATCCAGAGTATGAACTCAAGAGGTAGCGCCGCTGGTCGCTGTACGACTCGCGTACCAACAGCCACCCACGAAGTCCTCTCACTGCCGCGCTCTCCCCCACTTTGTTGTGATCCCTTGCAACCCATCCCCGCGATGCTTGCATCTACGCAGGGGGCGATCAAGAACTGCTTCATCAGGGGCTCCGTGGTGCGATACATCCAGATCCCATCGGCGGATGTAGATACAGAGCTGCTGCAGGATGCGTGTCGAAAGGAGAGCGCGCAAGGAAAGTAGTCTACGATAGGAGTAGTGCACGTTCTGTGTTGTTTGTTTCAACGTATTTTACTGGTTCATGCTGTGCCGAGTACAGACTTAGCTGTTTGGAGAAGGAAAGAAGGTTGAACAAGTTCTTCTAGACTTTTTGCCCACTGCTAGCGGTAGATGAAAAACTTTTTTTTTTTTTTGTATCATAAGAAAATTAGATGAAAACATAGCTTCGAAGTACCATACAACGCCACCGGTTCGGTGGAAGGCGCATAAGACACCACCACGATGCTGTCTACAGATTGAGTGAGCTCTGTATCGAGGTAGTGCTAAATATATATTGTCCTCATTGTACTGTAGTGCCCAGATTGTGGCACGCGAAAAGTCTGCAGACACGCGTTTTCATCAGTTGCAAATGAAACACATCACTGCCACGCGAAGGGAAATACAACTTCACCAAGCGAGGAGGGCCCGCTATGATATTATAGTCGCTGGCGCCGCGTAGCACGCGGTCCTTTCCCGAACCACCTACAAGATCCATCTGGCTCACGCTGAGGCACGTGGTGACTGTCTTTTCAGTCGTAACAGCAGAGAGAAGCACATGAAAGAAAGCGGAACAGCTCAACGCTCACGCTCCTCCACCTCTTCTTCCACACCACGCACCACGCGACACAGCCCGCCGCAATAATAGGGGCACACCCAGGGCCAATGTCTCCTAAACCCTGTTAGTGTTCGAGCTGCCACCTCGGTAATAAACTTAAACCGGGACTTTGCCGGTGGTCGGGTCGAGATCAACCGGCCACCATGGCGGGATAAGAGGCAAACACCGTCGCCGTTCCTCTTCCCCCTGGCTCGACGCACCCACAACACGGCAGTCCAAGGCTGGGTGGGCCAGGCTGTCCTCTTGGCCCCCCGCCGACCCCGTGTTTCCCGTTTTGCTGGCATCCGTGCCCCCTGAAGCGGGTGACAAAACCTTGCCCAGACGGAGCATGGCCAGCCCTACGTTGTACTCTGCGAGGGCAAGGAATGAAGCGAAAACGGGCCGCTTACAAGTTCAGGTTATATGGGCGTGGCAGGGTACCCAAATCATGGCGCTACGGTAGTAGTCTAGGGCGTGTAGTCGTGAAAGGGCACCTCGCGGACACGTTTGTCCGCAAGAAATGCGGACCGCGATGAGGCATTGCATGGTTGACAATTTCCAGGGGATATTCTTCTTTTTGTGTAGTCCGTGTGGACCCTTCCCCCGCGTGCGAGCTGTACTTCCGGCGGCTCGCCATGAACGAGGAAGAGGCCGCCAGGGCGTTTTGGAGAAACAAACTGGAGGAATTGCACCAGCCTGCAGCAGCAGGAACAAGCGTAAGCAACTCTCCCCTGATGCACGGCGGAGAGCTGTCACGCTTGTTCCCACTGCTTCAGGCATGTGCATTTCAACTTGTTTCGTTGGGGGAGAGTTGTCACGCTTGTTCCCGCTGCTACAGGCCTGTGCGTTTGATTCTCCAACGCCGTGGCACGGGAAGCCAGCGGCAGAAAATCGATGCTCGTCTTTCCTTCCCCGCTCACCTGGAGATACCGAGACGAGAGCGCCAAGCCTTCCGTCCTCGGCAGCCCGATCTACAACCTTAGAGCCGGCCTCTGGGGGAGCAGCAACCCCACCCCATCTCGACAGCAGCAATCCTTGACGTTCTCCTTCGTCGGAGGCCGCGCTAGGGTCGAAAGATGTCTGGGCCCCTTCTGGAAAGAGAACGGGCAGCACCCTCTTTCGGACGAATCCCTGCACGTTGCGGACAAAGTGAGGGCAATATTGCCATGGCTAGAGCGGAAGGCGTGCTGTCATTCATGGGGCTACTAAACCCATTCGGAAATCGACTACAGTACGCATCGTGCTGCCACTCGTGAGCTCCTCTTGGCCATCGACCACGCATCCCACCCTCTCTCTCTCAACGTCGTGGTAGCAACGCTTGGTTTCTAGCCTTACACCAAAGAACGGCCGCACTCGAGCATAGGGTCGCGAAACGAACCACGTGACATGCAAAAGAAAAACGATGTATGCTGCTCGGGGAACCGTAGAAAAACACGTTGGCCATCGAAGACACTACAAAATATTTGCTAATCTACCACGGATTCCTATCTATGGAAGAGATGGGTTCGATGTAATCTCTGTAAGAAAAAAAAAGAAAAAAGCGCACCTTGAACTGAGTCCGCGCCGTGAGCTCCTGTCCGACGTAGCAGCCCTTGGTGAAGGAGATCGACCCCAGTAGGTCCAAATTGGACTCCAGGGGAATGGAGTCCAGCAGCTCGCTCCTGACGGCGAATTATACACGTGGGGGCGCGAGAGATGTTGAGAAGTGGTTGGCATGCAATCCCTGGCGCACACCGCTGCGATGTAGACTAATGCTTGTGCATGCCAACACAAGAAAAGAGTCACAACAACATTTCCTCCGGACCGCAGCCAACCACACAGAAGGATGCTGCGTTCCATATTTTCATCGCTCCCTGTGATTGTGGTACGTATTCGGCCCAATACGGAACTGGTTCTAGCCGCAGAACAGCAAGTACCTATCATTCTCCGTCTTAACGTGTCGGCCCACTTCGTCTCCATGGCTTCGCAACAAGCAACCCAACGTCCAACTATCAGGCTTGCTGAGCGACATCGTCCAGCTACATAGGTCTCCACGGCAACTCACCCTTCCCCGACTCCGTTGGCCATACGCAAAGCATGGTATCGACCTTCTGGGACGACGGGATCACCGTCTGGCCAATCAGCACCGTCTGGCCCTGCCACCCGAGAGAGCGGAACACACGTGAAAGAAATGGAACGCAGCCAGGCGCACGAGGTCGACAACTCCAGCGACGCAGCATTTAGAGAGATGGTAGATGACACATCGTTGAAAACAGGGCGGTGGTGCTGGCTCTACGAAGGGCGCCGCTAAAAATAAAGAGCCATGCGTGAGTTCCGATATCCTGCAAATCTGAACTTAAAAAAAAACATCGATGTTTCATCAGACCTGAGGCATGCAGCGAGGAAAAGAGAAGCGAACGAACAGCAAGCTATCTTGGCCAGGGTAGAGGACGGAGGGTGTGCGGCGATCGAATTAAGTAGAACTATCCGAAGGGCGGCAAAAGCCTTCCAAGGTACGGTACGAAGCTAAGGCCGCCGGGACCCAGCGCAGAAAAATAGAAACGAACAACTGGTGTACTGGCCCCAAAATTGGCAAATACGATGCAGCCTACTGTAGACTGGCGGCACTAGGCTGCATCCCACCGCCTTGTCTCAGACATCATACACACCGGTTTCGTCCTTCGGTCGAATCAGCCGCACTCCAAGCGCGGCGCTCCGCGGATCCGGAAAACGGGCCTCCCGGCCACCACCAGCACCATCACCCAAACGTCCCGCTGCCGCAGGGGACACGTCCCCTCCTCCCTCCCTCTCAGGCGCCTGCCAGGGGTCTCGCACTCCCGACACCAAAACGTCGTACAGAGCCGTAGCGTCCTTTATCCTGACCTTGGACCTCAGCTTGTAAAGCTTGAGGGGGTTTTTCGGGTTTTTTGCAAGGGATAGGGGCCATTCCCCCAGATTTCCCGGGGGGGGGGGGGGGGCGTGTTGCGATATCATATCAAGGTAGTTTGTAACTTCTCGCCCACGGTCAGGTTCGGACACAATTTGTGGAAATCATCTTGCGGGAGAACGAAATAGGGCAATTGACAACATCAACAGACGGGCTAGGCCTGTCCTCGTTCGCGATTTAGATACACTTAACTTTTCCTCTACTCTATTTTCAGCATGTTCACAAAAATCGACAGCGAACGTATCAGGCAATCGCCTATCGAGGACAGGCCTAAGACGGGCGAGGGTAGTCACTGCCATCTACTCTAGCGTGCCAAGAAAACTACTTCTATTATTTCGGATTCTCACCGGCTTCCCCTTCGCCTCGTGTCGGGGGCTTCTCGTCACCAACGCGTCGGCTATCACGCGTCCCTGTGGCATTGTTGTGAGCGAAACGCACCAACGTTACAGCGGCATTAGACGAAACGAGCGAACACGTGCTTACTCTTCATTCACACACAGGATCCATAAGGTGCCAACATATGCGCGTCACGCAGGAGCGTGCTTGAATGCACGCGTGGAGAGAGCAGGGGTGCAAACCCCGTGTGAATCATCCGGGCAACAACCAAACCCGCCCCCCGCATCACGAAGACTCCCGCGCTCTGCGCACGGTAATTTTCTTCCACAAAATAGCTCGTAGACAGCAGCAAATTGGTACTGCTGTTACCTTGGGGTTGAGGAACGCCGCCGATATGCTCGGAAGTCTGCCGTTCTCATCCAGAAGACCCATGTCGTTGGTCATCAAACCTTGCAGCAGCGCCTTCGCATCGACCCCGCTGCGAGCGCACAGAGTCAGCCGGTAGGTCGCCAACCAAATTTGCGAACGAGGGTGAGCGCCACGTAGGGTCACTGGTGGCCAGAGGCAGGTTGTGGGCAGGTTGCAGGGACGTTGCAGTCCAAAGTGTGCAAGTTATCTCGCATCTCGGATAGTGGCGTTACTCCAACGGGCTTCAAGCCTAAAGAAAAAATGTAATCAAGGTCGACCTCGGCCTCCCAACCTCCCCCTCCCCAGGTTGTAGTTGGTGCCCAACCTGCCCCTCTGGCCACCAGTGTTAGGGAGGGTGCGCGAGTTACAAACTGCTGTGGGGGCCCGGGTTAAATTGCCCGACTCCAGACGAACTCCGTGGTGGTGGAAAAGGCCCACCACGTGAGCGACCACCACCTTGATGGCCGCCTTCTTCCTGAAAATCGGCGATCCTACACTTGTAGATCTTTCCACCTGTTCCGCTCCCCGGAGGACTTCCACCTAGATTACCCCTAAAAAGTTGATGGAAGTCCTCCTCCGGGAAGCCGAACCGGTGGCACCGTATAACCCTTGAAAGCTTGACGCACGTCCTCCGGGAAGCGGAACAGGTGGAATGATCGACGACTGTAGCATCACAGATGTTTAGGAAGAAGGTGCCCATCAAGGTGGTGGGGGCGCGGGTTATTTGTTGCGGTTGCGGGAGCTTGGTAGTAGTCGTGGGTGGGCAGGTGTTTCAGCGGCAGTCAAGGCAGAGAATGCGCCCGGGCCTGCAAAACATATGCAAGCAAAGCTGCTGTGGTACGTGTACACCATGCGTATCTTTTCTCGGAAAAAAGAAAGAGGGGGAGGGCTTGCTGCCAAGCAGCTGGGAAAGAGCAGGACATCGAAATAACCGGTTGTGTTCCGTCAGATTCCGGAAATTCTTTCGAAATAACCAGTTACGTTCCGTCGGATTCCGGAAATTCTTTGTTCCGGAATGAGTTGAGGAGACCTGAGGGCGTATATTAACGAAGTGCCGAAAATCAAAATCGAAAAAATCAAAATCAAAATCAAGATCTGATTGGTCGAATATCTGCTACCTCCTGACGACGCCCTTTGATTTTATGGAAGTTCCTCTGTCTGGGAAGAAGTCCCCGGGGGACTTTTTTTATCAAAATCAAAATCAAGAGGCAAGGAGTTCAAGACTTCGAAGGCTTGGAGCACCTGCCGCGAGGCCGCTGCAAAGCAAGTGTACGATACGGCCTGCTGCACACTGCTCATAGAGGGGCTATCGGCACCCTACCACCGAGAACATGGCCGTTATTTGTAGCCAGAAGACTCAGCTCGCCGGCAAGCCACAAAACGGGCCGGCTCGTTGGGTGCTCGAGGAGAAAATGCCGATCGTGACAAGCGGTGAACGGACTGACGATCAGAACAGGGCTGCGCGGCTTTTGGGGGCTGTTCCGTGCGGGAGAGGGTAGTTGCAACCTTTTTTCTCCACACTCACGATACCCCAAGGCATCTAACCTTGTACGAGACAGATGGTGGGTAAAGCTACCTCCCGTCGCGTGGCATTGCTAATGCTGTTGCTTCCTCCTTCGAAGAGTTATCGCTGAAAAACTAAACTGTGAGCAGATATTCGGCGCGAACTTCAACTAGCCGCTCTCTGACGTGGATTTTTTAGGGCCAACCAAAACTTTTTTCCCTACACGCACGATAACCCACGGTAGCAGTCCTTGGGCTTGAAAGATGGAGCAGGGACGTACCTCCTGCGGCGTGGCGTTGCTGTTGCTTCCTTCTTCGGAAAGTTATCGGTGGATATCACAACCCGTGGCGGCCCAAAACACCGAACGTGCAGTGACCGCTCGCAACCGTTGGCATTTTTGCTTCAACACAACCTTTTTTTTCCGGCGCACTCGGCACCTCACGGCCCCAAACCTTGGCATTGCCCAACAGCCCATGTTTCCAGCTCCTTCCGGATACCCTTCTTGAGGCAACTCGTTCAGTATTTGGCGAGATATCGGCTAACACGTGCACAGAAGAGCGTAAAACGCACCCTAGAAAAATCGCCGCTGCCCTGCTGGCTCTTCCCCTGGCGCCAGGCCTTTTTGATTTATTGCCTCATCTATCTCCTATCCTCGTTAACATACACGACCCTCTTTTTTCAGTTTTCCACGATAACGCATTTTGATTTTGATTTTGTGCCCAATTGAATTTTGATTTTCGGCTCTTCGTTAATATACGCCCTGAGAACCAGACTCTCTGCAACAACGAACCAGCTGAAGAAGGATAGACAAATCTGATACGTCGAGCCACCACATCTTTTCCCGCTCACTTGGTTGCATGCCATTTGCAAGACTACTTGGACACGCCCATGTGCTGCCAGCTTGTCGGGACCTCACACAACTGCTGTCGTATCTAATAGTGAACCAGGGCATCGACAAACTGCCCGCTAATCTCGCCGCACCATCGCGGTGTGTTCAACTACTGCTGTAGACGTGCAACAATCGATGGTGTGATCCCAAGAAGAAAGCAGAAGCAGTAAGATACATAACCGTCGCCCAGCTGCAGCAGCAGATTACAACATTGCTTGCACAGGGACGCTTGCATGTACACACACACTTTAGCAACGACAGCAGTCAGTCCAGTCAGTCATGTGGCGGTTGCATGTGTTGAATCAGACCTGATCTCGAGAACTGCTCGACCCTCCAGGACCGCGGCCACGTTGGACATCATTCGTCGACAAGGCTGATGCCATCGCACTGCTGTACCCATTATCCGTGTACCTGCATGCATGGCACCCCTTCTCAGGCAGCACGTGTAGTGGTGAGCTAATCGTAATATGCAGCAGATGCAGCGATGTGCACTGGGCATTTTGGTTCAAAGAATATGACTCTTATAAAACCATATATTGGTTTTATAAGAGTCATATTCTTTGTTTTGGTTCTGTACTTACGACGGGGGGCGCGGTGCCTTTGCCTTTGATTCCACGGGACCTCCCGCGCACTCCAGCTTCTCTAAATGTACCAAACCACAGCACACAGCACACTGCAGCACACCAACAACCTGTCTCCCATCCTTTGAGCTGCACACGCTGAGAGAGCTTTGATTTGAGCTATCATACTCTCTCGCAAAGCCACTAGACATATGTCCACAACCTCTGTCACGGACGAGACCGCAGCACGCAAAGTCTCTCGTTTCGTTTTGGCGTTTTGGCAGAGTTCATGACAACCCGACAGCGATTGCCGGTGAGTGGATTTGTGCCCACACGGCATTGCTTGTAAATGTAGTTCAATTCGGTACTAGTGTGTAGCTCGTGTTGCAGCACCAAATGTCGTGGTAACCCACTAGAGTTAATGTATACCTCCACCAAAGGTACTGCTGTCTACAGCAAGTAGTCTGTTGTTCTGTCTGAGGTTTTAGTCGAAGAACCGATCCACGGATCGATCTCGCCGGAGTCCCGCCTTTACTTGCCCGTCCTCCACCAACAACTCGCTGTAGCGCTCAACGTGTAGCTGTCCACTGAGCCAGCATGTTGACGACCAGCATGCCAACGGAGTAATCAGTTGGCTGTGTGTCCTGCTGTCCACCTGCGATTGGTAGTTATCAACGCGGTGTGTTTCAAGTACTGGCTGTGCTGTGGGATACGTAGGGCCGGGAGATGTATGCATAGCTGCCTCCTGAGGTTTCCACTACTCCATCCACTACCTAGTACTTCCACTGTTTACTCTGAAGAGAGCTATGGCAGGGGCCGTGGCGCATGTATCCAACGCCACCAGCTTTTGAGGTACATGTTTCGCACACAGCGTCAGCGCTACCCTGGTTGCGTAGCTGTTGACGGGAGTGTAACAATCTTATCACGCCACGTGGATGGTGCACAACACACGTTATTTCCCCTCTCGTATGTACATACATGCACGGCACCTGCCAAATGGCACCTTCCTTACCCACAACGGCTGAAATTCGCGCTCTCTTCCCGTGGACTAGCGAAAGATATATATTGTCCTTTGTCTCGGGTCGAGGCGCTGCGGTACTAACGTTTGAGCCCCCTCCTCTCCCCGCGTGCGCTCAATAGTCTTAACCGCTAAGGTATCCATAAACACGAGTACGCCCCCCGCTCCCTGCGTGCGCTCGGGTGATAGCAGATGCGGCACGCATGCCATAAACAGAAGATCCACGCCCCGCTGGGCTTGAGACACCTCTCAAGAAGGAGGAGAGCCAAGCGACCACGGCGTGCCGGCAACAATTTCCACGCACAGTTGCGCTGCTTCCTCGCACGCGCGTCTTCGGCTGTAGCACTCTGCTGCTGTCTGTTCGCGAAGCCGTCGGCCGGGGAGGTGCGAAGCGTGAGCAGGGTATACCACTCGGCCTGCCTGGAGCGCGGCCAGAGCTACTGGGACTACGAGAACTTCCGGCTTAGTTCGTTGGGCTGGGAGGACGTAGACCGTTACGAGGTCAACGGGAGGCTGGGGTTCGGAAGGTTCAGCGAGGTGATGGAAGGGGTTGAGGTGGACAGCGGTCGCAAGGTGGTGCTGAAGGTGCTCAAGCCGGCCAGGACGTACAAGGTTAAGCGGGAGATCCGAGTCTTGCAGGCAAGTACCCTACAGTAGCACCAAAATAAACCCGCCTGCCCAGTGGCCGTGGAGCCATACCGCTGCTGCCCTTTGTACCCTACGCATGCAACCCCGTCGATTGCATATGCGCAACGGCATGTGCGAGTAGATCCTCCCTACATCGTTTGTACACCAGGGTAAAATGACGGCACCCCCCTTCCTGTGCCCGAAAATTATCCGGTGAACCACTATGTACACAACGGAGAGCAGCTATTGGCAGGAGGTCCAAACGTCCTTTCGCTGGAAGGCGTGTGCCGAGACCGACACACCGGGGTTACGACCCTCATTTTAGAGCACCTCGGCGACGGGGTGCAGTGGTTCGGCCACACAACCGCGTCCAGCAGCCTTCCGGGAACAGCCGGCGGAGTCAGAACGGCGGGGTCTCCAAATGCCGTCGATGCGTCGCCGAAAGAGGTCCGACCGCCGCCGTCCCGTGGCAGGGAAGCCGGCGCAGCGGACGGAGGGGGCGCCGGGGCAACGGCCTCTTCTATTGGGCAGGGCCGCGCGCTTCCGTGGAGAGGAGCAAGCAGCAGCTTTGGCACCGCCACGAGCAGGGCAACGAGCGCCGACAGGAGGGAGGGACTTGAAGAAGGAAGGTTGTTGTCGCGGGCGGGCGGCCAACAGCAACAACCTGTCGCCGCTGGCCAAGACCCGGCCGGCGAGCACGGTGGCGGTGCAGCGCGTGCGGAGGGGCTACACGATTCGGAAGGCGGTGGGGGGGGGCGGGGGGGAGAAGCGACCGAGAAGGAGGCCGTTGATCCCGGCCGACTGACAGACTACGAGGTGCGGCTGTACTTGTACAAGCTGCTGCAGGCGCTGGACTTTGCGCACTCGCGCGGGCTTATGCACAGGGACGTGAAGCCGCGAAACATCGTCATCAACCGACGGACCCGAAGCCTCCGCCTCATCGACTGGGGCCTGGGCGATTTTTACATCCCAGGTGGGCGCGATTTGTTCGACCATGGCGTGGGGTTGTTCGATATTATCGAAGTACCGAAAACTTCTATTTTGGCCTTCCGAAACGTTCTGATGCGCGGTTTGACGATGCAGAAATGTTTACTACGTGCTTCTGGTGAGGGATGTTGGCGCTGTTATTTTACACATGGACGGACATACCGGCACCGAGTTGAAGGGTATCCACGGCGTGACGTCAGAATCTTCCGTTCAAGTGGTTGATGCCAGCCACGATCACCTCCCCAAGGCCGGTGAAACTCCAAGAACACATCTGTACACCCCCCCCATTTGTATAGCACATCGTGAAGAGCTTGCTCTCCTCATTTCTTGTTGGCTGTGTTTCGTACAGGGAGACGTAACATGGCGCGTGTGGGGTCGCGGTACTACAAGGCACCGGAACTGCTCGTCGGATTTCGCTTCTACGACTACGCCGTCGACATTTTTTCGTGAGTACGGGCTGCACTCGCTTGTACTTGGCGTTATGGTTGGTTCGGGGACTGACTATACCTATGGATACGAATGGCGGCCACTTCTGTCTGTTGGTCGTATTTTTCAGATACTGTGGTGTTGCTCTCGCACAGTTATTGCTAGCAGTACACTGGCACTATGCGTTTACACTATATACTGTAGAGTCCCGGTGCTCCTGAGTCTAATTGCTGTCCTTCCGGAGCGTGGGTTAATGTACCCGGTGGTATGATGATATGTACACGAACAGCAGCGCAGCCACTGGAAACAAATTTCTTGCGCACAAGTTGTGGCAGGGACGCCCGCGGCAAGACTAGGCAAGGGATTCATCGCGTATGTATCTCGCCTCGATTTTTTTTCAGAGACGAGCTCGCTATGCTATGTAACACCGGGTGTAGGGGTGCCACAATAGGTACTGTGTAGAGTGTCAACAAGGTTATTGTTTGTCATCGCCCTCGACCAGGTTATTTCTGAGGCATCGTTTAGCTTGCGATTGAGTCATGCGCCCATCTGTGGACATTTTGTTTGTGGCAGGGTGGGCTGCATGCTAGCAGGGTTTCTGTTGAACCGGGAACCATTTTTTCGGGGGAAGGACAACGAAGATCAGCTTGTGCGAATAGCGCTCGTGCTGGGCACTCAAGGACTTCATGATTTCCTTCGAAAGTATGGTGAGAAGCACAGAAGGGTAGGGGTTGCTTCGCGCTCCGCGTGGTTTTCGATGGGTGCGTACGGGCAAAGCCCAATACGAACCATCGCCAAGCGTTGGGTAGGCCTACCAGCATGTTGGATTCCACGGGGTGTTGGCGCACGAGGGACAGTGGAAGTCGAGAACGAGCAACCGGAAATCGCATCTCTCCGTGGACCAGGCAATTGACGTCTTTTCACAGCAGTAGCGCATGCCGCGGGGACACGAACGGTGCGTACGTACGTGCAGCTTGGAGCTTTTGCCGAATGATAGGTCAACGGACACGCTGAGCCTGCGAAGCACCCCATAAAAGCGTTCGCGAACCGTCCCGAGCAACCTAGACTACTCCGCCTTTATGTAATCACACACTGCTCCGCCACGCGTCGTCAGATGTTGTCCTGGAGCCGCGACTGTTGGAAATGCTGGGCACGCACCGCAAGAAGCCATGGAGCAGTATCGTTGGAGGAGGAGGGGGGGGATGTGGCGAGGCATACGGCCCGGATGGGCTCGATTTGCTCGACCGCATGCTCTGTTACGACCACCAGGATCGAATTTCTGCGGCGGAAGCCTTGTCGCACGCGTTTTTCGACCCTGTGCGAGGAGAGGGGGAAGCCCCCGTGGGAAGTCATTCCACGTGACCTTAAGCTCTATGGTGTGGTACCGTACGTCATGGGTTTGATTTCCCAGAAAGTAGTTCCTTGAGAATTGTGATTTGTGGCATCTTGGAATGTTGCTGTATGGTTTGTTTGAAGCGTGTTATTTACGAAGGTGATAGCTCCCGTGCGATTTGTGTCCGGTGGTGTGTACTCGGGGCGAGCGGCGGCAGCAGGTACTGGGGGCGTTGCATCCCGTTTTGGCATCGTGACGTACCGTGATGCTGTCGGCGGCGCTACCATTGTGTACGCTGTTTACTTCGGAGAGCCTGAGACACCTAATAACCAATGTGATGTATGTTTACGAAAGTACCTTGTGGCGGCGGTTTCATTTTTCTTCTTTCTTTAGAGGAGGGGCCTCCCCTCCCCCCCCAGCCCCCCGTTTTTTTGCACTAAGCCTGTTGAGAGTAATTTCGTATCCATGTCAGTGCCAACACGGCAACACGGAAGTACGCTACCGTTCTCGGCGTGATTTCAGCGTCAAGCGCAGTTTTGAATTTTTCTTTTGTCTACCGCGTGAGTAGTGAGAATAGGCCAATGGCTTTTGTATACCGTGGTATGCATATGCCCGCATGTAAAGTGGTACTTCAGCGGTTGGATTTCTGCACCGGCGTTGTTCGTGTAGTTGCAAACTTGGGTTTGACGCGCAGGCTTGCACCGAGGTTTGACTGCCAGAAGAGGCTCGATACCCAATTTAACGATACCACAGCGGGGTATTCGTTTTTTTCTTTCAACCTCTCCTTCCGACTCGAGATCTCCATGTCAGAAGATCCGCACATGCATGATCAGGGACGATGACGCAACAAAATTTCCACCGGGGCTCGATTGACTATTGACCATGTCTCCGAGAGTCATATTCACACATGAAGTTCGCCGCCTCAATTTTCGGCTGCTGATTCAACACTTTGGCCATTCCCAAAGTCCTCCCCTTGTTGTTGTTGGTAGTGGTGCTCCTGATGACCACCTCCATCGTGTCGTAGAATCGTGCCGTCTTCTCCTTGCGCGTTCTCGAAAACAGCGTTCGGTGTTGCTTGCGATTGGTTGGCCAACATATCGTCCATTTGATTGTCGGAAGCGGGTGCCGGGTAGAACTGCTGCTCATGGTGCTGCTGAATTGGCGGCAACGGGACTGGAGCATAAATGTGTCCTCCTTTGCGCCTAGGGTGATACAGAACGTGCGAAGGAAGGAGGTGCGGTAGTTTAGAAGAGCGATCGATGACCTTCTTTACGTTGCATCGCGTCCTGTTGTTCGCACGGGCTCGATGTGCAGGACGGTACTGTATGTCGCCTGAAAAGAGGGGACTTCAAGGGCGTGTTCAGTTGCCGAGATGCTTAGACTACACACGTGGTAGTCGTCATCCTTTCGGACGAAAGACCGCACCTGAGTAGATTGATCTCGGCTTTGATCGCGTCGAGTTCCCTGCCTTGGAGCTTGACGAGGGCCGCCAGCCGATCCCTCTCCTCTTTTTCCTTGCGGAGCGTCGGCCCTCGTGATCCAAGGGCAGCACCTCCCCCGCTCGTGTTTAGCTCCTGAAAGGGCAGGCAAGAAGGGACGTACTGCTTAGCGTGACAACATGGTGGCCATGTTTGTTCTACTGGTCAGCGACACCATCACAGGCAGGCCTGGGAACAGGGTTACCCCCAACGAGTCAGCACCTGCGGCAGCCTTTGCCTTCAAGCGCACATTAAGCGGTATTTTATTACGGAATGTCGGCCGCCAAGTATCTTCCACCACTACTCTCGTCGATATCACGTCAAAGTGTCTTTGTTTGGGTTTGCAGGCATGCTTAGGGACGCTACCGAGGTATCCCATCTCCAAGGCACGTATGTAGTAACGCAAGCGTTGGTCATGCTCACAACACCGGCCATTCCTCTCAAGGGATCGCCCCGTTCCCCCCCCCCCTCTTCTTACAACGTCCGAGGCAAAATAGCAACAGCCCGAACACCAGACGATATTTTACCTTCTCGAGGGTGAATTGTTTCGAGCTGAGATCTGCCACGTCCCTGAGCAACTTCGTGTTTTCGTAGGTGCCTTCTAAGAGGCGACCCCTGAGTTCACGATTTCTCTCTTCCAGTCGCGCTAGCTCCGTGGCGTGTTTGTCTTCAATGGCTTCTACCCGTCGCCGCGCCTCTTCCTGGCTCATGCCAGAGCTCACCTTGTCAAGACATGGCCAGGATTTAGAAGCATTGAGAGTGGAGGGGAGCACTTGGATATCTACCGGTGTTCGTTGTAACTCGATCCAGATTCATCTTTGGTCTACCTTTAGAACGTCCCAACGGTTGACAAAAAAATGATCCGAAGTGGCCAGAGTATGCTGTCCTATCTGTCATTTTTACAAAATAACCCCCAACACGAGTGCACTGACGGGTATTTGTCGAGGGGTTTAGAGGAGACACGACCGGGGCGAAAAAACGAGGAAAATATCCCGTGAACCGTGAGTCCTGAGACTCCTTTGGAAAGCGTTGATGGTCGATGCCAAACCACCAGAAGAGGTAAACGACAAAGTACAGAGCCGTCTCGTCGATCATGGTGGGAGAATCAACATGACGCCAATAGCTTCACCTCGTCCGCACCAAGCAAACCCACACATACTTCTTCCCATGTATTCGCATTCCCCCTTGACGGCAGAACCTCTCCTCAACGGGTTCACCATCTCATGGGAAATGTTCTTGTTACGTTCTCACTGAGCCCTGCCGGAAAATGGAGCATTTAACAGAATGAGCACTTTATTTGGTTGTTTCAGAATGCGTCGAGAATCAGAAGCGAGTTTCGAGAGCACACACCTTGTCCACCATCTCGAGGTCGATGAGCTGCCCGAACTTGAGCACCTGGATCTCGTTGCACCTAGCCTGATGCTCCTCCATCTCCGCCTCCTTCACCACCCTGGCTTTCTCTAGCCGCCCTCGGTCGCGGTGCAACTCCTAGTACCCCAGCAGCAGTTGCGAAAGTAGCGAAAACAATTTCGAGAGACGGGGAATAGGCAGAAGCAATATTGAAACGAAACCAATGCCGTGGAGGCATCTGGTCAAACTCCTATTCAGAGAATATGTTCATGTCTTGAATCGCCAGGTAGGCATGGCACCTCCGACCGGTGGTAGATCACGGCACTTCCGATTTGTTACAGCTACCTACCGAAGGTACTCTCAACGTTTCAAGCGGATGACAGACCTTGTATCTATACATTGCTTCGAGGTAAAAGGAACCGGGAAGAGCGGGGGTGGGGTAGAGCTGAATGAACTCAAGAGAATGGACGGATGGGGTGTGTGATTCTCCTTGCGGTTCGTCTTCTTCCGCTCTTTGGCAAAAAAGATCAAACGGCCGCTATGAAAATCCTACGGTTTTCCTTTCTACCGTTGTTGAGTCCATGTTGGATACACGCCGTCGAACGGCAATGGAAAAAAACGGACTGACTGGTAGATAAAATTCTTGTCGAACCTTAAAGTTGTTCCTCTCCGCTTTGTTTTCTTGCACTAGTTCTGATATGCGCCGCTTTAGCCTGTCCAAGCCCATCCTCGTGAAGAGGATGTGCGAGTCCATTCCCGCGTCGGCCACAAGTTTCGGGCGAGACACGCTGCCTCTTCGCCTGAGTGAGCGTTCCACGACACGGGGGGGGCATGATATCGGTGCACCAGGCTGGTGATCTATCCTTCCTTGAGACCATGCACATGTCACCAAATCATCTGACCAATCGCCACGAGTTGTGTATAGACCAGGCCGATAGCGGCTTCCCACGAGCACTTCCACGTGTGAGGACCAGTACTGTTGCGACGATAGCAAGCTGGGGAAACAACTTAAGCGGACCAAACCTGGGTTTGTCACCGTCCTCCCCGCCCTCCGCCTGTCCCTCGATCGCGTTATCCATGCAGTACAGTTGATTCAGCTTGAGAGAGACAACCACGTCTAGCTTATTAAGTTCCGTCTGTTGGAACCGACACGAACAATGACAAGCGCGAGAGGATGGGGTGGAGTGCGGGGTAAGCTGAATACGCTCAAGAATTGGTGGAAATGGAGGTCGGGGCGAAAAAGAGCGAAACGATCCTGATCCGGCTGTTCCCTAGTTCGACAGCTTAGGTTCTGAAGCTGTCCCATCGGAACTTTCGCGAGGAACTTGTGCAGGGCAGCTAGCCGGCTGCGGGTTTGGTATTGACAAGTACTAAGTAGTTGGTTTCGAGTTCCCGAAGTGACTGCTAGGCGGCTTATGCCACTTGAGTCCGTGCACATGTAGAACGGCCGTCTTTTAGCCAATCTAACCTCAACCTTAACCCTTAACCCTAGTGCGCCTCCCAATGTTGGTATTGACTGTGTGTCGGGGTCGGAAGGAAGCCTTGGCGAGGAAACGGCCAGCATGCCAAGCATTGGACCAGGCCATGCCCTCTGCGGCGTGGTCAAGGACGACACTTGTAAGTTAATCTTAGTGGACCCTGAAAAAAAGTCATCTCTAGGTTGGAAGCAAGGCGTAGCCGGATCCTTTCCTGTGCAGAATTCAGAGCGGAGCCAGTTCCATCGATTCGAGCATGCTCCACGCGCGCGTGCTCGTTTCTACACTAGGGTGAGTGGGGTAGCACCTGCTTGTCGGCCTGTGCTGCCTTGATCTCCAGGGCTGTCTGCTTCAGGTCCTTGTCAATCTGCCTCTGCCTTGTTACCTGGATGGGTGGTTGGAGGGTGACGACACCCGAGCGGATTGAAAGCGTTAGGAGAGAGGCGGAGAGCGTTTACTGGCTGCAGGCGTGTGGTTGTATTCTACTTGTGCATGATATGCAAGGGTGATGGAGCTAAAACCAGCCGTCAGGTATTGCCTAGGCTAAACGAAGGTTCAGGTAGCGGCGCTCGAAGTTAACCAACCCGTCCATTATGTTCAATTTCTGCCTCATACTCAATGTTCCTCACGTTATGGAATTCTATGAATGGGTCGAGTGATCGGTGCGTCTACGGACCCCTTGCGCAAGATCTCTGGCTGATCTTACGTGAGCATTCGTTCATTCCTTCAGAACGATAGTCGGGTCTCAGGGATAAATTACTTCGTCCTCGAAAGCACGTACTACGTGAAGTCACGGAGTCAAGGAACGCCAAAACCCTTCAACTAAGAGCTTACCTGGCGGTCGAGGTTTCGCTTGTGCTCGTCGGTCGCCTTCTGCAGCTCAGCCAAGGTTTCTTCATGATCCAGCCGACTTTCCCGTAGCTCTAGGACCTGGCAACCATAAAGGCAAGATAAGGTTTGAAGTACCGAAGTCAAAAATTGCGTGGCCTTTTCTTTCCAAGCACGCCTGCCAGGCAGTATGTGCGCAAGTTGTCTGCGTTGGGGTACACTTTGCTACAGTTTTTGTTTAATGTAAACGATATCACTCCACTCCCGCATTGAATCAGTGGTCACCCGAAGTATCGCGCAGCATACATATTCGTACATTCACAGAACAAATGATGCCCGTGTGTCCCACCGTTGGAGTCAGCTGTGAAGCTATTGTACTCCTTTCGTGCAGGGTTCACCAAACGTGTCACAAAGCGTCCAATCTTTCGGTGTACCCCGGACGATTGATGAGCCGATGCGGTGTATTTCCTGCGCTCTTGTAAGGTGGAATATCTACCTTTTCGTAGAGGGCCATGTCGCAGCCGGGAGGGCAGCTGTCGTCCACCTCTTCCTCATCGTCGTCGTCGAAGTCGTCGTAGTCGTCCTCGTCGGAATCTTCTTCCTCGCTCTCGACGTCGCCGTCGTCGTCTTCCCCAGCCAGCCGTTTCTGCAGCAGGGGAGGGTGAGGGTTCCTTTGTTGATTGCCTTCGTCATTTGCACCGTTGACCACTCATCCCAAGAGAATCGAGGGACAAAAGTGCTCGTGTGCCGAGAGGATGATCAGGCTACTCGTGTCTCCATCGTTGACCCCGAATCATTCCTGTTTCGTAGGGGGGGTGGAAGGCATGCGTGTACTACGTAGCTGCTTGTTCGTTGCCTCTGAGTTATTTCCGTCACCCGTGACAGCGTGACGTATGAGGGGGACGTCAGTATCTTTGGCGACCTTCACTGGCCATAGTGCCCCAAAATACCCTCACATGCTATATACCACACACCTTGGCCCGTTTGATCTTCTTTCGGAATATCTTGTTGAGAACCTCGTGGAACTGATTCGTCTCGGGCACCAGGTCCAAAAAGTCCGACAACACCCCAGCCTCTAGCCCAGCGCCCGCCTGAAGCAAGGAGGAGAAAGTTTCGGGTTCAGCTGCCAAGTCAACGTTCGGGTTCTACGGTGAATATGCCACACTTTCTTGCGGATCTAGTTGCTGGGTCATGGACAGGGGGGCGGCGGGGGGGAGAAACAACTGCGACGCACCGACCGAAAGAAAACACCTAACCATGCCAAACACGTTGTCCAACAATAGTTCGGGCATGAGAGGTTGCACCCTTAGCGCAGCCTGAATGACCACAATAAAGGAGTACTCCACACTTCGTGCGGACCTCTGCTTCCGCCTGTGTCGCCGAGAGCTTGGCCTTCGAGGCCGCAGTGGCCGCGACGACCTCCTTCTTGTCGTGCTGCTGCTTGTCCATCTTAGTTGACAGGGCCCTATCCTTCGTGTCAAACTGGTTCAATAGTTCCAGCTCCTGGCTTGTTGTTGGCGGCACACGCGAAGCGAGGCGAGGAAGGCACCGAAACGCACGAAAACATTTCGTGCCAGTTCAGCTGTTTGTCCAGCTAGATCTTCTGTCCTTTCTTGAGTGTGGCATGTTGTAGCTTTCTGCAATCCTGTCATTCGCCGCCCCAGGTTGAGAGATCACCGAGTGAGACAAATCGTGACAAACAGACCTCTACAATACTCTCTCTTCTATTTTATTCTACACAGTTTTACTGTGTTCGATCTTGCCTGACGTAAAACCAGCAACTTGAGCTCTGCTGCCTTGAGGTGCGCGGCTGTGAGCATCCTCTCTCTCCTCAGGTCGTACACGGCCTCATCAAAGGCTAGAACGTTCTCCGCCGCGGCCTCTAGGATAGTGCGCCTTTCGTGCCGCAGAAGCATGTCTCTCGCGGCGCGCTCCTGCCGAAGGAAAGCGTGATGTTACAAATGCGTGATGAGAGCACGGCGAATGCACCATGAATACCATCATCTTGCAGTAGTACCCGACGTGGAGGCCGATACTTCTTTGAGGTCGGGTGAAGGTAGCGGCAAGGGGGGAGCTTCTGCAGCAACCACCGTACGTAAACGTACCACCGCAAAGTGTGGGATGCTCGGAGGCAACCTAGGCGTCCGACACTGGCGCATGAAGCACCCGACAATATTCTCGAGTGACAATGATTTTATTGCACACATTTCTATTGTCAAGGAATCAATCGCTCTGCAAAACACGAATCCGGCCGGGCATTGTACGACAGGAGCCACGTGCTTACCTCTTCCTCGAGCGCGCTCAGCTCCCCGTCAGTCCGGCCTTTCGACCCCCTTGCAGCCGGGAGCTTGTTGATCATGCCGTCCACATCTCTCACCATCCTCAGCGCTGCTTCTGCCGAGGTTGCTCCGGGCGAGGAGACAGTGAGGGCGGACTCCGACGAAGGGTGTGTAGTTGCTCCCGGATCTTCGCCAGGAGAAGTAGTCGTGATGGCCTGTGTCACGCCTTTGTTGTCTGGGGGTGTTCGCGGAGACAAGTCGTCGAGAGGTTGGATGGCATGCTACCGGGATGAAGGAAATGCCGGGAGGTGGCGCGTGTCCTTTCGGGTGTAGATATACCCGGCTGGTTGTACCGAACGTGTGGGAGTAAGAAACTATCCTTTCCGCAATCGGTGGTCGCTGAGCAACAGCGGCATCGATCATCCATGGCCGGAGGGACGAGAATCCGACCAAACAAAACAATCTCGTTGCTGGAGCAAACAAAAACGCTTTGTTTGACGCCCACCAGTTCTGACATGCGTGACGCCCTCCTCCCCGACCGCCCCGTTGAAGCGGCATTTCACGAGGCAAACGGCGATGATCCTGTGTGTGTCTCTACACACATGCCACCATGGTCACCAGTCATGCTTCGCGTTTTGGCGTTACGTGTGCGCCGGTCCATGCTCTTGCGACAATACACGCCCGATTCCCCACCACCACCGTGTTCTGAAGGGGGTTTGGGATATACCTCACGCTCCCCTGCCAACTTGTTAGCAAGCAGCGCGAGAGGTCATCGACTTGACCAAACCTCGAAACGCACCTCCGGAAGCAAACGTCGCCGGTTGCAACCCAGCGCGCGCTTCCTCAGCCGCGGCCAAATCACTCAGGCTCAATGTCTCTCTGCGGGGAGCAGGGGGCAGGTTCGCGCCGCCGATCGCCTTCCCCCCCCTCGCTTCATCGGCCTCGGCGGCTGACTTGCACAGGGCTGCGTAGGCGTCCAGCTCTTGCGGGGACACGTAGTCTCGCATTTCTGGCCACTCTGAAGGGTCCAACGCCGGCTCCCAAAGGTCGCCTTAACAAGGGGAGGGGGTGTTTGGGCAGCTGTGTTCTATGTCTCACCCTTTCGTCGTGCCATTGTCGTATGATACACGTATGCGGTGCAGAATTTCATAATTTGTAGGTTGAGACACATAGTTGAGCAGGAGAACGGGAAATCGCGAGTTGTACCTTGGACATAATTTTTTAACGAAACTGCGGCCGGTGCAGACAGGAAAGTGCTTTTTTAGGGAACGTGTAACGTTTCTGAATCCCATGTATTGTTGTTTTTCAGCTGGTGGTTTTCGATCTTGGACTTAAACGGACCCTAAAAAATCGTCTCATGGTAGTGCTGTGCTTGAGTGTCGTGTCGGGTATACTGTGACGTTCTAGAGAGAACAAAATGATACTAGTCAGCAAGTAGTAGGTGTATAGGTGTAGTTGACGCGGTCGATCTTCGAGGTCGAATCTCTTCAGCACTTCTCTATCATATCGGTGGTGGGAACGAAAATTATTGCTGTAGACCAGACGCAAACAGGCCCCCTTTTTTGTTGTAGCCCAGCTGACGCGATAGGCCACCTCAGCTGCAAACCGGCACCTACCTCCGCCGTTCCCGCCCTCCCCCAGCTCGGCATCGATCTCCCGCAGGCGCCTGTTGTCCGCCGAAACGGTCGAGAGAATCTCTTGCTTGATCGTCCTTAGGGCCAGGAAGCGGCTGTTGAACCTCGATCTCATGGCGTGCAGCGAGTCCTCGAGGAGGACCATCTCTCGTTGCTTTTTGACTACGTTCAGCTGCATCTCTTCCGGCACCTTCGGGATTGCGGGGCAGTGAGGCAACGGAACAAAGGAGGCGAGGGGGTGATCGAGGAGGAAAGGACGAGACAGGTAAGGGATGGGGCAAGAAGGGCAGTCACAGTGGTGGGATACAAAAACGGGAGAGAACACAGGGCTTCAGGGGGGGCGAAAGGAACCAGAGTTGGTGGATTTGAGTCGATTCGTCGATGCTGGTGTCATGCCCTGCTCGTTTGAGTCTTGAGACGCGGTCGACCCCGTCCGACAATAGCGTGGAATGCCTGCTGGAGTTGACGTAATTGATACACCGATTGATCTTGTCGCGGTGTCCCTGAGGCCTTCCGGGGAGGTCAACGGCTTCCGAAAAACTCAAGAGATACACCGGAAATACTGGAAGCATCTGCTACCTCACGGTTGTCTTGTTTTGATGTTGAGAAGCAGCAGTTAGTGGATCGGTGGAAATCCTGTTCAAGGGTGTGTACACACTCCCAACGTCTGTCGAGAACGATTCCCTTTTTTTCACATGTTTTTCCAACTATTTTGTCACGATTCCGCATAGTATGGGCACTTACTTCGTAATCGGGAGAAGACTTGAGCTTGTAGTCCCCCATGTTGGAATTGGCGAGTGCGATGGCTTCAACGTCCCTGGAACATTAAAAAAAAAAGGACACGGACGCGGCAAGGGCAAGGAGATTAACACGAAGGAGACCTGACGCCGTCTGCACAGGAGGGCGGGGGATGCAGGGATTGTAAACACCGACGGTGTCGAGGCTCGACGGCCGCACACACGGATGCGGTACACGAAATAAATGCCCCATTTTCCTACGTTGGAAAAGTAACAACGCGCGTCCCTCTCAAACAACCTACCAAGCAACCTCTGGGTTGATGTGTAATCAAGACGCAAACGTGCGACATGGAAGTCAGGATTACCGTCTCGGCCTTTCCCCGGCGCGAGAGGAAGCAGTCAAGAAGGGATGCGTTCAATGCGTCAAAATTGTGCCTGGCGTGTCTCACCGGGGATCGTCGGCATCCTCTGCGGGCTTCGCCTTGAGGAGCTTCGCAAGCGCTACCTGGCGAGCGTGCCGCTTGGCCTTGCGCGCCTCAAATGTCGACACCTGTGACCGGGCCATCAAACGGCAGCGGAAACGTTTCTTTCAGACCCCATCACCTTGTCCATACTGCCCCATCAACTCCACGTGTTCATTCACACGCTCCGTGTGAGCTATTGCAATATCATTATTCATCAACGTTTGCCTTTCACGGGTTGCTCCGCGTGTAGATGCCACGTCTACTAGGCTGACCGGTTTGGGGAGAGGGTAAGAGAGCCATAGACTAGAAAACGTGTGATGGTCCGCGGGAAGAGGTACGGTAGACGGAGTAGCACGCGCTCACCGTAGAAGTATAATCCCGATATTCAAACTACGGAGTGTGTATAGCGCCACCTGTCCGACGTCTTCGAGCGGGCGTTCACACATACCGTGCACCGTTGGCAAAATCGTAAACTAGGTACCAACCCTCAATTGATTAAACCGCGCAGTGAAACGGTGTAAGACGTGAAAAAAAACGACATACCTCAATCTCAAATTGGTTCTATCATATTTGGGAAGCGACGAGCTGCATATAACCATCAGGGGATGGACTTAACCATCAGGGGATGGACTTAAATTTGGTTCCTCATGAGCAGAATGAACTACTGTAATAAACCTCACTCGGTTCGGGGCGGGCAGGTAAAAGTCACTTGGGTTCAGCGACACTGGT
The DNA here is from genome assembly GCA_000310025.1 of Ectocarpus siliculosus. Lineage (NCBI taxonomy): Eukaryota > Phaeophyceae > Ectocarpales > Ectocarpaceae > Ectocarpus > Ectocarpus siliculosus. The sequence goes on along the minus strand of FN649733.1, from coordinate 437,618 downwards.
GTTTGTCCGGGTGTATTCAACGCGGTTCCTGTACTTTGTAGTTTTTGTTTTTCTCTCGCCTTTTCCTCGGCCCTGCTTTCTCTGTCTCCACTCCCCCTGAAGCTTGCACTACCACTCGCCCCGCCCCCGCCTGAAAGCGCGCTGCCGTCGGCTGCGGGTAACCTCCCTTGCGCGCCCATCACTCCCGAGGATGCCAGCCCGGCCTTGAGACGCGAGCAATCGAGAAGAAACGGGCACGGTGACGATTGAGGATTTATCAGGTCTCACGGGTGGTGAATTATAGCTAGTCCATGGGCAGGCACCGCAGGCGGTATGACGTTTCAACGTATCAGGTAAGCTGGTGTGAGCCTGCTCAATTGCGCCAGGTACTTGTTGGCTCCCGTACATACAGAGGTGCCGCGCCCCTTTTTTGAATCTCAACAGAAGTGCGGCAAGAATCGAACTACTATATCCCTCGACGGACGCACACCGTAAAATGGCAGAAAAAAATCACGAGCAACGCCAACGTACGATGGAATCGCGCTTACTGTACTATGCGCTACACTCCTATCCCGACGCAGAACCGTGAAAATGGAGCCAGGTACCGGAACGAACCCGTTACACCAAACAAACCTGTTACAACAAGCGAAGGGCGATCCCATAAGGATGGAAATACGGATGAGCGTAACATGCATGCTTCCTCTCACCTCTCCCGTGCGGTCCCCGTTCATCTCCGCCTGTACGGCGGCCATGTGCTCCCTCTCCTCGCCTCGGATCTGCTTGTGCACCGCGTCCAGGAGCTTGCGCAGTCCCGCGCTGGGCTTCTCTACCCTAAAGCTGCTGATCTACGACCGACAGAGGACACACGCCGAGATATGCCGACAGGCGGGGAGAAAGCGAAGAAATCGGCACAGGAATGTAGGGGAGTCGTTGTCGTTTGCAAACCTGCTACAAACTATGTACGTGTATTTCGCTGAAACTCGTTTCTGTCCATCCGGATCGATGGTGATATTTCCACTACTCTACCGATTACAGATAGACGTGTGCCCAGCCATTTCGATGCCCGAAGTTCCATCGTTCGTATCCGTTTCTGTTCGTACACTTCGCAGTCTTGAAACCGAGTATCGCACGTATCGAACGGCGCGCGTTCTTCGTCACGTCCACATGTCATTGTATCAGGGGGCATCGCTTGATAAACATGACACCGAAGAATGCACACTTTGTAGCCTGTGCTGTCTCTGTCTACATGGTCAATACTTCCGTGATTGAGTGACGTTCGCATTCTGCTACCGACCCTTGCAATTCCATCAACATACAACAGTTCAGCCGTGTTCCTACCAGGACTGCATCCGCCCTCCATTCTGTCCGTTGAGACAACAAGCGTAGCTGCACTCTAAACCCGATCTAGTCGGAGGGAAATTAGAAGCAGAGTATCGTCCGTACTCATTCATGAAGCGGCTAACGCACCTCGTAATCCCATTGCAACGCCTTCATGGTTATGCACTCCATCTCCACATCGTCCGTGAAGTGTCGTCGAAGCTGAAACCGAAACGAATGAAGGTGGTTAGCATACCAGTCGATACCGACGCCAACGTGTAACGTGAGACGTTTGCGGGTGCGAATGGGAAGGCTTCTTGCGGGAATCGACGGGGGTTGTTTCCCCCATCAACAGAGACAGTGGTTCGTTGTGGGGCTAGGGTAAATCTCATCGAGATGGATGATTACAGTACATTGCTGTGGGTCTTACAAGATTCACCAACACACGAGCACGCAGGACTTTTCGGGGCTACGCCGACCTGGGAGTCATCCCTCTAATCCACTTGCAAATGGTTTCTCTAGCCTCCGGCGCTAAAACTTTGCCCTTCGCTCTAACGCAGAGAAGCACATCGGACCATCTCATCCGACCGGAACCCCAACTTCGTTTTGTTTCAGCGCGGTGTTTGTGAGGTGCAAGTTACTCGACACCAACCACGGCTTACCTTCACGAGGTGTAGTTCCGACTCCTCTCTGGAATACTCGAGCTCACGGGTGACCTGGATGAGAAGACATCAACGAAGAAACACAAGCAGGACCTTACCGGTTATAAACGAAAGTTTGGAAAGGATTGCATTTTCCTGGTTTTACGTTGGCATGTGCGCCACTATCGGTCAGGGGGAACTTGTTTAGGAAACCTAACCCAGAGTTGAGATCGTTCATCGGAGGGGTTGGTCACGGCGGCTGCGGCGAAGCAATTTTTCTATGAAACACGAGTGCCTTTAAGAACGACCGAAGAAGCGTTCTTTCCGGCGATGTTGCGAAAAGTGTACAACGCCTTCTCGCGACTTGGTGCCGTTGCGTCCAACAGTATGTTGGGCGTCCGCAGGATTGGTGCGCAGAAGACATGGATGTGCAACAAAGTTCTACATCATTGCTCCTGAAGTACTCGATTAAGTGTCCTAAACCGACAAATGACAGCTGTCCGCCCACCTCTTCGCAAAGTTCTTTCCCTTGCCGTTCCAACATTTCCTCGTACCCGGGATCGATGAGCATGTCCGCCTCCGACAGTCGTTCTCCTGGGGGGGCGGCGGCGTTCTCTTCCACGAGTCGGGCAAACTCCGCCTTAGTACACGAGTGCCAAACGGGGGGGATAGCGTTCCCACGGGAGAGGTTTGCGCATGTGGGAAGTTATACTTCTTTCTCTGTTCGCACGCAGGGACTCCATCGTTCTAAGCACGCTGGCAGCGGCGAAGGCACCCTCGCGGGAGATGATCGACTTGAAACGGGAGTTCGCCCCGAATGGCCTTGAGCATTTGGTGTTATGACAAACAGGATTGTAGAAACTCATTTTGGACCCACGCGCTGTTCTACTCCCACTCTATTGCATTCTACCGTAGGTTGTCTGCCTCGGTGTTGTCAAACTCTTTGTCACCACGCCGTTCCCCTCAAGCGCCAATCCGGATTACTCCTATACCGTTTCATCAACCGTCGAATCTGGAAAAGGCGAAACAGCCAACAAGCTGATGCCTGCAAAGAACGACCTATAAGTTGTGCGTCGACCAGCTAGACGGCTGCTCTTCTGACACTACATGTAGATATAGTCTATGTGGCGAACAGAAATAAAAATAACTGTTTGAACAGTCAGAGCCCTTTATCTATCAACGGTATTTACCTGCATCTGTCGTATGATCGCTCGAACTCCTTCCTTTTTCGCCTCAGCCGCCTTTCGCCTGGGTCGCAAGTTAAACAAGCATATATAATTAGTCAGTGGTATGCACGCGGAATAGGATTCAGGGGTGTTCCTCTTCACGAACGAACGACATCCCCCGCCGGGAGACGAAGGACGGAGGGTAACAATTATCTATAGGTCGTAGTCGAAGTATCATACATACATCTTGAAAAGGGGGATCGCTCCCAACAAACGAAGTAAAGGCACTGAAGAGTTGTAGACTAAAGGAAATGTATGTAAACAGGAGAACAGTGGTTATATTCTGGGTTCAACAGAAACAGACGTTCCTTACCTGCAGTATCGAACGGAGAACACACACTGCTACTTCGTTCATGTAGAAAAGCGATGAACAAGGAGGTTGTACCTTTTTCTCAACTAGGGTCCAGTTACAGAAACGCAGAGTGAATCCATAGTGTAGTAGTATTGTGAGGACCAGTCCTTGTTGTGTACCATTGTTTACGTGTAGTACTCTTCCGGCGAGGAGCATAGATCTATTGAAGCAAGGTGTTGCCGATCATATTTTCAAAAGTTGTTTTTTGACAACATACCCCGCACATATCAAAGAGCTAGCTTACAGTTACCGTACCTGTTATCGTCTTCAGTCTTGAGTTTGTCCTCCTGGATAGAGTACGCCGCTTCGTCCGTGATGTCCGCAGCCTCCTCCTCAATCAGGGGAGCCTCACTGCCGAACCCTTGAGGGACCGGCCGCACCTGTGTAGGTGAGTAGCCACACGTATTGTGAACCTCCGGTCAAAGCGTACAAGCCCAACGCTATGCATACGTTTCTTTGTTTCGTCTCTGAAAACAATCGTTTTTTCACGGGGCTCAGCGGGGAACCCACCGCTCGGACACGTCTATCCCTCTCCAGCAGATGAGGCACAAAAGACGCGGTTATACAAACGGGTTAAGCCGTACACGGCGGACGTAGCCAAGAAGATGTCTCTCTCCCGATCAAGGTGAACGTTCCCACGTTGTTCATCTATCATTGTCACACTGGCCTGCGGATTTCAACGCTGACGGCGGTATTGGTGAGACAACGAGCACCAGAGCATTGGGCGTTTTCTGCTGCCGGGGTGCTGCGGTCGGCGGTGCCGCGTGATATTTCAATCGAGCGGTGTGCCATGCAGTGAGTAGTGCGTTTGCCGTCAAGTGAGATTCGGGGTTGGAACAAATGTCTTAGCGAAGGTCGTCTAGTTAGGTTCCCTACATCGACGTGCATGGAGTAAGAATCGTACGTGTTCTGTGCAGGAATCTAGGAATGCAGGGAATACCGAGAGCGACGACCAGGGCATCATCACGTACGTGACGCTTGTGCCATCTTAATCTGGTTGCACTGGTGCGTGTTGATGACACCTTGCGCGAAGATGCAATCCGGTGTTAGGTCGATCCCGTGCGGCAAGCAGGCGTTTAAATAGTGTGGCTTTTAACACGGTGTGCGGTGCGGGCGCGGTGTTGGTAGAAAACGTTTCCTCTTACATAGACCAACCAACGCCTCATGGGGCTTTGGTTAGCTCAGAAGACCGCGACGAACCCCGTTGGTAACTCTCGGCGTGTGAGACACTATCTCCTCAAGAAGGTCTCATCTCATCAGGGGCAAGGAGCCATTATTCTATTTCGCCCTTTTGACAACAATTGTAACGTACCAGTTCGAAACCGTCAAGGTCCGTCACAGCCCCCTGGCCGTCGTCCATGTACTCGCTCAGAAAGGCTGGCGGCTCTGGGGGTTCCGCGGCGCGAGGGGCCGGCGGTGGTTCCCGAACGGGTGACTTTCCGCGCTTCTTGCTCCTGTTCATCGATTCCATCCATCGTTTTATGTTGTTCACCCCATTTACACCATGTACATATGCACGGTTTAGTTTATTTTGTTCGGTAGAGGGTACGGCGTGAGAGCTAAGGTTGGTCAAATATTCGCTAGGCGTCTGATAGCAGTCTTGAGAACGAGGGGTGGTTCTGTGTAGTCGGTGGGAAGAATCATTTTCGGTGTTATATTGTTGCGCCTCCCGTTGTACCCTCAGGGAGAAACGTAGTGCTCCCGTCAAATTCTTGTTGCTGTGCGAAGAGGTTGAGAGAACACGCGGTACAAGGTAGCCATGTTGCAGGTGTCTGTTGAGACAGCCATGTCGCTGGATAATCCAGTGCGAGCGCTATTCACCACATACCAGCACTTAAGAAAGTGGCACTACCTTAAGCTTAAAACTGGGTTTACAGATGTCTTGTCAGCCGCTACAGATATTATATTTGTACATCCAATCAACGCTATTCAAATTGTCGTGGTCGGAAGCATGAATTGAGCCCACATCTTTCGTGCAACAAGCGGGCCGTCCTTGAACGTTGGTTTTCTCGAAGTACTGTACCTGGAGCCCATTGGTGAAGACGCAGGACTGAGCGCCGGTGGAATCGTCACGTGTCGCATTCGCTCCGACAACTCCAACGCTGAAGCCTGCAAGACGATTCAATTCAGCGTGCGTACAAGGCCGGGGGGAGGCGTGATCAGAAAGTTTGCTTGCTAGCTTCCGCTGACAAGTAAGATGGAACTTGCTTGGTGTGGGGAGATACGGTAAGATGAGGGTGACACGGGAGAGGGAGATAGGCCAAGTGGGTGTTCGAGAGAAATGGTACCGTTACGGTGTGTGCGTATGCTGCACGTAGTGGTGTCGGAGTTTTTGGAAGGACATGGTACCTGGGTAGGCCAGCTGCCTGTCTGGCTTTAGCGCTGTGACTACATACAGGACACCAGACAGGGATGCCGCAGTGTGAGACAAATGGGTGGACGACCGGGTTGTCGACCAGTCAGGCATTGACGAGGTGATGCAGTGCTCCAGGATGAAGATCACGGATACGTCCCCATGACGCCAGAAATCTACCATCAGCGAAGCACAACAACGCTCACTCTCGAAAGTGCCCAAACCAGCTGCTGTGCGCACTGCTGTCGGAGGACACAACGCGAGGGAAACATCTTCGACACAACGGTGCGAGAACCCCCGCCATCCGCACCTCGAACGGCTCTCTCCTCAACCGGTGCACCGCCAACAGCCCGTCGCTGTCGCCGCTGACGATCCACTCGCCGTCGCACGAGCACGCCGCCGCCGCCACCGTCGCGTTCCCGTCGTGAGCCTGAACCCGAGCGTACACCCCCGCCGCGAGGGCCGGCCTCACCGTCACCGCCCCGTCGTCGCACCCGCAGAGAAAAAGCTCCGCGTCGTCCTCGCCAGTCTCACGGCTCGAACCACCGGAGGAGGCGTCTTTGGCGGCGGGGCCAGTGTAGCGTAGGGTCGTGATGGTCGGGGGTTTCGCGCCGATGGCGGCCGTTGATGAGGGTCCGTACCCCGCGGGGAAGTCGCGCACAGGAAACTCTTCCTAAAAGTGCGACCGGACGTACGTACAGTAGCATCACGAGAGAGAGGGGGGTGCTGACGGTAAGTGTGTGACAGGCCTACATGTATAGCGTTGGCAAAGGTACGAGGGGGGGGTTGCATCGACCCTTCTAAATGGTTTGAAATGTTCGTCATGGCATGATCGCCGCGTTTTCTCTCTCTGAGAAAAGGGAGCGGATCTCCAAATGCAAGTTAACTTCGTGCTCTGGAAAACTCTTTCCAGGACGTGCGATCATTTGTAAGGCAGTTTCTGAACGCGTGCGCGGTGCAACCTTTACAGCACCGACCGCGCCACACGCAGTCTTATCCCAGCAACTTGGAGCAGAGCAAACGCATGGCACCAGCAGTAAAGGAGGGATAGATTACCACAGGTCTCACTCTCACCTCCCAGGAACACTCAAAAATCGCCCCTCGAGCCCAGCCCCCCATCGCGAGCAAGAAGTTTTCTCCCCCTCCCCGGGCGTAGACCGCCTTCAAGGCGGGGGGTGTCGGCAGAGTCTGGTTCGATGCGTCCTCCTCGCCCTCTTCGTCTCCGTCTTCGTTCTCGACGCTCCCCTCCAACGCATCAGCCGCCGTCTCCCCGCCCGCTTCTTCCGGCAATTCGAGCTCGAGTGCACTCAGTGATTGCACGGGGCGCCTCTTGAACGTGTACCACCGGACGGGGATATCGGGGATCTCGAACGACTGCAGCATACAGAAAAGATGCAGCCAAAGCAACATGCCCAGTTTTGACATGCATATCGTTCCGTCGATGAGAATTTTGACTCAAGAGGTTGGGAAGAATTTCGGTTTCATCCCAAGCACCGAGCCGCTCACGGGTGATGCCGGCACATTGTATTCGAACCACGACGTGTCCGATATTCCGTCCCCAAAACTACAAAATAAGAAATACCCACAGAACAAAAACAAAACACACCCAACCATTACGTACGGCAACTGAAGACACGAGCTAATAGGCGTCAATAAGAAATGATCCACGACAAGGCAACAGCAGTAATACGCACGCACCTGACTCGAATCAACCCCATCGAGGTGGCCGCCGGAAAGATCGACCTGCGCCACTTCTCCCCCGACGCAGGTGACGATCACGCTCGACGAGTCTTTCCGCCAACACACGCTCGTCGGTGTCGACGGCAGCGTGTAAAACCCAACCGGGACGTAGTCTTGCATCTGGGAAAGTACGGTTCGATCGCGAACAAGGGGCCGTGATATGCGGTCAAGGAAACAGCGCGACACACATATACAGCTCATTGTACCACGAAGCAGAAACGAGTAGCAGTTGAGTGGGGGAACCGAGCTTGTGCGCGAAACGAACGGGGTCTTGCTGCCTGGCCAACTATCGTTTGCTTGACGAATTCCCCGGCGAAGCATCGGAAGGGGCCCGGGCAATGTTCCGAACCACGAGGCACAAAACAAGGGCGAACTTCGGTAGTTGTCTCAATCTACGTCTTTGCGCTTCGTCATCTAGCAACATCAACACCGACTCTCTTTGCAATTACCTCTGCGGTCAAGCAAGACTTGATGAAGAAAAGCTTGCAATCCTTCCCAACGGTGGCCAGCAACTTTCCGTTCGGACTGTACGCGAGACCGGCCACGCCGCTGTCGTGCGGCTTCAGCGTCTGCGCCCGTCGCAGCGAGCCGTTTCCACCATCAGAGCTGCCCCCCAAGCCCCCCGCTGCGTCGCCCCTGGCTCCTTCACCCCGGGGATCTCGAACCAGTACCCTCACCACGCCGTCCGCAAATCCCACCGCCACGGTGTGACCGGCGGGGTCAACGTGGTCGTTGGCCCACACGAGGCACTGCGCTGCCCGCGGGAACCGTGCCATCTCCAGAGGCTTCTTGGTGAGGAAGTCCCAGATGCGCACCGTTCCATCAACTCCGCAGGTTGCCGCGAGCTGCTCCAGGAAACTCGTGTCCAAGCCCGTGATGGCACCGGCGTGGAAAGTGGCCAGCTGTCTCGTGTCCGGGGCGGGAGAGTCAGCCGTCGCTGGTTGCGAGATGGGAACCTGCCACAGCGCCCCCGCTCCATCTGTCACCAGGAAGTGGTCTGAATTGGGGTCATCTCGAACGCCGCCGCGCTCGACGCAACGCGCGTTGACGCCCTCGCCGATGAAAAGCTCCCGTACCGGGGAAACCTCGCAGCACATGGAGTCATCGTCCGCATCCGCGCTGTCGATACCGGCGAACGGCCACCAGCGCACGTACCCGTCGGCACCAGCCGTGACCACGAGCATGTCGGTTCTGTCAAGGGACACGTGCAAGACAGGACCGTCGTGGCAGCCCGTCTTCCCAGGCCGCACGACCTGGCACTTGATGAACTGCCCTTCCCATATCAGCAGACAGCCCGACTCCGCCCCGGAGACCACTTTCCCGTCCGGCATGTGGCAGAAGCAGTCGATGTCCGTCATTTCGACCTTACCGAACTTGCCGATCTCCCCCTGCAGCTTGAGGCCTGTAAACGTGCTTGCTACTCGCCAGAAGCGGATGTGTCCCGTGCCTGACGTGGTCAAACGGCCCTCATCGTCCGGGGAAAACGAAACCTGCAGAAAACAGGGGCAGCGATTATTTCCCCACGATCTGTTTTTCGATGTGATGGGGTTCGAACTACCGACTATTTCCCGTGTTAGGTTTATGAAGCCATTCTGTTTTACCGTGGAACTCAGCGCCGACTAACTCCAGATGAATTTCATGGATCAGCCCCATAAACCTACCACGCTCTTCGCACAGTTGTCACATAGAGCGGCCAGCCGCGGCAAATGGTCAACTATTCTTACTTCGAGCACGTTCTCGATTTCAAACCATCGAACATGCGAAGTGCCATACTGTAGACCTGACCCCCTCTAACCACCAACAATAGACAGTCCATTCACCTTGGCAACATCTTGTCCAAAGGCCTTGCAATGAAGGATGACTTTCTCGTTGACCCAGTCCCAAACTGTGAGCATGAAGTCAGGAGCCTGCCCCACGCTAGCCAGCTTCTCTCCGGTGGTGGTAAAGTCCATAGCGCAGTACCCTCGCTCGGTTCCCTTCCGCAACACCTGAAATATTGCAGACCACGAGTTCCCCAAAGAAAGCCACTGGTTGTCGAAGGTATTTTAAGTACATTTAAGTCAGTACTGTACCAAGAAATATATGCATATGTAGATGTACTCAAGCATCCGGTTTAGCACTCCCTCTTCAAAGCATCCGTCATGGGAATTTCTATCTGTTGAGCGATATTTGGTTTGTTCGCGCAGCTCCAACTTGAAGTTGTTGCATTGCTGGAAGATCTCGTACCTTGGCTATTTTGAAGCTGGGGTACTCGTACACGTAGATGTTGGGCATCGACCCCTTGTCTCCGACCGCAACCAGCGTGCCAGTCGGGTGCACAGCGAAACAACCCACCCCGCCACCGTCCAGCCCGAAGATGACTCGTCGCTTCATGGTGGACACCTCAAGGATCACCAGGGTATTACCAGCGGCGTACATCACCTTGCCCGGCTCGATGTACCTGAGGTTGTCTGGTCTTGCTGTGTCCAATCCGAAGGAGTGGTGAGGAGCGATGTTGTTCCGGGCCAGCTCTCCGTGCTGTCAGAATTGAAATGGGTGGTGGTTAGAAATCGTTGAAGGATATGGTTTGTGAAATCTAAGTGTACACTCACCGTTACAGATTACAACAGCCGTAGAGGGAACTTTTCATGGATATCCGGCTCATTTAAAGCAAGGTGCCGTACCTTGAGGAACGTGGTACGTGCAATGACAGGCATCCTTACTCATGTTCTTATTAACTATTGGTAGTGGTCTACGGTAGTCTACATGTGCATGTAGTGTGCGGTTTGTAGATATGCCGTCTCACCTGCAGCTCTTGTTTGAAGGAAGCCTTATCGTAGAAGGAGTCCACCTTCACCTTGACCACCTCCAAGGATGGTCGATGGGATTTTCGCTTAGGAGGGGGGATCACATCAGCGGCGATATCATCCTCTGTGCCAGCCACTTCTCCCGTAGATGGATCCACCACTACACTGCTGTCCATGCGGCCCTTATCCTCGGTTGACGTTCTTTCGGGAGGATCCCCATCCTTTCGATCTTCAACGTCGGCCATTGGTTGTTCTTCACTCTCTTCAGCAGCGGCTTCGCTAGAGGCAACCGCAGGCTCACTCTGATCAGTCATGCCGACGGCACCGATTTCCTGCCACGTCGTGGTAGCATGTAGTGTTTGAGCACGCTGGAGGGTTCGGTGTCGAAGCCTCGAAGCCTCGAAGCAAAATGGTCCGCACAAGCGTTTCAAATGAAACATTTGTGGCACGCAGTTCGCTGATTGGTCAACGCACCTGCGGCGGAATTGTGTTGGGAGTTGGTAGGGAGAAATCCATGGGGGTTCCGTGAATGCATAATTTTGAAAATCTGCAAAATTGGAGACAGCTAGAGAGCAGAGCACAGCGAGCAAGCGAAGCTGAGCTGCACACGACACGTTGCGCACCTTGGGGGCGTCACTCACGTACTGCCACTCGCTGCCTTGTGCACGTACGCACACGCCATCACTAAAATGCCTGGAGGTTTGGCGTCGTGGTTAGATGATACAAATGGTCAACCGCATGTTCGGCGACGCAATGATGCCTGCTCGGCAGACCGCAGGACTTCGGTCTCGGTCATTGACGAAGCAGCACCAAGTAGTACTAGTAGTACCGGCGGCAGCCAAGGTCCAGCACCAGACTCTGCTGAAAAGGAAGCCTGGGATCCGTTCGAAAGCGATTGTCGCGAGGACGCCTTCGCTCGGCTCTTGTCGGCTGCAAACCGGCCGGCCGGATCATCAACGACTACTGCTTCCACATCCCAACCACCAGCAGCACCGGCGTCCTCGTCCTGGGATCCGTTTGCAAGCACTGGCGACGGAAAGGAGAACCGCGGAAACGCTTTGTCGAAGCTTCTCGCATCTCCCAGCCAGCCCAACGGCAGTAGCAAGGGGAGAAGTGGTCCGTCGAGTGCGAAGAGAAAGCGTCCGGCGGTGGGTTCTACCTTGCTGAATGCTACCACCGCAGCGGGGGGATCGCGAGCTGGGGGGGCGGGGAATGCGGAGGCTGTGACCCGGTTTTGCGAGTGCCCTGTGTGCGGGAAGAGGGTGAGAGTAGTGAGAGTTGCTGGGGTGTGCCCTCTGATGTTGGTCAATATGCGCCTGAACCACACAGGCTTTCACACAGGCTAATCAGCTCCTCGCACGCACAATGTTTTTGATACCTGTAACCACAAGTGTGCACACTGCTGACCCTGACTGTCACTTACAGCACTGCGGTTGAACCTTTGCACACATGCCACAGATCAGAGCCATGATCCCTACAGATCGAGCTGTGATACACGTAGCTCTATTGAAGGGTTTTCTATGTCCCTTATGATCGGTAGGACATCAGCGATATGTGCATGTTTGCTCCATGGTGATCGGTGGTGATCGGTAAGACATAGGCATCATGGGTACTGTAGCTAGCTCATGATTTATTTGTGATGTGTGCGGACGTGCGGACTCTTTGCTCCCTTCGGCCTTCGGCATATCAGTCTTACTCTCTCGGCGATTCACGCGGGTTGGCTTTGCTATCCTGTGGTTACCCCTCCTCCCTACTTAAGCCGGCCGTCCAGTGCAACGTACAAAAATGGACGCTGCAGTAGCTCAGTCACGCAAGCGCAGACCTCAGGTGCCTACGAAGTACTCCGTATCTGTGTGCAACCCGAGGTAGCCTTGCTTCACTCACCTTGTCGTTCTACACGCAATTCCGCTAGTTTGGGTTTGGAAACCCATCGGGTGATGAGTTGCAGTAATGGCTTCCTTTACTATAGGCGTCCACAATAAAGACATTTCTCTACACTGGGGTTGCTGTTTCATCACCCTGTAATGATAAAACCCCCGGCGCTTGGTAGGCTGCATCGTGTGTGGGCTACCCTTTGCATGTATGTACCGAACGGGCCTGCCTGCGGTTGAGAAATATTTCGCTGAGAAACTGAGTCTCAAATAGTTTCGCGAAAACTCAGAAAATAGGGAAAAGAGAAAGAAAACACAGCTATGCATAACTCAGCGGTGAATCCTAGGTTTAGCTCCATAAAACAACCTGTGCTCGACATGCAGTGGGGATGAAATACTTCGAAGCTGAGCCTCGACCCGATTTTCGCGTTTCTCATCTCCGGTCCCGTTCTGTATGCACGCGGCTGGCTGCCCCCGCCGCAGGTCCTTATCGAGCTGTGCAGCAAGCATCTCGACACGGAGTGTAACGGGCTGGACGCGACCCCCCCCGCCGCCACCGAGACGGCAAAATCACCGGTTTCCGCTGCGACCGAGGGCTGGGGAGCCGCGGGACCCCTTCCCCCGGCAACACCACCGCCACCAGCGCTTGCAGCAGTTTCTAATCGATCCGTGCTTGCATCCCCGCCGCCCGAGGAAGGAAAGTGCGATGGCCGCGCAAAGGCAGCAGCTCGAGTAGCGAAAGGTGTCCCGCGTGGACAAGGGCAGCAGCCCTCGGGCGATGCAGCAAGCGCCGAGGACGACGCGTCAAGCTCGCGAGCAGCAGCCTCGACGTTTCCCGCTCCTGCCGTAGCCCCTGCCTTCGTATCCGCTGCTGCTGCTGCTGCTGCAGCCAAGCCGGCGGCGTCTTCTCGGACAAGGAAGCTAGGTCGAAAACGAGTAGCGGCAGCAGCGGCGATGACGACTTGTCCCGTTTGCGGGGAGCAGGTCCAGGCGGACCTGTGCAGCTTGCACCTGGACACGGACTGCTCGGGCGGCGGGCGGAAGGAAGAGGTCCGCGACGAGGTGGGCTCGGGAAACGGCGGAGAGGCGGACAGCGGTAAAACCGTGCCCAAGAGGGACACCGGGAGCGAGGCGGCGGGGGGACTGAACGCGCTTGCGGCGGAGCTGACTTGTCCAATTTGGTGAGACAGGCTTGGAAGTGAGCGATGCGGTACCGTGGTTTAGACGGGTAGCTTTCGCCTGCCTCGCCGCTTGCCAGCGTTACTGCTGTTTGTGACGTTTGCCTGTACTGCTCCTATGCTTTGATTTATCAGCTTTCACATAGCGTTTCCCAAGTAAGACAAAAATTGAATTGGTCAATGCTGCTGCCGATATATATCCAGTCATAGAAACGATCGGATTTTTTGTTGTTTTGTGTCCCCCGTTACCTCGTTTTCTTCCGCATAGTCGTCCTTCCGCATCGCAAAATAGAGTTTTGTTTTGCACGAAGCAGTCGTTTTGACAAGATTCCGGCCGTCCGTCCCGCGATTGCGCCGCCTGCATATCCTCTTGCGCGTTCTCCCGCCTTTTGTCTACCTTTGCACGACATGACAACAAGTCTTTGTGTCTTCGAGGATGCACATTCCTTACCGTGCAGCCACCGGTTTTGCCTGGAGTGCATCCTGGGGTGCTTCAAGTCGAGCAAACGGCAGGAGTGCCCGCTATGCAAGGTGAGCACTTGCCCGTTGGATTGACCATTATTGTTGTTTGGTTTTGCTGTTTTGCACGAGAAGCACGCATGTTAGCTGTTTTTCGATAACGAGCGGCCTTTGCTACCCTCTGGTTCAAATCGGAAGTCAAGATTTTTAAATTGGTGAGAGTTGCTGCAGGCAAATTTCTCTTGAGCTTTTAATCTTTTCACGACCCGCTTCGCTCAGATGTATCTGTGATTCTCGCCCACAAAAGAATCCGAGTACTTGTAGTCTGAAGAATGCAGAGCTCCCCTGTGCTGCTCACGACTTTCAACTTCACCGGGCATGACACCCTTCCGCACACACACCGTTGCTTTCTTGCGTGCCACGTGCTGCTGCGCCGCTCCCAGATCCCTGCATGGAAGAGAGACTTGACAAGGGACGTCTCTATCCAGAACATAATTGCCGCTTACCGAAGGATGGCAGCGTAGCAGTATCTGCCACGCTTTGTTGGAGGAACGAAGATATCGTAGCAGTATCTGCCACGCTGTGTTGGAGGAACGAAGTAGGGAGTGTACAATATCCTCTCTCGGGGCAAAGATGATTTGAGCCGAGGGTGAGAGCGGCTCGGTTTGACTGGTTACTGCTCGGAACGTGCTCTTACGGGGTGGGCACAGCAGGTGTGGGAATGAGGTTGAAATGACCGTGCGTGCATGGAAGACTCTTTTTTTTTTTGTGTGTTGTGACATGCCGGCAAGCGATTGTTGGTGGGGTGCTTGGATCATGATCACGTTCCCATTACCGTAACGCTGCTGCTGTAGTTCCTCTTTGTCTCTTACGAGAGAGCGCAGAGAGAGAGACAGAGAGAGGGGGGGGGAGAGAGAGAGAGAGAGACAGACAGACAGACAGGGAGAGCAGACGTACTCCACGGCGGAGACCAGTTTACGAATGACCATATTCACGTCATGCGCTGTCGTACGATGATCGACCGAGGTCGAAGGCCGTAGCAAGTATGTCGAGTTCTTCCCTCGTAACCAAAGTATTTATTCGGTACGGACTTACTTGAAGAGTTACCCTATAGGGTCGGGATCTGAAACTGTTGTGGGTGTCTTTAACGTTTGGGCGGGCAACAGCTATCATCGTCGGTATGGTGTTTTTTGTGCAGTTGTGGTATGTAATGATTTTTCCTGTTTTTTCGTCACAGCACCCGGCGAGAGCCGGTGGTTCGTGCCTTGGTCTTAACCAGTTGTATGCCTACTCTCCCTTCCTTGCAGTCTGGATTGGATTTAGTGTGATCTTTTCTGTCGTTTCGGTAGTAAATGAGTAGCTTGCATAGTGCAGAAGGTATTGATCCGACCGGTGTTAGATTCCGTTGGACGGATCACACCCCGGCGGTTGCCGTGAGGATAACGTGATGACGTGATTGTTTTGAAGCAAAGTGCCGTGCGTCAAATTCACACGCTGGTTTCGAAATCGCCCAAGACCACCCGAAGGATAAATTTCGTTTGTGGAAGGTGGCGGGAAACCTGGCAACAACCAAACGCAATTTCTTCACGCGAGCATGGAGCAAGCACATGGAGCAGACCGGGAATCTGTCCGCGTTAAAATCGCTGCAAAGACGGTTGATGAAAGTGGGAAACACGCTACACTCTAGGCTGGTTTTGGTCCTGCCGCCCGTGGTGTTTTCAGAGGTACTTGCATTGGGCACTTTAGTTTCTTCGCCGCCTGAGGTTTGTTTTCCCGTCGCCGTTATAGATGTTTTGGGCGAGAGTCTGGATAGTACCCTTCAACGAGATTTCATGTTACAAGCCATCCCAAGAGCGTTCAACTTCTTCGATTACCGGCGAGATCACTGCACAAAAGGCAGGAGGAAGAGTTCAGTGATGATGCGCGCAAAAAATGTGACGTTAAGACGAGCAAAGACCTGACCGTACAAGCTAGTACGCGACCTACCCAGCACAGGGGTTGCAGGGGGCAGGATGCCGTCATGGAAGTGCTACGGTGGTATATGAGGCCGACCGTGTTGCATCAGAAAAATGCAACTCTTCGACAAGCAAACGGTGTTGCACACGGGGCAACAGCAGGTGCACAAAAGGTAAGCAATACACCGGTGTGCCCATTTCGCCAGAAAGCGGTTGGACAGACAACATCGTGCCACCTTTTCGGCAGAGCCGTTGGTCAGACCATGCGACGGCAAACCAAAGAAATCAATCACAAAACTATCATTTGTAACGTATTATTAACATTTCCCCGTCCCATCATCGTGTTGCCAAAAGTTCCACGACTCTTCCATCCGCAAGCAGACTATCCCAAGAATCGTAAGCTCCGCTTGCTCTTCATTTCTCACGCATCCGATGAACCTCGGTTTCATTCTGGCGACAAGCTCACAGCCGATCATCATCCGCTCCGCTCAGACCCTTGTACAGTACTGTTTAACAGACCGCTACCAAATCGCAACGGGAACTAGAGACAACACAATCTAGGAGACGAGAACTGGCGCAAGTTCTACTGCCCGCCACGGAGGCGAAGCACCAGGTGCAGGGTAGACTCCTTCTGGATGTTGTAGTCCGACAGGGTGCGGCCGTCCTCCAGCTGCTTGCCGGCAAAGATCAGGCGCTGCTGGTCCGGGGGGATACCCTCCTTGTCCTGGATCTTCTGCTTCACGCCGTCGATCGTGTCCGACGGCTCCACGTCCAGGGTGATGGTCTTGCCCGTGAGGGTCTTGACGAAGATCTGCATGCCGCCACGAAGACGAAGCACCAGGTGCAGGGTAGACTCCTTCTGGATGTTGTAGTCCGACAGGGTGCGGCCGTCCTCCAGCTGCTTGCCGGCGAAGATCAGGCGCTGCTGGTCCGGGGGGATACCCTCCTTGTCCTGGATCTTCTGCTTCACGCCGTCGATCGTGTCCGACGGCTCCACGTCCAGGGTGATGGTCTTACCCGTGAGGGTCTTGACGAAGATCTGCATGCCGCCACGAAGACGAAGCACCAGGTGCAGGGTAGACTCCTTCTGGATGTTGTAGTCCGACAGGGTGCGGCCGTCCTCCAGCTGCTTGCCGGCGAAGATCAGGCGCTGCTGGTCCGGGGGGATACCCTCCTTGTCCTGGATCTTCTGCTTCACGCCGTCGATCGTGTCCGACGGCTCCACGTCCAGGGTGATGGTCTTACCCGTGAGGGTCTTGACGAAGATCTGCATGCCGCCACGGAGGCGGAGCACCAGGTGCAGCGTAGACTCCTTCTGGATGTTGTAGTCCGACAGGGTGCGGCCGTCCTCCAGCTGCTTGCCGGCGAAGATCAGGCGCTGCTGGTCCGGGGGGATACCCTCCTTGTCCTGGATCTTCTGCTTCACGCCGTCGATCGTGTCCGACGGCTCCACGTCCAGGGTGATGGTCTTACCCGTGAGGGTCTTGACGAAGATCTGCATGCCGCCACGGAGGCGGAGCACCAGGTGCAGGGTCGACTCCTGCAAATGAACGGCAACGACATTGGCAAAAAAGGGGAGGAAAGGGCAAGGGTTCAATGAGTCATCAGGGTGCGACAAGGAATATTGCGACACATACGCATACCTCCCTCGTCCAGCAATTTACCACGGAGCCGTGATGTCACAAAACGTCTACAGCACGCGCTGATTTTTGAACCGGTCCGACGCCGCTGGCTTGCGGTCATCACGGCTTCAACCACAAACGGTCGGCTTGAAAGGTTCCTGTATAATCTAAAATGGAAGCCCAACGCGTCTGTCTGAGGCCGTGATGAAAATAAGCCAGTTACATCGAGCGCGCGCTGATTGAACCGGTCTGATGCCACTGTCCGTTCTTGACGGGGTCAAACGCAGACATTGGGCTTGCCTCTGAAGCCTAACGTCTACGTTTTGATGCGCGTCAAGTACGCAAGCCTACGGCATCGTACAATTTCAACTTCTGCGCGCGCTTCTAGCCGTATGTCACAAAATTCCTTCCACTTACAAATCACTCGGTTCCCCCTTTCTGACTGTGTACATAAACAACTTACAGGACACACCAAACTCCTGTACAGTGTTCCACCACAAATAAAAACAAATAAAAACATAGAAAGGCGGGCACCCTGCCTGTGATTCCCACGCGCTCAAGACATCGTGCTACAACATACCTTCTGGATGTTGTAGTCCGACAGGGTGCGGCCGTCCTCCAGCTGCTTGCCGGCGAAGATCAAACGCTGCTGGTCCGGGGGGATACCCTCCTTGTCCTGGATCTTCTGCTTCACGCCGTCGATCGTGTCCGAAGGCTCCACGTCCAGGGTGATGGTCTTGCCCGTGAGGGTCTTGACGAAGATCTGCATGCCGCCACGAAGACGAAGCACCAGGTGCAGGGTAGACTCCTTCTGGATGTTGTAGTCCGACAGGGTGCGGCCGTCCTCCAGCTGCTTGCCGGCGAAGATCAGGCCGCTGCTGGTCCGGGGGGATACCCTCCTTGTCCTGGATCTTCTGCTTCACGCCGTCGATCGTGTCCGAAGGCTCCACGTCCAGGGTGATGGTCTTGCCCGTGAGGGTCTTGACGAAGATCTGCATGCCGCCACGAAGACGAAGCACCAGGTGCAGGGTAGACTCCTTCTGGATGTTGTAGTCCGACAGGGTGCGGCCGTCCTCCAGCTGCTTGCCGGCGAAGATCAGGCGCTGCTGGTCCGGGGGGATACCCTCCTTGTCCTGGATCTTCTGCTTCACGCCGTCGATCGTGTCCGACGGCTCCACGTCCAGGGTGATGGTCTTACCCGTGAGGGTCTTGACGAAGATCTGCATGCCGCCACGAAGACGGAGCACCAGGTGCAGCGTAGACTCCTTCTGGATGTTGTAGTCCGACAGGGTGCGGCCGTCCTCCAGCTGCTTGCCGGCGAAGATCAGGCGCTGCTGGTCCGGGGGGATACCCTCCTTGTCCTGGATCTTCTGCTTCACGCCGTCGATCGTGTCCGACGGCTCCACGTCCAGGGTGATGGTCTTACCCGTGAGGGTCTTGACGAAGATCTGCATGCCGCCACGAAGACGGAGCACCAGGTGCAGGGTCGACTCCTGCAAAATAAAATTAAAGAAACAAGCAAGAGGGTCGGGCAAGATTCAGTGAGTGATTGGGGTGCGACGAAGAACAAAAAAGCTTCCCCGTCAAGCACACAATTCAAGAGCCAACACCCGACCTAAGAATGTCAAGTCCAATATTGGAGGCAAATTCTGAAAATAAGCCTGCTCTGTGAAGGTTCGCGAGGACCATAAGACCGTTTTGGTCTCTCGCCAAACGTCGAAAGGGCAAAAAACATGATACTTGGGAGGCAACGTTTGAGATACACTCCTGTAACAAGACATGTCTTGGAAGGTTTTTGGCGTGTGCCCTTCGCCGTTTTGGTCTCTCACCCAACGTTGAAAGAGGAAACACGTCGTTTGCGGCAAGGCTTTTATGTCATCAGAAAATACTTCCAGGAGGGTGGGGGGTCGACACAGAAAAAGTCACTTATATTGCAAATACAAGAAAGTGCCAGGGTTGAAAAACACGTGGCCCATCTACAGCAGTAATAGTTGCACTTCTACAAGGGATGGGCGTGGCGGCAGCGCGAGAAACTAACATCATCACGACTGCCTTCGTGCCGGGGCCCGATTCACACCTTCTGGATGTTGTAGTCCGACAGGGTGCGGCCGTCCTCCAGCTGCTTGCCGGCGAAGATCAATCGCTGCTGGTCCGGGGGGATGCCCTCTTTGTCCTGGATCTTCTGCTTCACGCCGTCGATCGTGTCCGACGGCTCCACGTCCAGGGTGATGGTCTTGCCCGTAAGTGTCTTCACGAAAATCTGCCGCGGCACCATCACGTAGACAAGGGAACGTTTAGTTGTTACACCGAGGGGAGAAAAACACGGCATCGAACTTAAGAGACACAAGTACACCACAATCAAATTGTGAGAAAACTAAGAACGCAAAGCACGAGGGGACACAACACACTGCTGTTCACACCCGCCCCTTCTCTTCTTGTACATGCTGTAGACGTGACATTTTTAACTCCAGATTGTGACACGTGTACCGATCTCTCCGAGATCAACAGACGAAGCCCCATGACCTCTAAAAGACTCGCTCGCTCATATAGGTAGTATACACCATGGTTGAAAACACTAGCAAGAAAACAGGTTCTAACGGACCATTTGTGAGCAGGTCGACATGCGTCAGCGACGGTGTTTTTCTCCACCTCCTGGGCAGCGAAGAAGTATATCCGAGAACTGCTCGAGGGATGAGCGAGGGAGACCCAAAAACGGAGAAATCCACCACGTCCTTTTTTCGAACTTTGCGTCACCAATGGTCTGCGCGAATGGTGAACTGAAAAGCTGGTCTACGTCACGGGTGTGCACGCTAGCTCGCGGCGGACGAAAGCACCCAAGACACGAAAGGCGAGACACGACCTGCCCGCCAAAAACCTGCCAAAACGCCAAAACCAACTCTACTTCAACCTTCACGGAGGGATTGTCGGAATTGTAGCACGACAACGCCAACCGGCTACCCAAAAGGGACCAAAAATAAACAAGCGAGGAGTCTTGTGAGGAGGGAGGCGGTCACGGTGGTCCTGTGGCCGCGGCGGGGAACGCGCGTCAACGCTCCATCCACGCTGGTGTCGGAACGACGGGCCAAAAACGGTCATCTTCATGCCGCCCTTACAAGGCACCGAAAAAGGGGTGACCAGACACTCAATCCTCTTACAATATCGGTCGATTCGCTACCCATGGCCCAACCTCCTCAGTCTAGCGCCCTTGAACTCACTTGCATGTTGATGCCTTTGTCTTGACTCGCTGTTGGTTCTGCGGTGCTTGTGATAATTTGCTTGTAGGGTTGGTTTCTAGTGTGGGCGGGGCCGGCGGGTGCGAGTGTGGAGAAGTGGGGGAGACGGGGAGACGATAATTGAGGGGGCCCTCTGCCGAGAAGTAGGGGGGGGGTGTCGCAGGCTTCTCGACTCTTCTAGAACTTTCTAAGGATCGTTCCCCAAGTTCCGTAGGTTCCCCCGGAAACCGATCTCACCGCGTTGACCCGCCAAGTCCCGCTCTGCCTTCCCTGCTCGCTCTTCTTGCTGGGTATTCCGATGGCCCGACCGCATGTACAACAAGCATACTCCGTAGAATGTTCTTTTCGCTCTTGGGAAGCGACTTTTCAACGCATGACTGACTCTTCCTGCTGCTTTTCGAATTTCGAATTCATTCACTGTTCGATCGTCAATGTTTTTCAAGATCGTGAACTGTATTACCCCGAACATCTCATCACCAGCAGTGCCGTGTGGTATGGGCTTCCAAACGGACCCAGCCCTGTCTGAGCGGTAAGCTCTACGTGATGATTAAAGGACGCATCTACAACACACATGCACAGCAGCATCAGACTCCACATCAGATATCAGCAGCCCACGTCTTATAGTCTAATTATTGATTGATCCAACCGAGACGGGACGGGCCGGGGCGGGACTTTTGATGGTGGTTGATCTGGGGTGACAGCAAGCAAAGATTGGTGCTCGCGTATGATCCGTTGCGTAACCCCGACGCTTTTCAGCGTTAAAAAATCGTGTTTGATTATTGCCGTGCCCACTCTCTACTGTCGACTACATAGTCTACTCTAGGTCTACACGTCTGTCTGATGGATTCAACAAATGGTATGAACCAAATAATTTCGGTGTCCGATAACCCGAGGTGAAGGTTATTCGTCGGATCACAGTTCGCCCCGGCCACGTCCGGCTCCCGTGGGCGTCGACAACATTATTCCTCAACACCCAACACAATTTTCTCTAAACTACGTACCCTAAAGTACTATTTGCGGCCATGGACAGACTGACGCAATCGTCCGGTCTTGAACTGCTGTCGACAAAATTCATCTCAACCTATCACCCAAAAATGTTCCAAACGAAAATGTTGCCATCTGCGCCCACCGACGTTAGCTGTTTGTCGTCCGGACTAAAGCTGATCAGGAGCGGGAGGACGAAGCGCGCGGGGCAGGAAGGCATTCATCGCGGAGTGAACAAGACGGGAAGGACCACGTTGCACGCTTGCAACTACATGTGTGAGAGAGAAACATCACCACGGACATATGTACATACATGTAGTCTGCCAACAGCGAAACGAAGGCGCGACACAGCATCCACAATGAATGAATGTGTTTCCCCGACGTTTTTTGGGACTCTCTGATGATACCGTACGCGGGAAGAGGAGTAGGTCGTGGACGCGTGCCCTGCCTACCCACCACCCCACATCTATCTCGTCATATGCAGTCAGTAAAAGCAAACACGAGCAGCAGAAAACTAGACTCACTCAGCGGGATTCTGCAGCAGTACTACACTATTATATATATAATAGTATATATTTCCAAATTCGGTCTTTTTTCAGCTAACCTGAGCCCGGCAATGGCGCCTGAGTGTCCAGTCCCTTCAAAAATTAGATCGACCGTGTCGTATGCCCAAAGCTTGACTACCGCGGCTGAACCACCGGTAGCGACGTATCGCCCGTTGTGGGACACGGCCAACGATAAACCTTCATCGTCCCTAGATTTGGAAAGCTCCTAATAATGTTCGAGTGACGAAGAGGACGCGGGGTCGCAGGCACAGCAGCTCTTTAGCGGTGACAAACCGAGAATATCCGCGAGCTTTGCGCAAGAAGGAGTGTAGACTAAGCCTAAGGCTGCTGCGCTTGAGAATATAGACAAACAGACATCGGCAGGGGGGGGCACAGTTGTGCATCTCCAGATAGCGAAGAACCTGTGCTCGACAGAACAAGCATCAGCTCGTAAGCTGAAGCAACGACCTCTTGCTCCCCCCCCACCCCCCCCCCCCCGAAGAAATTGTTCCCCCAACATCCACCAAGGGCCCGAATCAACCAAATGCACGGACAAAACGAAGTTATGTTTCAAAACGTGGTCGCCTGCTTCATCCTTCCGCACGACTGTTCTCGGTAAACTGAGCTCACGAGTATTATTGTGGCGTTCCAGTATGCCGACAATATGATGCTGTCATCATCAACGCTCTTGCAACTTTCCTTACCACTTCCCCTGTTTCTCACCTTGGCCAGGACAGGATGGTGCTCCCTAAGGTCCCAGTAGGTTACCCGCTTCTCTTGCCCCATTGTGATTACGGTAGTCTCGTCTTGCGAGAGGGCTACCGCATTCACGCCCCCCATTCTTTGCGAGTGGTGTGAAACCTATCGTTCGAAAAGAAGCGTACAAGCCGGTCGCCGACGGTCGCAAGAATTGGATGTGCATTCGTCCAATAAGGGTACTCTGTCCGTTCGATCCAGACACCACCGCCGATACCCGGCGCTTGGATCTCTCGAGACAGAAACGGCATGTTGGTGGCCAGTTGCGTACGGCGCATCTGGGTCCGAACACAGATTTTGAACGAGCTTGCGACGAACCAACAAGGAACGGCAGACGTTCCCCGAACAATCGTTCGAGTGCACGATATGCCTTGCCCAGAGCTTCTGTTGATGATGGGTTGTTGTCATCGACATTCTATCTAATTTACCTGGCTTTCGCTTCGCAGGTCCCAACAGATGAGAGATCGATCTCGCGACACGGAGAGCGCGTGAACGTCGTCGCAAAAAAGCGCCAGGGATGTGACCCTTTGGCCGTGCTGCTTCAAGTGACTCACCTGCCCAGCATCGCGTGAGAAGGCTCGTGAAGTTGAACACACCATAACGTTAATTCTCTCTACAGGCATTCGGTGACGAAAGAACGGCGGCGATTATTATAGTCGATGAAAAGCAGTTGTCCGAAGCCTACGAAACTAGTCCAGAGCATGGCTTTGACTGGTTAACGTATTGCTTCTCCGAGAAAAACACTTGTTGCTTTCTTACCAAGTCCCTGGATCGCAACTCCCACACCCGCAGCTCCCCCTCCATCCCACCGGTGACCAAGAAGCGCTCGTTGTGGCTGACAACGAGGCTAGTGACCCCGCCAGCGTGCGCGTTGTCGATGGACCAAAGAAGGTGGCCGGTATCCGCGTCGTGTGACCGAATCTGCCCATCTCGCCAGCCTGTCAGCATCATATCCTGTTATGGTTGTTGGAAGCATGGGCGGGTTTCGTCCGTGTGAGGGGGTTGACGCGGCCGGGATAAACAGAAAGCGTGCACAGAGAGGCAGGGGCCGCGGCGGCGGCCAGGGTGTGTCACGTGTCAGCGGAAGCTGGCGGCAGAACGCAGTACGGACGGTTCCTTAACTTTCGGAAACACGCGGAATCCGACAAAGGTACCAGCACGAAGCTACACAACATCTACACAGGGTGGACGCGGTGTCGATCCTACATGCCGTTTTTTTTTTTTTGTCTTCACTTCAAATCAGCGCTCACAGCACTAGTGCCGTTTACTCCAACCCGTGGTCACACAGAAGAGCCCCTCTCTCTACCCTCCCCTCCTGCGGTACTTTGCCTTCGATTTTTAATGCGAGAAGAGTCCAGCACTCTCTTCCCTCTGTGTACACACGAACTAGCGCTATCCACTAGGCCAGGAGCGGAAGCGAGAGAAAAACTCACTTTGCAAGAAAAGCTCGCGTACGCCGGGATTCGAACCCCTGACCTGACCTCTAGAAGGTGTCGAGGTTACCAACTAAACCACCGGGGCGACCGATCTCCCTTACAGTACCTCGAAAGGCTGACAATCCTCGTGGATGTTCAGCTGTTGCGCAACGCCGGAGCATGCCCGCCTACCGCTTAATATTCAATGTGGTCGAATACGTTGCTCAGCGTCAGCATACTCGTCGAAAAGTTGACTTGATCGCGAAAACCACCCCAACCGTACAGCGCTTAGCAAACCGATTTTCCACGTGTCTCTATGTAACAACAGCGCACGCACACCTGGGTGAGTACGAGACACAGCGGCTCCCCCGCGTCCCGCACGACAGCCGTCGTCAACACCCCATAGTCCGACGTGTCCCACACCCGCACTGTCCCGTCCACCGAAGCCGTCGCGAAACGGTCCGACACGCCTCTCGCGTAGCTGACGCAGGTGACCGAGCCGCGGTGGTTCTCGCTGACAACGATGGAGGCCAAGGTTTCCACGCGGACGCGGTATATCCGGCCTTGGTTTGTTCCCGCCACGATCTGCACGAACAGAACGGCAATTGTGTTGGACTTGAAGGAAGTGGAGCCAGTTTAACTTGGTCTACGAAAATCGCACATTATTTCCTGGGATCGTCACTACAAAACCCCCTACACCATTCAGTAGCTACCCTCGAGGTCCTGCTAAGCTGCGAAGTTTTTTCTGCTTTTGCCGATTGCGAAACCCCCCCCGCAGCGATAGAGATGTGAAGAGGGCTCCACAATCAAACCGAACATAGAACATGAGGTTTTGGTCGTTGCTTTCGACGAGATTCACTGGAGGCGGGACCGATAGAGGGGCCACTTCCCCACAATATCCGTTGATGTTGCGATACAGACACACCAGCACGGTGTTGTGCTTCAAATGCTGAGTTTTTTCAAAATCACAGAATGCTCCGAAAATATCGTCCCATGTTGAATGAACGATGTGGTTGTTGGCTTGCTACAGTACAAGAGGCGATGCGTCGTCACCCCACGTGCCTCTGTTCGATCGGGGCTGAAGGACATCGAAACTACGCCGCCTCGTAGCTCTGTCTGCGCGTAGTCCTTACAGGCGCTATCGAACAGCGTGATTGTCCCGTCCCCTCCACCGATCACTGTTCCCCCCGCGTGACACAGGAGCGACAGGGCCCCGAGGCGAGCGGCCGGAATCGCCGTCCCAACCTGGACGGTTAGCGATTGATGATTGTGTCTGAGCGTCAAAAAGCGTACCAGGAAGCATGACCAGTTATTAGCCTTCGAGCGAGAGGCGCATATGCAGCGTGCATTGGGCTTTGGAGCTTGCCTTTTTCAATCCATGCGGCAGCACCTGCAACTCGATCCGGACCAAGAACAACGGTATGTAGCTGGAACCGACCGACGTTCCCTCTCACATGGTTCGAAACAGGTTGGTGCTTTAGAAGTCATTTCCATGTTGAGACGAACCGGTAGCATAGGTGCGCCCCCTGCAGATCCCAGGTGGCGTTAGCCTATGCCCGCATGGAATTTCTCCGAAACCGAAGAACACAATATGTTATATGGTACAAAATCTCTGTCTATGTGTAGGTTTGCCAAGCCAAGCCATGAAGGCAACGCAAGGTTCCAGGGTTGAGTTGGCGCGCCTTTCGCACACATGACATTTCCAGTTAAATTTCCAGTTAAGTACCTGCTTTGTGCGCAAATCAACCCCAACAAAGTCCCCGGTGGAAGTCGTGCACCACAAAGTCTCTCCATCCTCGGAAAAAGCAAGCGCCGTGACATCGCGCACAAGCGAGCCCCTCGCCTCGCACACCACTCGATTGGCAGTGATGTCTCCGGAGTACGGGTCAAGCGACCACAGCACGATCTTCTTGTTCCCGGCGGTCGCCAGCATGTAATTTCGGGTTTCACGGCGTTTGATATCCCTGATTCAAGAGGTTTTTGGAGATGTGACTCCTTAGCTCAGGTTTGGTCGACTGCGCCCGTCATTAGCCGTGTGCTACAGCTTTTGCGTGTGTCTCGCGAACGCCGGTACGTTCTGGAATGCCCAAGGCACCACACGGATATTCGCGTCTCTTATGATTGTTGCGCAGAACACAATACCGTAGATGTACTTCCATCTCGTTTAGCTTAAAAATAAAGATATCAATACTTGGCGTACGGATCAGCGAATTTTTGCCCAAATATCCCTTCCCCGCAATTGTAGTTTGAGGGTTTGTCTTGGAAACTTCCGGCACCATCACCCGATAAAAACGTCCTCAACAATCGAACACAAAGAACAAGCACCTGCAGAGCCTCCCTCCAGACTGCACCGGTCACAGGCGCCGCCTCTACCAGGTCGTGCTGCTGACAGACCTATATTGTGTATGCCGTTCACGACGAGACGCCGTTTCATGCCGCACCTGACCATACCCCCCCATGCCGCGACGGTGGTAGGAGCAGGATCGTGCTGTACAATAGACACGATACATCCGTTGGACATGTCCCATATCAAGATCTTCCGATCTTCGGGCACGCCGCCAGAGAGCAGCAAACGATCGTCGTGCGAAAAGTCAACGAAGGCCACGCCGTGATCGTGTTCCGCGAGTCGGAAGAGTAGAGCTCTGTCTTGGAAACTCCAAACTATGACATCCGAGTTGTGTCCTCCTTGGCCAGAGGCGATATATCTTGACGAAATGGAGAGTTTGGTGGAAGTATTGAAAGGTGATGGGGCATGAGCAAGTAGTCTATCGGGCGGGAGATACAGAGCAACTGAACTTCTCTAAGTCCCAGGTTCGAGGGTGCGTGTGCGCTCTCACCTAGACTATTACCGTATATGACACAAGATAACACACCCCCTGGACCGATTTTCAAAGCTCGATTACTCCACGACGAAGAGGATGCATAAATGAAACAATACGTTTTCGAACAGCTCTCGACGAGACGGTTCCAACGCCGCCGTTTTCGGCGCTGTGACTCTTCCTGCTGTTGAGAAATCGAGCTTTGAAAATCGGCCAAGGGGGTGTGTTATCTTGTGTCATATACGGTAGGTTGGGCGCTGCGCGAACACTGCCTGCTTCTGTCGCTCATAACACGTTCACGACGCTTACATATTTTAATCCCAAAAGGCACTGCTACACACTAAGCGTATGCTGAATCAAACCTGGAGAGGATGCCATTTCTTCCCTGCCTACTACATTGGGGCTGCTCTCAGCTCGACAGCGGCTACAGCCGATGGGAATGTTTTCGTTGTGTAAAAGCATGCTGTTGACCTTTGCATGTACTGTTACCTAACACAATCATATTGCGCGAGGAGAAGGCTCCCCAACAAGTTGAGTAGCAGGATACATATGTAATAACGTTCTTCTGCTGCCGGTGCTAGATGCTATCGTGTATGTGTCACTTTTGTCAATGGATGTTGATGTTCGTTGTTCATGCACGAGCTTACGCCGTTTGGTACGGTGACTCCATAGTCTAGAATATGCGGGTCACCCACATTCACCTGCCGGAGCTACCGAGTGCGATACACGTGATCATTCCATCGTGCCCCGCTAGCATATGCTGCGTATGCGGGTCGCTGAAGTCGCAAATCACCACAGTACCCCCGGCGGCATAGACCAAATGTGTGCCATTGGGATGGTAGTACAGTCCCCCGGCCAGATCGGAGTAACCGATGGCATGCTCCAGCTCCATGCCGGGCGTCGATTCTGGCTGGTTCATCTGGGCAACACCACTGCCGGCATCTTTTCCCGGTGCCATCGCCATTGATTCAATCAAGGGAAGCAGCAGCGTGTCATATCCTCATCTCGCTGGCTATAGGCCGTGGATTCTCGTTGGCCAAGCAGCAGAAGGGTTTCTCGTCGAAGATATCAAAGCACAACAACCAGACGGTTACAGATGCCTTCGACTCATAGAAACCCCTCCCATTCGAAATCGAAATCTCGCCGCACGTGAACACGCGAAAACAGCAGCAGTACCTTTGTGATGAACAACAAAACACATTTCAGCCACCGTTCAAATCACCCGTGTCCCCCGCGCGTTCGCCCGAACGGTATACATACCGTTCGTGAGAAACAGGAGAACATGTACGCGTCAACCGAACACATGCTCTTCGTGGGCCTCGACATCGGCGGCACGAACCTGAAAGCAGGTGTGATCGACGGCACCACGGGTGGTCAATTGCTCGGCCGCGCCCAAGAGAGACTGCCAGCGGATCGCTCCCCAGAGGTACGATACGATGTTAAGAACAGCATGTTCTTCCTTTTGCTCCCGCCCCTGGGACCCACGCGCGAGAGCTTACCCAGCCTGGCCCTTCTACCTCACATGTCCCTGTCTAACATACCCGTCACCCGCCGTGTATGTACTGTAGTACAAAACAAGATCCCCCAGCTGAATGGTCCCGTCATGCCCTGTCATCATGTGTGTCATAATCAATTATCATGTACAGGCCGTAGTGGACGGACTCGTTGCGCTGTGCCGGGGCCTCCTCGACGAGCACGGGATAACCTGGGACGACATACTGTACACGGGCGTCGGCTGCCCAGGACAGATAGACAGGTGGGTTTGGGAAATTAGCCTGCCGGGCCTTGAACCCCAGGTCGTTGTCGGGGACGGGCTTGCGCTTTTTCCTATCATGTCAGGTGTTGGCAATGGCGGATGGGGGTCCATGTTTTAAACCGAACGTCGGCATAAATAAAGTTTCACACGCATGTTATGCAAGCATGGGGGTGATGTATGCCCAAAGAGAGCATCACGTTCACGTGCGGTGGATCAGAAAGGCGCGTCCCTCGCAGAGGTTGAACCGGTGAACGTGGGGTTCTCGGAGGTAGGTGTCCCCTTCTGTACTACAGCAGTACCCCATGCATATGTATCCAAAAAAGTATCTACTTGCGGTGAACGGGCCCAGAAAGGCACTCTTTTCTTTTTCGAGGAATTGCGTATATGTCACACATCAGCAGTGCAGAAGTTTTGTCCCGCCTCCAGCATCTACTCTCGACTACTCCTTATCTTTGTGGAGAATATATGAACCGATTGAAGATGTCACAGGTCCCTACAGATCGAGCTAGCTTTTTCGGCGGTGCATGCGTACATCAGTCCGTGTGATCGTTAGGACATGGGTGATCGATGTTGTTTCCTCCCTGGTGATCTGTGGGACATGAATGATACGAGTGTGTTTGCCCCGAGGTGATCTAATGGGGCATAGGTGAGCTATTTAGCTAATGATCTGTCCTCCATATGTGTGAGATTCAACTGCTATTTTCATCGAAGTGCCCCTATAAGCAGGATGTTTAGGATTGCAAGCAGTATGTGTTACGGAAGAATACAACGTGAACGCACGGCTACTACAAGTGCCTTTCGAGAAGAGTCTCATCGGGATCGGCAAGCATTAGTAGCCGTCGTCCATGATGCATTGACAACAGCGGGCGACCCTGTTTTTGTGTGCCCGGTATGCATACTTGTATGCATAGGAACAAGCGCACCAGACTCGCGTGAAGAGGCGCGATCGCGCGACCCATCTCTGCGGAGAATCCAGCTTCAAGTTCGCACGTCCACGACCAAACACCAAACACAGGCAACCACTACTAATATCATTAGACTTGGTACACGCCATCATGGTCTCTCTCTCTGGCTAGGTTCAAGGTTCAAGGTTGGGGGTATTGGCTATGTATTGGGGCTTGGTGAAAACGCCAAACGTTCTTGAAGAGGCTGTACTGGAAGTATGCTACTGTACCTCTTTGTGTCCACCGTGACGTAACCACATTTAGAAAAAACTCCCGTGAGCTTCGTTTCGTGCTTTGGAAGCGTGTGTAGACCATGCGTCTCTTCATAGATATACAGCAGTACCGGTGGGCCAAATCCCCTCCATGGTAGAAGAATGGATCTTGAGGTGAAGAATCGGTCAGTCAAGGTTTCGCTACCACCATGAAGCGAATGTTCGCTAATCGTAAGTGCTTTTCTCGGCACCTGACTTGAATCGTCCGACCCGGCCTTACGACAGGGAGGCCGGCGTTGTCATCGGAGCGAGCACCTTCCCCGCTTGGCACAACGTTCCTCTGGCGAATCTGGTGCAAGACCGGACGGGACGGCCGGTATGAGAAAACAGAGGAAACGGGGGGCGGGGGGGGGGGGGCACTCATGCAAATGCATGCCTTACTAGTTAAACCATTGACCTCCCATCCCTCCAGTGCCGGGACGGAAGGAGGGGTCGGGGGGGGGGGTAACGGGAAGGCGGGGGGGGGCTCATGTCCTGCCTGTTTCGGTGTTGTAGCTTTCGACATGGCGCAGCGTTTTTACTTGATGAGATACCGCCAGTGTTTGACGTCCTGTAAGTTTGTTTTTTGTGAGAGTTTTCTTGCTGGGGGATGGTGCAGAAGGACGGAAGCGAAGTCTTGATCGTACTCATCATGGCCGTCTTGTGTCCGTAGGCCGACATAAAGCGGTGTCGTGGGTGATCAAACGCGGAAGTTGATTTTCACATGTGTTCTTAAAGTACGCACGGTCACTAGGCCCTTTCCTTTCACCACTTTGCCTGCTGTGGCATCTACCGCGAGATGCACGAAGGCCAACGTCGAAAGTCGAGCATGTGTTACGCCGGGGCACCGCTGCATCTGATGCCGCATATGCACACAAGGGCCAACAACATATTCCTGTACTGTCTCTGAAGTCTTGTCTCCTGTACTGATGTGGCGGCTGGGCAGGTGACGGTTCTGAACGACGCCTCGGCGGCCGCCTCGGCGGAGTTCGCCAGCAGGGGGAGCCAGGAAACCATCGCGGTCCTAAGTAAGTTGTTTCATGAAGTGCATGTTTTTTCGGTACTGTACTTCAAAATAGGGACAGTGTTGTTTTTGTTTTCGTGGACGTTGGTTGACTTGGTATCTCTCGGCACTCTTGCCGCTGCTGCTGTTCAATGGCGCTGTGCTGCATGGCAATGTGCTGCATGGCGACAACTGCCGTGGCACAGACCTACGGGCTGTGGCCTGTATGATGTAGCATGGTAGACGCTGTTATCCCGCTGCTCTGCGCTGTGTCACGAACTATGTACCTGTCTGGATGCGGCAATGTGCTGGAGTACGTTCTGATCGTCCCCCGGGGTTCGCCGATTTCCTGACAACACATGGGCCTCGAAGATTCTAGCTACGAGGAGAGTCACCAACCTTGCTTCTACGTCCCCTCTACCCGCTTAACTCCTGTGACACATCTCCCCACCCCCGCATATTATTTATGTTTTTTTTCTTTTCATTGCCACCGCAAACAGCGCTGGGAACTGGCATCGGGCTTGGGGTGGTATGCGCCGGGCGTGTGGTGACGGGCTGCAGAGGTCTGGTAGAGGGGGGGCACATGGTGAGTCGTGGAGCGGCGAGAGAGCTAACACCTTCTACGTTAGTTTTCGATGGCTGCCCATCGTTTGTCCCCATTTTGGTTTTAGATACTGTGCTGACTCCCGGCGTCCCGGGCAAGAAGGGACGACGAATTTGCAATCATCTGCCCACACTGCTTTCTTACAGGTTGCGTTAACTTTCAGGGCATTGTTTTTCCGGGGTGCGTTCTACTGACTTGCTTATGTGTGCCGCACGTGCTACTCAGACAAGATACAATGGTGAGCGTCGTTTTAAGGGCCAAGAGGGTGGTCGCGGTTGCGGTGTTGTTGGGTCACGCTTGTAACGGGCGTTGGAGTTACGCGTACGGCAGGTTGTGGGTAGTTTCCAACAGTGAGGAAGGAAGCAAGCCAAGCACAACAGCAGTGATGGTGCTGTACCACGCGCCATACTGTCAGTTGCGGCCCCTCTCGACTTGTTTGCTTTTCAAGCCTTTTAGCGTTCATCTGCACGGGCTTCTGTTGAAATTGTCGTCGTCTTCGTTGTTTTTGATGTCGTCTGTTGATCGTGTTAGCTCTAGCACTCGTTTCAGCTCGGTGTGTTTTGCGCAGGGCTGGGGTGCCAGCCTCCCAGACAAGGATGGTATGCCTGGCCGACTCATCGACAGTACTGGGGGTGGTGGTTCTGTGTTGCAACGGCGTCGCATTTTGTCCTGTTTTCGGCGTCGCCGGCTTTGAAACCGCTCCAACGCAACGTTTTGTTCTTGCATTGGGACCCAACAAAATACTCGAAGCCATGGAGTGCTCTCGAGCAGACCTCAACTCCCCGTCGACCTTCGCGTCCCTGATCTTCAGGTGTAGGTGCACTCTACCCTGCCGCGCACATCAATGATTCGCGGCATGCGTTCTCAGGCATACCAGATGCCCCCTCCCCCCCCCCCGCCCCAACCCAAAGTGATATCGAGAGGAAAGATAGGGTAGGGAAAACATTTTTGGGCCATCTGTGGCAAAGTAGGAAATGACGATTGACCATCGGGGATGGGTCCTATGGGAACAATACTCCGTCCTTTGGAGCACGTGGGGTCAATGGTTTAACCTAACCGCTAGGGCACGCACAAACAGGGGTACCCCCCCCCCCCCCAACCCTACGGCCTTCTTCCCCTCTCTTGTCTCGTGGTCCTGGTCCTCCTCAGATCGTGGAACCGGGGCCGAACGGCCGCCTTTGCGCCTGCGGTCAGCGCGGCTGCCTCGAGATGTACGCCTCCGCCTCCGCAGTGGCGGCCATCGCCTCCGAGCGCTTGGGTAGCGGCGGCGGGGACTTATTCCCGGCACCGTCGGACACGCCTTACTGCAACGGGGAAACCGGGGAAGAGCCGGACGCGGTCGCGCCGACCACCCCCACGCACGGGTCACCGGGGATCTCCAGGCGAAGGGGTTCGATCAACAGGTCGGACTCGGCGGTCTCGCTTCGGATCATGGAGCTGGAGCGCCGGACGAGCGCCGAGCAGCGGGCTTCGGCGCCGGCATCGCCGTCGACCCCGGCTTCGGCCGCCGGGCGCCGCGGCAGCCGTCTAAGCGGGGGAGGGGCGAAGATCACGGCAGCGGATGTGTTCTCGATGGCGAAGAAGGGGGACGAGGTTGCGGTTCGGGTGGTGGAGGAGACTTGCGACTACCTGGGGCTGGCTTGCGTGAACATCTGCCGCGTGCTGGACCCGGACGCCATCCTGCTGGCGGGGGGCATGTCTAAGGCCGAGGGGCTGTTGGAGAAGGTGCGTGTGGGTGTTTCCGTCGTATGGAGTCGGTAGTCGGTATGAGCACGCTCAGGAAGGGACAGGGTACAGCGAGAGGGGGAGCTAGTCAAAAGGCAGGTCGGCATGCAGACGTAACAGACAGATGGACAAGAAAATTTTCAGCAACAGAGAAGCGTTGAAAGAGAGATAGTTGAGATAAATATGTAGATGAATAGAGAGAGGGATCGAGATAGAAATAGAGATAGGAGAGATGGAGAGATAGATGGAAAGGCTGTCGAGATTCTCCCTACTTGCAGGTTTTTTGCCTTGCCATCCTAAACCCAGCCACTGACTTCTCACCGACGCCTTTTCATTGGTCAGCTGGTTAACGCGGTCGATGCCAATAAACACACACACACACACAAACCATGCGCAGGCAGGTGCCCGTGCCCGATGACATGGCGCGGAGTACATAGAGACAGCCGTCATAAAACACCAATGAGTTAGACTGCTGAATATCCGTCATCAACATGTGATTTTCTTCACACACATACAACACCCGACTGCTGTTGCCGTAGGTGCGAAAGTCGTTCTCGTCAAGGGGCTGGAAAGTTCTTCCGCACGAGTGCGAGATCGACCTCGCCAAGACCTGCGTGGATGCGGGCGTGATCGGCGCCGCTGGCGCGGCGTGCTGCGAGTACGCTCTATCGGTACGCCGGCCTCGCAGACGACCATCGTCGGATTGCGGCAGCATTACCGAGCCTTCGAATGGGGGGCTGCAGGGCGGGAAGCCGGGGGCGCGCAGCGGATGGAGATCGTTCTTGGTTGGGGTCGGGGTTGGGATTGGGGTTGGTGCGGCTGCTGTTGCTGTGATGGCGGGTAGAGGTGGGCGCAGTGGCTTCATGTAGCCAAGGTTTCTTGCTGTGTCAAATCGTGTTTCCGTGTCAAATCTTGTTTCCGTTTCATCCTAAAACAATTGTTGATCCTGGATGGTGTAACGTCCACCCTGGTATGGACGGCACCCGGGTCTGCTTGGATATCTCAATTTCGTGGTCGTGCTCGGTTTTAGGATAGAACAATAATGCTTTCGAGACAAGTCAATCATCAGTAGAGTAGGTGTTTTCTGTATTTTGTCTTGCTTCCGTATGTCGGTGTTTGGTTTGTTTAAGTCGGTCACGAGTGTGTTTTGGGACCGCTGATATCCAACGTTACTTCTTTTGTTTTGTTTGTTGGCCGCGTGTATTTTCTTGGTTGACTGCTGCGTACTTTAGATCTATGTGCAGGTTTGTCAATGCTTCAGGTGCTATTTAGTGAAGGCGCCGAATATACGTTGAGACCTTGCATGGCGTGTGGTATGCCACGAAACGAGGGCAAACGATACAAATAGAGAAGGTGTGTATTTGTGTCTTTACTATGGTACATGAGAAGACATGCATAGAAGACTTCGGTGGAGGTGACGGTATGCTTCCTCGTTTCACTCATCATATGTGTATACTGCGTCGCTGCAGGTGTTGGAAGCCACGGGAGTAGACTCGCACGTAGACCTGCTTGTGATAATGTGATACTCAAAGAGAGCGCGTGGGTGTTTTTGTCTCCGTGCCTCGTGCGTACTTTAGGGTGCTGTCGTAGACGCACGCGCGCCCGTTCTTGAGAGAACGAGGTAGGAGCATCCGTTTGCTGTTGGGCACGGGGAGATCACTCTCGGTTTGTGGTGCGCAGCTAGTTCAACGAGGCAACGAGCGTTTTCCTTTTTTCTTTCTTGTTGCGGTACCTACCGAGGCCCAGGTGCCTTCCTTCGCCTGCGGCCCGGTAGCGACAAAAACGCACTTCATGAAACCATCATGTGTCTGTCCCGCACGAGGCAATGCACGGCGTGGAGATGCCGTACTGCTGTTGCTTGGAGCGCATGGTGGTGGGTGCCGATCTGCAGACTCGGGGTCCACATCCTATGCGATGGGCTTTTAACAAAGGGCCCTTGATGATGTGACACTCTATTTGCGTGGTTGTCTTCGGTAAACGGACGGCGTAAATGCATACGTGGCGGCTTTGTTCTTGTTATATTTTGGTGGCATGAAGGGGCAAATAGATGCCTGTCAGACCGACGTTCCTGTTCTCCACGGGCTGCTTGACAGCGTCGCCCAAGACCAATGCCGGAAACCCAACACGTACACACATTGCGCTTGAGAGACCACACCCACCCAATCGTGCCATGCAGCTTGGCTTCGAGAAGAAAATATTGCATTGTTTTGTCGACTGGTGCTGGTGGCTTGTGTGCCACCTTGTACCTGCCCCGCCCCCCCTCCCCCCTATGCTGGCGCTTGACACACAAATACCCCAAGGCACCTACAGCGAGGCCGAAAGGGCTTGACGTATTCTTGGGTTTTCCTACAACCAAAAGCCTATCTCTACGCTGGCATGCCACGTCGCGTGCATGTGGCGGGATCGCCTATTTGCTATTCATGGATTGTCAAAGATAACCACAGACCAAAACATCCAACGCGGTGGTATCTCCCTACAATATCGCGAGGGGGTCCCGGACAACGAAGACATATGTTTTATTCGAAAGGCATAGGGAGGCGTCTCAGCTAGCGCCCGCGATTAAGAAACAAAGCTTTAAGAACCAAACGTCCAAGATTTTGGCGATAAGTAAGATAAATCGACCAATAAGCACACCTCAGTCGTGGGTCTTCGCCATAAATTCTAAAGTCGGTGGTGACATATAAAAAATTGAGCCTCGACCCCAAATTGACGTTTCTTAGACGCGGGCGCTAGCGCTAAACTGTATGTAGCCACGTAGTCACCAATCCAACCAACCCAAAGCACCGAAGAAACAATGCAGCTTTGCACCGTCAAGCGTCACCTGCCAAGGAGCCCAGCCGCCGTTACAGCCCAGGGCAGCTTCATTGTGTATTCACCCGAATTCCGGAAGGCGGAAGCAATGCTAAACCACATCTACGAAAGGCAGATGTACAACAGGATTTCCATACTTCCACATCGCCAGACGAGTCGCTCGCTCACACGCCGTGAGGGTTCGTGGGTGGTGTTCTTCCTCTTGAAGGCATGGGAGGGAATATCTACTCTATACACAGAACAGAACAACCCGTTCGGACACCAACAAGAGCAATCATCCTAACCCGTTTGGAGCCCACCATTCAGGGGTTTAGTTTCTGCTGCGGCTCAAAAAATGAGCAGAGAGGAGAACCTACGGACTAACCCTACCCCGGACAAGCCGAGGGCGAATCAACGACGGTAGCACTCTCTGTGAACTGACGTGATCCCAACCAGGGACAACCGACTCGAATAGGCAAAACACGACGGGCTGCCAGCCGCCCACATCAGGCACCTAAGTTAGGCGGCGCGTAACATTGAAAAAAGCAAATACTGTTGTACACATTACAAAAGCTTGTATCGAGAATCTCTTCGTAGATAAGCATGGTTGCCCGAGGCAAGCTGGGTTGCCAATGGGTGTACAGACACACCATCCGACGCGCGGGAAGTTACGATGGACAGAAAGCAACATGTTAAGCAACCGGTGGGACTACCGCAACCGGGAAAACGTAAATAATACCACCACTAAAAACAAAAAAATATCCAAGTACCTGGTAGCCCAGCACCAGGGGGCGACATGGACATCCCCTTTTCCTGAGCGTAAACAGAAAGCGCCATATAGACATAAGAGACTACGCGGACATTATACAACCCTCCCGCTTTGCTCACACGCCAGAGTAGTTCAAGCGCTGGGATAGACGCTAACGCTTACGATCTGCTACCGCTTCTACGGCAACAACGCATCAGGAAAGAAATGCGGGAAAAGAAAAAAAAGACTCCCCACGATGTCACGGCATCAAGATACCGGTGACATCACTCCCGCTGCCGACCCCGCCCATGCTTATCCCCGGAGTGTTCCCGCCTCTGCCGCCGGGCATAACGAGCAGCAACCCGTGCAGCACGAGCAAGTACACCAGGAGCAGGTGCCGCCGGAAACGGTTCCGCAGAACGGTCCCCGAGGCTAAGAAAAGCCACCTCTCTAGAAACCCCATCTGCCCGCGTCTCGCCTCCTTCTCCTCTTTTCGGTGCGGGTGCGAGTCAAGGCAGAACGTGAAGGATCATGGGGGGGCAAACAATGGCACAAGCTTCGATGATAAGAGGCTATCTTGGCCGACTTACATAGAGCATGAGGAGGAAAACCTTGCCACAAGCTTGGACGATTGAGGTTTGACTTGGGGGCCGTGTTTTTCTGTTTGGTTCATCACGTTATATCAGCGCTCACCAACACAGCGATGGAAACAGGAATACAGGCAACGTTAGCCAGATATCGACAGTATATAGTATGAAGCACACATAACGCCATGGACGCGCGGGTCATTGGCTGCCTGCTGTTGGTCTCATACCATTAATTGGTATACGACGAACGCCGAAGGTCATGTAGGAGACTCAGCTCGATGGGCATGGGCAAAACGTTAACGTTTCACTGTCCAGAGAGCACACCAAGCGACAGCAGGCTACACCACACGGCACGGCGGAACCAAATCGTAATTCGTTCGAAATGGGTGTCTTACTGTGTGTTTGTTCTTCGAAAGACTTGGAAAGACAACAAAAACAAAACACGTCAACAAAGCCATCAATCTACAAAAATAGTTCGAACTGGCTCCAACGTCAAGCCGCACGGAAGCTACATATGTGCACCCAGGCTACTTTCGAATGGGGGTGCTCTAATAGCGAGACCTATATACGTAGACGAGATATCGGCTCAATGTGGACGTACACATGACTTACGAGAGTCGAACTCCTTGAACGGGTCAAGGTCTGCCTCGTACAGCCGTTCGTACTTCCTCTCCGTCTCTCGCTCGCCGTCCCCTCCTGCATTCTCCAACCCGCCGCCGCCGCCGCCGCCCTTCCCGCCGTAGCTCATTACGAACCTGACACGACGGGGGAAAATACCGACAAGACCCGTAATCGCTGGAAGGGTTGACAAACGAACGTCAAGAGACGCGCTCGATCTCCCTCCCCACGCAACATACACAAAGGGAGCGGTCACGTACGTACAGACGTGAGCTACTGTACCGTAGACCCCAATCCTAACCCCAATCTAGGCGATTCTGTACTTTATCCAGTATGTTTGCTTACGTAGAAAAACCTGCGTAGACTACTGACCGCCAAGCAGACAGACGGCAGTGCGGAAAACATGAACCAAGAGGCAAGCTATCGAGCGATCCGCTTGCCTCATCCTCTTGTACAGGTGCATGTTCTCCCGCCTCAGGTCTTGATTGTCCCGAGTCAGTTGCTCCGCGTTCCCCTTGGCGATGGACGCCTCCCGTTCCCGCCGTAACGCCTCTTTGCGGAACCGCTCCCTCTGCCGTTTCACCTGAAACATCCGCATGTGATGGTTTACTTATCAATTGTACTGCCGTTGAAAGAGAGAGAGAGGTGGCGCCGTTGAAAGGGCTTCTTCACACGCGCACAAATATTGCTAACTAAATAAATCAGCAGGCTCCTTTGAATTATTAGGTGTATCTTTATCCTGGACACATATTATTATGACCTCATTGGCAATATAAACCTTTACATCTATTTTAGATCCAGTGACTGAATCAGTAAATGACATAATCATTGGACTACATATGGATGGTGAAGTCGTAACATAATCTCACGATGATGATGGGCATCACCCACCCTCTCGCCGTCTTCTCGGACACCAGTTCGACTACGTAGGCTGTGATCGATAGGTTCCCTCTTGCTAGTAGTGAGGCTTCCTGCATTTGCTGCATTTGGGGGGGCGTTTCTGCACCAATTCACCATTTGGTTCCGTATATTGCACCCTACGTTTCTTTTGCACTCACAGCCGGTAATACCACATAAACGAGACAGCAGTAGTCGCCGCATGCACTTGTTGGGGCTCCTAGACGCCACACACCTACGGTACAAAACAAGGCGTTATCGCTCACCATGCAGCACTTTAAGCCCAAAGAGTCCAAGCTTGCTTTATTATTATCAAGTATTGTTATTATTTGTTTATTTAATAACGCCAACCCCGCGGGGACACATTCGCCAATCACATTACTCGGACCGACAGGCAACCCTCCCCCGCCACTCACCGCGCCCAGCAACCTATCCGCCGCGCTGAACCCCTCCGCCCCGGGGACACCCTCCACCCCCCCCGCCTCCTCGACGCCTTCCAACAAATCGTCCTCCAAAGGTCCGACATCATCGGCGCCGCCGCCCACGTCTCCCCGGCGACCGATCAACTTCCCGAACTGTTTCGCGACGGGACCGCTCTGGAAGGCCCTGAGCATGGTCTTTCCGGCCTCCACGACCTGGTGGGCGTCTACCAGATCCTGCTCGAGTCGTTTCACGTCTTGCCTTCGGTCCGACAGCTCCGCGGCCTCGGCGACGCGCTCCTCTTCCACGATTCGGAGCCTGTCGGGCACGCGCAACACGTGAGCTGTTGTCGATGCTGCTATGTGAGGGAAGCACTCTTGTAGGAAACGGAAGGTGTCGCCTTGAGGGGACGTGTACCGACGTTGGATGCTGATGGCGTTCCACTCCCAATCATTTTCACGTGAAAGGGGCGATACAAGCTGATGGCGTTCTACTCCCAATTACTTCGAGTGAAAGGATCGTACAAGTTAGATAACATTTGACTCTAACGCGATGGATGTCATCCTTGATATACGCTCTTTGGCCATAAGCAACAACTCACACTTTTTTGTCTCTGCCTCATCTTTCGCGTCAAGCGGTGCTTTTGCCGATTGGCAGCGTAAACAGAATACAGGAAAAACACACCACACAACCTCAAATCGCAACATCCGTGTTACACTCCTATTTTTTATTTGATCTCTTGTTGCGTTTGCGACGATTTTTCGATTTTTCTGGGTCCTTTCTACGCGCTCTTCGACATTTCAAAGTGTGCGTCCGTTGTGGGATAATTGGCCTGTCACAACGGGTCACGTCCGCTGGACCGGCACGAGTGCTAGAAGCTACTGAGCCGAGAGCGGAAAGCTATATGCATATGTAAAGTTTATGTGAAGACAACAACAACAACAACAACAAAGTGTCGATGCTTTACCCTTAGCTTTCACCTGTCCTCAACAGTGAAAACCAACTCTCGATACATTTCAATCCTTAACCCTCACCTCTCCTCCGCCTGCCTTGTCCTCTCCCTCAACCTCTCGAGCTCGTTCTTCAGCCGCCGGTTGTACGAGATCAACCAGGCGTCAACCCCGGCGTCCCCCCCCCCCTCCCGCCCACACTCCGTACCCCCCACCACGGCACCCTCAAGCTTCCCGCTCGCACCCTCGGACTCGAGCGCTCGGTCGCAATCGTCTCCAACACCGCTTCCCTCGCCCTCAGCAACACCGCCATGTTGCGGCCCTTCTTCCACACCTCCCTCTGCTGCTGCTGGTGACGGCGAGTGGGGGTGGGTGCGTTCTCCTCCAGCGGCCCCCTCGCCGCCGGTGCTGACACGGCCCTTCATCGACCCTACCCGTTCTCCCTCATCGCCTTCCTCCACGTCAGCGTCTCCCCAAATCCCTTCCAAGATGCGGATCTTCTCTCGCATGCTTTTCACCTGCTCACGGACGGCACAGGATAAAAAAATGCACTTGGTGTAGGCACGTCTTGTTGATTTGTACAGCAGTGTTGACTCTCTGGTCTTGTTGTACAGCAGAATAGAGCCACCGAGGGTCCAAACATACCACGCAGTATGAATAGAGACGGGGGCGGGGCGGGCGTATCTCATGCCCTAGCGATTAAACCATTGACCGCGCGTCCTCGAGAGGAAGGACCACCCTACGGTCACCGATGGCCGATCTTGCCTTCCTACTTGTTTGCCAAAGGTGCTCAAAAATGTCTTCCCTACCCAATATACCCTCTCGATACCACTTCCCGACATTTCAGCCCACTTCCTATAGCTACCATCTTCGCCTCAGGGCAGGCGCTAGAAACTGTACGCAAACAAACCGCAGTGGTTTTCTACCCTGGATGTAGTATGTAGTGATGATTGTTCCCACCTCGGATGCATCTGCTCCCGACTCCAGCTGCTGCCGTAGGCGAGCAGCCTCTGCCTCCACCTCCCGGACGCGGATCTCCGAAGATCGTTCCACGCTCTTGGCGCGCGCTTCGGCCTCGGCGCACCCCGCGACGGCGTCCCGCTCGCTTTGAACGGCCTCCCTGGAGCGCGAGACCAGTCCCTCGCGCTCTGCCTCTAGCGACGCCACCTGCAAGAGGACAGGGGAATTCGACCAAGCACCCGGAGCTAAGCAAAGGCGACACGTGCACTTCCTGGGTAATGTGTAAAAGGTCGAGGACTAGTGTAGACTACCATGTAGGTCAATGTAACACACCATCGGTGCCAAATTCCCGACTTTTCCCCACAAACAGGAAGGAGGTGGAAGGTGAGGAGGGACAACAGCGCTCATCCGGCCAATCAGCGGACGTCCTCTCTTCTTCCCACGACGGTAAGAAGGGGTGGAGGGAGAAGCGGAGCAGCACGATGCAATGTATCACGGCGGGCTGAGCAGGATGGAGGACAGAGGAAGAGGAAGCGAGACTGGATCTCCCTTCGCCTTCAAAACTGAAACGCCAACACGCAACATGCAAACCCCACTCGCCTTCTCTCGTGAAGCTCGCAGCTGCCCCGTTAGATCCGCCGCCTCTTCCTCCAAGCGCCCTGCTCTTCCGGCCTCCTCTTCCACCATCGCGGCTCGGGTCTCTAGTCGCTCAACTTCTTGCTGGAGAACCTGACAACACGAAACCACCACCAGATGGCTCAATCAGAGGTGTGTGAGCGAGCGGGTTAGGGGATAGCGGGGAGCTACCTAATTTACTGTTTTCATTGCTTGCTCCTGTTTGGTCTCGGGGATACTCGATGGTAACTTCCATGAGAAACGTGATTATGAAAGCTCGTCAAGGACGACGTACTGATCGCAGAGAACCACGTTTAAGTCCGATCTACCATGTATTGATCGTGTGGACAGGCCTTGTCGTCGCCCTCCTTCTACTCCATGTTTAGCACAAGGTCTATCTTGGTCGCGTTTCTAGCTCGGTACGACTGCACTGTACAGTAGGGGCAACGGTATAATGCCGGTCGAATAATCGTCTGGCACAGACAGATGGATAACTAAGGTTGCCCGCTAATGCCGGTGAAATTGAGCACCGGCATCATACCGGGACCGCTACTGCTGTCTACGACTACCACTACTGCTATACCTGCTACCACTACTGCTGTCTACGACTTCCACTACTGCTGTACCTGCTGTTGCGCTTGTGCCGCCGCTCTCTCGTGCTCCGCCTGCCCCTGAGCCAGCAGCAGCTCCTCCTGCACGGCGTCTTGAAGCGCCTTTTTTTCCATTCGGCAGGGCAACAATGTCAGCATCAAGGTCTTTGTGCTTCAAGCGGAGTCGAGATCATGAACGAAGAACAGCGCCAGAGGCAGCAAAGCTTCGAATATAACAAAAAGCGTGGGACTTGGTGTTGCCGCCGTAGGGCAGACCCACAGCAGTGCACGCGTTGACGACATGTACAGTACAAGCACGAAAAAATAAGCTGCTACCGTCTGTCGACAAGCCGCTTCCCCCTTCTCCCCGCGATAGCCGCGAGCCAGCAGTACACGAACGAACATTAGCGCCGAAAGACACCGACTACGATAGGCTGACTAGGCTCCTCCCCCGATGCCACTACAACAATAGGGACATGAACCGTCAATATATAACCCGCAATGCTATCCACCGCCGGGATGCACGACAGTTAGTTCGATAACATGCAACGCGTCGATAGAGTGGCGTGTTCATCGATTCAATCATAGCATCCACGTGGCTCTCGCACTTGATACCATCGCGTACCAAACATGCCATACCTGCAAGCGCGTCTGCGCTGTCTCCGCTTGGTCTGCCGCTACCTCGGCCCTGATAACACGCCTCTCCTCCTCCAACTCCTGCGCGGGGGGGGGGGGGGGGGGTCGTCAACACACGGTGAGAATGGGCCTTCTACGTTGTACTTGCTCCCGAGGAAGGACGGAACAAGAGGGTTACATACCTGTACTACACTGCCCAAGTCGGTGGCAACGTTGTCCGACTCTACAGCAGCGCAAGTTACACCCAAGAGAGCAAGAGAAAAGCTCGCAGCACTCTCAAATCAGCAACAGAAACAACAAAAGAGGGGGGGAGATCTCGCGCGCAGCAAGACTTGACCGTTTCCACCGCCATGGCATAGTCTACACCTCATCGTTTTGGCGTCATCCGTTCCTTGGTGTACACGCAGCCTCCTCCCTGGTGGAACACCGATGAAGCCGTCGACGCCTACAATATTCATGACAACCATCCCCCCCGACGAGAGCGCAACGACAAAGGAGGACGAGAGCAAAATAGCGAAAAAACGAAAAAACGCAAGCCTTTCCAATGGCGTGTACCGAAGAGATGATGGACCAATCCTGACGCAACAAATGGCAGGCGGGCCTCCACGCACACGCACCTCCGCGGTGAGAGAACCCCCACGCGCAGCGGCGGCTGCTCGTGCGGCGTCCAGCTGGCGAGACTGCTCAACGGTTCGTTCTTCCAGAAACCTTAACAAAAAGTGTAGAATACATGAATACATCATCACGCACGGAGAGGCCAGTCGCATGATGTGTAGCACCCATTTTACAAATGACAGATTTGTAATATTTAAGAGTTCGTTCCGGTGCGCTGGGCTCTTCGATTCAAAAGCACATGAGCTGTTGAGCTTGGGAAACGTCACTGATGCATCTGGCGGCCAGCTGTGGGGTGGCCCTGCTCCCTCTTCTACTTCCATCTTGCATCACCCCTTGATGACACTGGTGTGCTCGCATGAGCCCACTCCGGAGGGATCACTTGTGGTGTTGTCTATTGTATGCTTTCCATACCTTGGGGAGATTGCTGTGGTGGTGGAATTGTTTGTAGTCAAGGGTGTGCACGGGCAGCGAGAGGTACAGCAGTAGCGGCACACGGCACGACGGTGGACAGCGTTGCGTCTGAGGCGCAC
This sequence comes from Ectocarpus siliculosus, assembly GCA_000310025.1. Classification (NCBI taxonomy): domain Eukaryota; class Phaeophyceae; order Ectocarpales; family Ectocarpaceae; genus Ectocarpus; species Ectocarpus siliculosus. Next base: position 393,148 of record FN649733.1, on the reverse strand, counting down.
GTGTCCACAACCGTGCAATGTCTGAAGAGACGTGAAAGACTCGCCTCTTTACGCCGGAAGAACCAGTGGCGATATTCGAGAAGAGATAAAAGAGACAGAGAGAAGGGGGAGAGAGTTGCACAAAAACACCAGCTTCTTCCCGGTAGCTGTGTAGTTGTGATGACACGATCGATTGTGCCTGTTCGCGCAGCGGTGGATAACACCCCATCTACACATGGCAGTCCCGCCACCTACAGAAAACATCACTCACCTGATCTTTCCTTCCAGAGCATCGACAGTAACGCGAGCCGCGTTCTCCAAGGCCTTCACGGTGACCGCCGGGTCGGGAGCTTCCCGAAGCAGCTTGTACAGGGCTAAGAACGACCCCTCGGCGAAACGGCTCCTATCGGTCAGCGAATCGATCTCGCTCTTAAACGCACGCACCTGTTTGTGCGCAATTGTTGCGTTTGAGATTGGTCCGAGCATGCGCGGCGAGAGGTCAGCCTCCGGATGGGGGGTGGGGGGGCACTTGGAGGTGTGTATACCTTAGTCGATCAAATGAGCTGTACTGCGTTCCTGGCAAGGCATACATCTACGTTCAACGCCGACCGCAAGTCAGGGCCAATACGGGGGTCAAGTCAAGCCTCCTACGCCAGCAGCTATTGGTGCGATAAATTCCTGGTTTGCAGCAACCGACATGCCGACAGAGATGGCGCACTCTGGTGCACGTCATTTTTTCGGCTATTTTGTACCGTTCGGTTACGATAAACGGCACACGATGGTGTACACGCAGCATCGGACACGGACACGGACACGGTCACGGACACGCACAGCCAGGCGGGCAACCCGACCGACCCTCACCAGCGCTCCGCTTGCAGCACGCATGTCCGAGGTGGCGCCGACCTCAGCCTCGACGGACAGCCGGAACGCTTTGGCCTGAGCCGCGAGCGCACGGCGGCTCTCTAGAGACGACTCCTGGTGCTCCGCCACGGCCAGCGCCTGTTCATCCAGGCTCGGGCGCAGGGCGGACAGCCCAACCTCTTCCCACGCCGTGGTGCACGGAGTTGCGGAGCTCACGACCTGTCAACATATCGTCGTCGGCGGTAGGAGAACGCCCTTATCATTATTCTCAAACGGGCGGCACTGGCGGAGGGGCATGATGACTTCCCGTGTTTTCGAGGGCGATGACACAAGAAAAATGTATCACAGCAGCAGCAGTACCAGCAGCGTTTGCGGCGGAGTGGAGACCAGGAATATCCCGAATTTCAGAATCAGGGACATTACCCCTCACCCCCTCCCCTCCCCCACCGCGCACGCCCCTCAAAACAAGTAGTTTATGAAACATGCGGAAACTTGCGGAAGCGCGAACGCGAGAGTAACCAGTAACCCGTCGTATGCACAAGTTGGTTTGCGACGTGCGCCCTTCGCGTACGACACCACTTCCTTCCCACGGCAACATGAATTCTCCTGCCCGTTGTTGGAGGCACGACAACTTTGCTTGAAAAACAGCTCACGAAGCGCTGTCTGTCGTGATTGAAGTCCGAGCGCATCAACGCGAAACCTCGAGGATATGATTGCACTGCTGTTGCCAACGGGGGGCACGCGGAATGTGCTATTTAAGAGACATACACTCCCCCCGGTTGTTTTAGCACATACCGCAGTTTTCTATGGGTAGATTCGCTCATCAGGGCGTATATTAACGAAGAGCCGAAAATCTAAACCTAAATGGGCACAAAATCAAAATCAAAAAGCGTTATCTTGGAAAACTGAAAAAATAGGGTCGTGTATGTTAACGAGGATAGGAGACAGATGAGGCAAAAAATCAAAACGACCTGGCGCCAGGGGAAGAGCCAGCAGCGCAGCGGTGATTTTTCTAGGGTGCGTTTTGCGCTCTTCTGTGCACGTGTTAGCCGATATCTCGTCAAATACTGAACGAGTTGCCTCAAGAAGGGTATCCGGAAGGAGCTGGAAACATGGGCTGTTGGGCAATGCCAAGGTTTGGGGCCGTGAGGTGCCGAGTGCGCCGGAAAAAAAAGGTTGTGTTGAAGCAAAAATGCCAACGGTTGCGAGCGGTCACTTCAAGTTCGGTGTTTTGGGCCGCCACGGGTTGTGATATCCACAGATAACTTTCCGAAGAAGGAAGCAACAGCAACAGCAACGCCACGCGGCAGGAGGTACGCCTCTGCTCCATCTTTCAAGCCCAAGGTCTGCTACCGTGGGGTGTCGTGCGTGTAGGGAAAAAAAAATTGGTTGACCCTAAAAAATCCACGTCAGAGAGCGGCTAGTTGAAGTTCGCGCCGAATGTCTGTTCACAGTTTAGTTTTTCAGCGACAACTCTTCGAAGGAGGAAGCAACAGCATTAGCAATGCCACGCGACGGGAGGTAGCTTTACCCACCATCTGTCTCGTACAAGGTTAGATGCCTTGGGGTATCGTGAGTGTGGAGAAAAAAGGTTGCAACTACCCTCTCCCGCACGGAACAGCCCCCAAAAGCCGCGCAGCCCTGTTCTGATCGTCAGTCCGTTCACCGCTTGTCACGATCGGCATTTTCTCCTCGAGCACCCAACGAGCCGGCCCGTTTTATGGCTTGCCGGCGAGCAGAGTCTTCTGGCTACAAATAACGGCCATGTTCTCGGTGGTAGGGTGCCGATAGCCCCTCTATGAGCAGTGTGCAGCAGGTCGTGTCGTACACTTGCTTTGCAGCGGCCTCGCGGCAGGTGCTCCAAGCCTTCGAAGTCTTGAACTCCTTGCCTCTTTGATTTTGATTTTGATAAAAAAAGTCCCCCGGGGACTTCTTCCCAGACAGAGGAACTTGCATAAAATCAAAGGGCCTCGTCAGGAGGTAGCAGATATTCGACCAATCAGATCTCGATTTTGATTTTCGGCACTTCGTTAATATACGCCCTCACTATACAATGTTGTATCAAAGTGAAGGCCGCCGTTGTCTTGGAATTACAGCAGTAGCACGCTTCTGTATTTGTAGTCATTTGGGAACACAAAGATTTCGATTTTCGAGCCTCTGCTGCCTCGCACGATTCGGCGGTACATGTGCGTAGATATCGTATTATAGTACATAGATACCTTAGTCAAGCCTTTCCAAAATCCTTCCTCTCGCGCGTCCGATTGCTGCACTACAGTACCGGCACCGCTAAACGCAACAGATACATAACCCGGTACAGCAGCAAGTGGTACGCATATGTAGCATATGCACGCAACCAACATGCGGCGCAAACGAACACACACACCGAGATCTCGACATGCCTGGGATTTGAGATTTTGCCCTTCTGGATCGAGGCGACAGCGCAATAGAACTGCACAGCTCTCGCCTTTGCCCAACGATTGCTATAGCGCAGAGAGGGAATGTTCCAGAGAATCACACACCGCCGCTTGTAGTATAGTCTAGCGATCGGCGGAAAGATGCAGCAGCAGCGGGCATGTTAATTGCGAGAAGAAGCTGCGGCAGAAGCATCCAACCTTCGTTGAACCTTCGCCCGAAGAAAGCAGCAGCGACACCAATGCACTGCTGCTTCAACGCCACAACAAACACAGCAAGGTATGATTTGACCAGATTTTGACTGGTCCCTGAAGATCAATGGAGGGGTATGCACGACGCATGCCTATTGTGCCCACATCTACAGCTGCATCCATCCCTGGGGGTACAGCATGCATGGGTTAATGCCTGTACCACAGGTAAGAACACTGGAAAATACCAAACGCACCTGATCGAATATGGCCATGGCATCTGCCTGGTCCAAGCCGGGATCGTTCCCGGCCATGGCTCTCCAATCCTGTGCGTCTCTCTCTTCTTGTGTTCGGGTAGGTGGACGGCGCTACGATTGATGGGCACAGGACTCTCTCCCCAGCGCGAGCCCTTTTGGGCGCGAGATGTTAGGGTCCCTTCAGATGTAGGATATCGTACACCATAACTTGCTCCCATATTTTCTGTGTAGACCCTATGTCCCGCCGCATGCCGCCATGCCGCCGCGCGTGTTGGACAGCATACCACGTTCTCTTAGCTGCTGCTCTGCTCCGCGAGCCTTGCTGTGCGCGCTTTCGCAGACACGGCGGCAAGAGCCTGCCTTCGTTCGCCATGAAGAGAACCAACTCGGAGAGAGCTAGCCTGGAGTTGGAGGGACCAGGCGAGGACGCCGATCGGCTCCGAGCTTTGCGATCGCTGCGGCGTAAGCGCAACAAGCCAGAGGACTGGATGTCTGGTACCTTCCACCAGTACGATATCTCCGATGTCGTCGGGGCTGGCACGTTTGGTCAGGTGTGTGGCGTGCGCGTGTGCTTGATCGGGCTTCTTTTCTGTTTCTCAGCGTTGATTTGGAAGTCAAATTGACGGCGTAGACTACATGTATTGCTAAACCACCGCCGCAGCAGAGGGCCAGAGTTATATAGGAGAGAGCGGGTCAACCAGGCTGTTCTCTGCCAAGTTATCCAATGATCTATATGCATATGCCTACGATGGTAACATGGTAAATCATAAAATGCATCCAGTAGTGCAGTTCCTTGACCAGGTCGGTATTTACATGCCTTTACATATGTACGCATTTCTCGATCTTTCATTCGCGATGTTTTTGCCATTCTTCGGGAGCCGCGCTCGGTCTCGATCCTATGTTCCTTCAAGTGTGTCGTCGATCGGGCGTCCCTATGCATGCGAATGAGCAGCTTCACCATTTTTGGAGGGACAAGGTCGTCAAGTCGGTGTACGGGGTTTAGACCCGTATGCAGGCCGGTACCCCCAATTTGCGCACGTCAGATGTGTGCAAGACGGTGGTGGTGTGTGCTCGTGCCCGCGATGCTTCCAGAGTCAAACAAACCTTCGCACAACCTGACAATCTGTGAGGGAAACTGGTTCTACCTCGTGGTTTCCAACAGGTTCTACGCTTGTTGTAAGTGCGAGCACTTGCGTTCAAGCGTCTGTTGTGTTGCTTGTGGTCGTCGTGTCTTATTGACTCTCGGCAATCCTGCAATCAGCTCTAGATGTTCGGAACTGAGGGCAGAGCTCTGTGAGTGATCATGTGTGCGAGGCGTAACGGAGCCAAGCTTCCGGGCGGTCCTACCTCAAATGTCGTTACAAACATGCACTGGTACACGTCGTTCCGTGATCCGTGATGTCAACACAACCATTACTTGGTTCCACTTCACCCAATGATATTGGCTAACTCTCTTGACTCTATGTCTACCCTTGTCTCAGCATCCTGTCACCTACATCAGTCTGCTGTATCATCCAATACCCTTCTTGGTCGGTTGGTCCAGTCGTCTAGACACGCCGAACATATCATTGTCTGACCGTTATCCAAAGTTCAGCACTAACGCCTCGAGAACTACAGTAGACTGAAAGCCATTCTCACCACAAACCGCAGCAGGCTGCCTTGTAGGCTTAGCAGGCTTGGTCGGCTTGGTAGGCACGCAGGGGCACGAATCCGAACTCGAGAATATCCGTGGGTTTTACATCCTTCGATCGCACAGAGCGGGACACACAGAGTGATGAGAGGAGGGGTGAATAGTGCTGCAGTACACATGTACCCCTTTCCCGTCGACCTTGAACGCGAGGCATACCTCCGAAGGGGTTGGTCAGTTATCAGTAGACAAGAAGTAGTAGGCAAGACGTGGCAGGGATCGCCATCATACTGGGCGCGAGGACCCCCTTTTGCAGATACACTGGCGTCCCCAACGGTGTCACGCACGAAAACAGCAGCATTAGACCCTCTTTGACCGGGGAGCACGCGAATGAGAGAGCACGAGCACACCCAACCCATCATGCGAGGCTCCCAGATCAGAGTGTCTTGGAAAGGACGCACGACCAGTAGATTCTCCAACCACACAGCGTACGCGGGTTATACCAGTTGAAATGGCAAGGCCACGTGGTTTCTAGGGTCTAACACCAATTAGGAGGCCTGTTCAGGTAGTCCACCCATCCAGTGCACAAGGGGTTTTGAACCGATTGAATGCCAACACGCATGTGTCTGTTGTTGCTTTGGAACATGCTCACACTGAAACACGTGAAACACCTCAGATCTTCTGGCGTACGTCATAGCTTAACTCGTTGTGCTTGTTGTACGAGCAGCTTAGACTGGGTAGGCTGCATGCAACGCCTGTCTGCAGGGCACGATGCGCGTGCGCGTCTTCCCCCAGAACGACCTTGCTTCACAATTCCCCTTTATCGAGAGACAATGCGTCTGCTTCTTTCAGCCGTTTTCGAGATATGTCCGCGCGTCTAGTGTACTTGTACAGCCGATTCCGTGAGGAAACTTGGTGCTGCCCAAGTAACGGCCTGCATTGTACAACCAGCTCCATTTATTTGTCCTCAGTAATTTCCTGCGGACTATTGGTTGAGAACACAGCCAGAGGAGCTCCGCATTCGGCAATGTTTGTGCTCAACTGAGCAAGCGTCTGTCAATGCTAGGTAACGATAGGCAAGCAATGTTAAGCCTTTGATCGATTTGTGTCTGTCCGTACTCACAACTGATCCTGTAAGAGCACGAGTAGTTTGCAGTAAACACCTCCGCCATTGCCTCTTCGACGAGACGAGTGGGTGTCATGTATTCTGGGCTCTGGCGATCAATATCCGAATTTTTCCTTCACTCGATTCCTCGCGTTCCACCCGCTCCGCACTTGTTTTATCTACAACCAACGACAAAGGTTTACAAGGCCACCCGGACGCGAGATGGCAAGCTGGTGGCCCTCAAGTGCATCAAGCAGGAGGACGGCGATGGGAAAGGGTTCCCGGTCACGGCCATGAGGGAGATGAGGATATTACGCCAGCTCAAACACGAGGTAAGGAAGCGTCAACATGACACGTAGGTTCACAATAGTAGTTCTTCATCGGGTTACTATTGTGGTGTACCTTTCGTTGGCAGTGCAAGGTTTCGGCCGCGGCCACGCAATGACGAGCCAAACGTTCATGTGTCCAAAATTGAAGTTCATTACAGGTGCATGTATGTGTGTCGAGACTCGTGCATGTATGTGAGAGGAACATGCATGGTGAGCTGGTAAACGCCTTTGAAAGTAGACCACGAGGAACGTGCGGGTTTGCCACCAAGCATCCGTAGCGCCGATTGTGATTTATGCAGCAGATACGTCGCGAAAACCTTGGGGTAGAAGTGTGAGTCATCGCACCTGCCTTAGACCGACGTTCGTGTGTGGCTCGGTTGCTCCACAAGCAGGAGGGTGCCAATGCCGAAAAGGGTGGTCTTGGAATTGTCTCGTCGAGGGCTTGCTTTCCTTGCACGTGTATCGGTCAGTTTGCGCATTTCACACGCTGTTGGTTGCGGACCAAATCGAGCTTTGAAAGTCAGTCCAGGGTGCGTGCAATACCTCACTCGCACTATTACGGCATGACCACGAAACCTCACGATAAGAAGTGATGTCAGATGTGACGGTGATGGAAGAGCGCCTCGATGAGACTGGGCGCATGTGGAAACGAATGTATGCACCCTATTTCACTTTTTGCCACACAACTCCAGCACCTTTGGGAGAATTTCTCTGTGGGCGGTAACGAACTAACAGCGACGGCAACACACACAGAGCACTGCGACGGTGCACACACTTGAGGTCGATGTTCCCGATGCTGGCTGTCGGATCATACTTTGCTGGGCAATCTACCTTCTAGAAGGAAGAAGTTGCAGCGATTTGAGCGAAAACTCACCGTTGTCTGCTTGCAAGTGTTGTTGCTAAGGTGTACGCCCGCTGTAAAAATCGAACTTACCGTAAAACATAGCAGAATGCAGCGGTTCGTACATCCTTATGTTTCGGGGTTTGTGACGTTGCAACGCTTTGACGCGAAGCAAACAAACGTGTGTTGGATCACGGTCTGTCCCAGACGTGTGTAACAGCACTTCCCCCTATGTACCCGATTCCAATCGACCGGGTATGACAATGCCGCGTGTTCCTTGCGGTACTAAGTAGGAAGATCCCGGCGCAAGCATTGCTTTACCGACCACACCGCCACCCCTGTGCACCCCGCGCTCGACAAGCAGAACATTGTGGACCTGATAGAGGTAATCATCGACGGCAACCCCACCCCGGGACGCCTCTCGACGGTGGCGCTGGTCTTCGAGTACTTGGACCACGACTTGAGCGGGCTACTGGACACCCCGGAGGCGGCCAATCAGATCACGCCGCCCGTCGCCAAGTCTTTCATGATGCAGCTCTCGGCAGGGGTGAGACTGGGAGGGCGGACCCTCTCATGTCTAGCATGCCTTAGCGGTTAGACCATTGACCAAGTGTCCTCGAGGAGACGGAGCATTGGACCGATCACCGAAGGCCAATCGTTCCATCCCACTTGGCCAAACGTATAAAGCTCAAAACTGTTTTCCCTGGCCTGTCTATCCTATCGGTAACACTTTCCGCCCTTTCAACACTTCCTTTGGCGAGGCCGGGGGTTGATTGACGGGGCGAATTCTAAAGTTGCTGGAGGGAGTAGAGGGGGGGGGGAGGAAGCTGCTGACTTTTTCAGGATTTTTTAGGAAGCAGGCTGCATTGCTGCATTGCGCCCATGAGCGGTAAAAGGCTGTCATCGCGCGAATGCACTCGGTGAAGCGAAGGGGGCTCGGAAATACCAAAGCTTAACCTTGGTGTGGACCGCACTAAAAACCTGGTGTAACGGCTGTGTTTGGATTGAGGCCTCGCGTGTTGGTCGATTCTCGGGTCCTCCGACTTGGGTCCTCCAACGCCGCCCGCCGGCATTGTTTGTTGACCAACACGTTCCACGTCCATCTCTCTGCTGTGGTGACTCGTTCTCGCTGTACAGTGCTCGTACAACGTATCTACACGGACGGTGCTTGCCAAGCCATTGCTTCCCACGAGACAGCCCGTCCTGTAACGCTGGTCATTTTTCGCGTGTGCGTACAGGTCGCGTACATGCACGACAAGGACATCATTCACCGCGACCTCAAGGGCGCAAACCTGCTCATCTCAAACACAGGGTGAGTCAAGTGAGAAGCCAACCTATCGCTGTGCTTTTCTCGCAGCGGCGTTAGCGAAGCGAGATTGGGAATCAAACGTGGCCATCAAATGCGCTGGCAGCGTTACAGTACCCTGTAGACCTCGGGGTGTGTGTGTGAGGTATGTTACTGTGGATCTGAGGAGGGTCGGGGACCGCAATTGACCGCAAGGGTCGGCCAGGAAAATCACCCGTTCTCCGTAGAACGCATCTCCTCCCGAACCCAATTCTCTTGCCTGTTGAGCCGATGAAGCCCCGGGCGTGACGACAGATATTCTGAAACAGATCCAACAGAGGCCAATCGCTGCATCAATATTTGCGCTTGTCACAGTTGCAGCCTTTTAATGGGATTATGGTCATAAATGGTGCACTTGGACCACCGCAGCCACCCGCCATTCGCTTGACGCCAAGAGATGCGCCTCTGGTTGGTCTTGGTTGCAGGCACCTTAAGATCGCAGACTGGGGGCTCGCCAGGCGGGTGTACGAGATGCAAGACAAGTACACTACCAAGGTCATCACGCTGTGGTACCGACCGCCGGAGCTTCTCCTCAAGTCTGCTGTGGTATGTTTGCCTTTCGGTTCACCTGCACACACGCTTTTAGAATCTACCGATCCCCCTCCCGATTTTTTCCGCTTGATGTCGTCCGCGCTTGGCACTTTCGTCTGAGCCGTGCCACGCGCACGCGCAAGGCGTTACGGCAGTCGCAACCTCGTGAAGGAAGCCGCAGCTGGTGCAGGAGTGAGATGACGCGTTGTTTAATGCCTTGTTTGTCCCGAGCAATCGAAGCAGTTTCACACCCATTCAAATGTGAGACCTCTCTCGCCCGCATCATGGTCGGTTAACACGTTTGTATCTCGGCCCCTCGTTGAGCGAACACGCGTATACAAGTGTTGGTTTTCACGCGACCGTTCTCCCCAACGATAACAGTACGGGTCGCCGGTTGACCTGTGGTCCGTCGGCTGCATCGTGGGCGAGCTGCTGACGAGATCGTCCATCTTCCCGGGAAAGAACGAGTCCGACCAGCTCAGCCTCATCTTCGACACGCTCGGCACGCCCACCTCCCACACCTGGCCCGGCTGGAAGGAGCTGCCAGACTCCGACCACTGGCGGGAGTCCGTGAGGGATCACCCCCGCCCCTCGAATATGCGGGAGAGGTTCTCAAAGTGAGCTTGTGTCGCTTGCGCGAGATTGAGAGAGGTGCTCGATTGATCGGAACGTTGCTGCTGCGTGCGCGGTTGTGGTCATGGGTGCTACAACAGCGTGCTCTGTGAGACTCGTGTATTGTGGGATTATCTTGGTTCAGATGGATGGGCGGCGCGATCGAAAAATAGCCTCTGGCATAGCAGGCATTGATAGGTGTTCGCGGCATTTTGGACGCTAAAACCCGGGCGACCGCGGGAACTCCGCAACGTGCGCGATCGGTGCACGGTGTCCGGTAAGCCTTCGTGCCGCGCTTCTCGATGCTGATGTCCTTGCCCCCTTCACCGTTTGACGCCCCATCGAAACATCGAACCATCGAAGGTACGGTGATGTGGTGCTGGATCTTCTGGTGGGATTGCTCGCACTCGACCCCAAGAGGCGCCTCACAGCCAAGCAGACTCTCGAACACCCCTACTTCCACACCAAGCCGCTCCCTGCGGTGCCCGGAATGTGAGACCATCGTTATCGACGTTTTCTCCTTTGTTTTTGACCGAGCGGGGATGCCAGGAGAAGGACTTGCCGTTCCATTCCCTCGTCGATCTTGAATCGAGTGTCGTGTTCTCGCGAGGTTACCGCTATCCATGTGTACTCCCAAAAACAACAAAACAAGAACCAAAACACCAAATAATATGAAGAGGCGTAACAGCAAGACGAGCAATATAGCGTGAGGCGCAAGTCGCTATATATCATGAGCGCATGAGGACCAACGAACCCCCGACCCCGAGATACGGTATTGTGTATCTTTCCACCTACAATAATACCTGTAGGCCATCTTCTTCACCGGTTTCATGGCACTTTTCTTGAGGTCTGCTATTCGCGTGGACCCATGGTGAGATTAGTGTCATTTTCGTGCCACTGCGCCGGGATCAAAACTCAACGTCCAAACGTCAGGAGATTTCGACTTGCGAGGTTACCATTAGAAGAACGCCACGGCCCGCTCTATACGCATCTCAGAACAAACTCCGTACTTGTATGCATATTTCTCCTCTGCAGGCGATTTTTTTTCGCCCTTGCACGTGTCAGAAGATCACTCTCGCAATGTGTACACACGTTGGCCTTCGCCTCGTCTTCTTCTTCCTTTTTTTCAGGGTGACGCTGAACTTGCACTCATGCCACGAGTACGAGGCCAAGATTCGAAAAAAGGACAGCAAGAAATCTGCAAAAGTGAGTGAGCTTGCGAAGCGTGAGGGGGTTGTGTGTGAGGGTGGCATTCAGCTTTCAGCTACTGCTTGTTTGTGCTGCTGTATAGATTGTTTCTTGTGTGCCCTTTTTTGGTGAGTTTATGGGAGCGCTGCTGCTGAGGTCTTAAGGCCGCGGGGGGGATCGCAGTACTTCCTCTTACAAAAAACAGGAAACGCCTGGAAACGCCTGCATATCTCGGTTTTCCAAAGTCTAACTCCAGTACGAAACTACCATCGTAAATTAACCGCCCGCAGCGGTCGCTTGTGTACAATGTTAGTAGCTGAGGTTGTACCCCTTTCGATACACTACAGACTAGCGGTCCGCGATTTTCCAAACGATCCTTCTATCATCGAGTTCGGTGAGCTACAAGCTAGATTTTTGAAGCTGCTGTGCGGTCCAATTTTGAAACGCTTCAAGCACACGGTGAACACGAATCACCGCCTATGTGAGTGTATGGGGCCGCGAACTTCAGCGCAGCTCTTCCCTCACATATCCAGCTGGTCGCCATTGTCGATTTTGAATGCCTAGGGTCATGTATATGCATGTCCAGCCTTTAGGCAAAGGTGCTTGAAGCGTTTCAAAATTGGACCGCACAGCAGCTTCAAAAATCTAGCTTGTAGCTCACCGAACTCGATGATAGAAGGATCGTTTGGAAAATCGCGGACCGCTAGTCTGTAGTGTATCGAAAGGGCTACAATCTCAGCTGCTAACCTTGTCCACAAGCGACCGCTGCGGGCGGTTAATTTACGATGGTAGTTTCGTACTGCAGTTAGACTTAGGAAAACCGAGATATGCAGGCGTTTCCTGGATTTTTCAGAGGAGGTACTGCGATCCCCCCCGCGCCCTTAAGACGCGTTCGGTAGACGACGTGGCTGATGGGCCCAAAGGTCGAAATAATTTTGCTCAGGTGCCGAGGTCAAGAAGCTCTTGAGAGAGAGGAAATTTGTACAAGGACCAAGAAGAAGAATAGCTGTGCTGAGCCCGGAGATCGCAGAGCCCAGCGAGGGCGAAAGTTAACACGCGGTTGAGTTGCTGTCTTTGACACATTGCATGTTTGGCTCTGATCGGCTCGTGCTATAGCGGCAGTCCTCACGAGTTTTTGTGGTATTCTTGGTTGACGTTGCACACGCCGGGAGCGATTGTTTTTCTATAACAGGGTCTATTGCCCTGGTTCAAGTGGCCGGCACCCCTCACACGTTTATTGCCGCTCCGCGCTGCCCGCCCCCCCCCCCTCCGCCACAGGGAAGCTACCACAGCGCAGCTGGTGGTTCGAAAACCAAGGTGACGTCGGCCCGCAAATCAGCCGCAGTTAGTCAGCACCGACACTCCTCCCAGCATCAAGCTTTGAGACAGCAAAATCAACAGAAAGGACCGGGGATGCAGATATCCTTGCCGCAACCGGGGCTTGTCGCCCACGCTCGGCCGCCGGCGGCGGCGGCGGCAGCGGCGGCTGCCGTTCACCCGCATCACCCCCCGCTCCACCACGCCCAACACCCCATCAACAGCCTGGTGCTTAGCGCGACGACCACGTCGGGACGAACGCCTCCACCACAGGCACGTCAACAACTCCCGCCGCCGCCGCTACACCAGCAGCTGCCGCCCCCGGGAGGCCGGGGCTCCCACAATTGGGGACGATGAATGAAGCACATGCGTTTGGCTGTGCTCTTCTCGTATGTAGCACTGACATTTTGGCGCGGTTAGTCACAACACACAGCGAAGAGCTCTTGATTGACTAGAGGCCAGGGCCTCTGTGCAAATCTAAGATCACGCATGTGGTTGGGGGCTATGTTTTTGTGTTGAAGTAATTTTGAGGCAACCCTGTGATGGTTCGTTGCCATGAGTTGCTTGGTGTTGTCGTCAGAGGCTAGGTTATGACGTCATGCGGACGGAGATGCACGAGTGGTGGTGTTTCTGTCAGCTGCTGGTTTGGTGTAGATGGACTCTTCGGGCTGCATGATGATGTCGAAAACTTCGTCCGCGGGTCAGCAAAGAAAAATAAGCGGGAACAACCTGCATCTCTGATATCATGATATCTGCATCACTTATAGTAGAGCGTATTGACCAATCCGCCGAAGACGCCCGAGATAAATCCTCCTCACCGCGGTATGTGTGCATATATGCATATGTGCGGGGCATCCATACTTGTGTACGTATGTGTATAACGATGTTTTTGCCGTTGGTTGTGTTCTGCTTTTTTCATGCCATGATGGGTGATACCAAACACAGAGAGGCCGTGGGGGCGGGGAAAATTCACCAAGTAATAACGTCAAGCGTGTTGGTTATCACATGTTTACTTTTATATGCTTCTGTGCTGGGTTTATTGTGTGCACGCGTCCATACCAGCTGGTCCACACTTACGTGCCGCGTTTCGTGCACACCAATCACTATTTTTGTTTGCGTTATCTGGGACCAACGTGCGATTTTTAATCAACCGACATATTGTCTTCTACTGCTGCCGACAATCAATCGTTCATCATTTTTGACGAAGAGCGTTCGTTCATTTGACGAAGATATTTCGTAAGAGCGTTCGTTAAACTTATTCTGCGCGTTGCGCTCCGACCTGCCCGACGCCGCGGGTGTTCCGCCTCAGCGCTTTCTGTCACCTACGCTGCTGCTGTATACGCCAATCGCCAACAAAGGATGGTGGATACGTTGCTATTGCTCTAGAACCACCGAGATACTTCCTTGGGCAAGTAAATGATGACGTGAAGACGGTCTGCTGAAACATTCTCTGTAACCGTCATTCCGCCCATTTCTTCATAATTTGGAGAAGGAGCGGGTGGGATCTGTCTGTGCGTGTTGTATGTACAGCAGTAATTCCTTCCACATATATTAAGTTAGCCCCGCTCCCAAACTGCATAGTCTACAGCAAGACCTTCCACGACTGTCTCTCAGGTTTCAGTAGGTGCTGTAAAACCGGTTGGTAACCCATTGCAATAATAATGGTTCGTTCACTGCCGGTGAGATGTATGTTGTTGGCAGAAAACTGGCACGTTACCACCATGGTACAGCAGGTGGCTCGAAGCCAAAGAACAGATTTTTGTTTGTTCTCTCTCGATGCATGTACAGCCAGATGGATCAATGAAGGGAAAAAATGCATCTAAGTAACAACAGAGGCAGCGTCGTCTGCCTCCTGCATGATTTGGTGCTGTATGATATGTATTATGCATAGTAGACTGGGAAGAAAGTGTGAGATCATAGTACAACGTGTATCTTGTGATCTCCTGAGTAAGAAAACAGATCTGGATTTATTTCATCTGAGGTGTACAACAGGTCTCGACGGGGTAATTGGGAAATAGTATCCACCCCCGCTTGTGCACTGCTGCAGACCTATATCTTACGGAAGAGGGGAATGAATGCCTGATGATGAACAAACAAGACACTTCCCCGATCGATTCCCTCCTCCCTGCCTTCAAGACACCCACAATCTTCGCGGCATTTCATTGGCAGCCGATCACACCCGCCCTGCGACAGGGAGAGGCCACATGACGGACGTCCCAATCACCGAGAAGAAGGTTGCTCGAACTTTCTCCGCACGTCACATTCGGTTCTTTAGTTCTGGAACCGGTCCCGCGGCAAGCAACCAGATTCTCACATCTGACTCTATCTACCTGTCCTTGCCCTGCCCACACCCGATCACACACACACATCCTTCCATCCACAGCTTGCCTGGCGACCAGCTGGTCTTCCCCCCATCCTTCCACTCACACCACTGCCTTTCTCCCCAAGTCTTACAAGTGTCGAGCAAAGGTGCGGCAAGGGCAAGAGAGAGGTGAGACCCCGTGTGCAGGCGAGCTTTAGATCGGATGAAGCGATACCTCTGTAGGAGCCAACTCGCTTTTTTATTTTTCCGGCTACGATCCCCGTTTCGGCGGGTGATTTGAGAGTTTTTTTGATGGACGTGTGTGTGTGTTTTTCCGTTCTATGACGTTGTGCGAGCTATGCTACAGCCGACATACATGGACGGAGACGCATGCCATGCCATGCCACGCGACGCCAACAGCGACAGAAATAATCAACTCAAGCCAGCACGCACCTGGTAGCCCGTCGAAGCAATAATATATGGTTGGCTTTGGTACGCGCACCATGATGACTGCACAATCCTTTTACAAAAATGCCTCTGGTTGTGCGCGCCTTTTGTTTCCCGTCTCTTTTTTTTGTAGACTCCCCTTGCCGAGATGTGCCGTGTTCTCTCCTCCTCCTACTGCTGTGCTCTCGCTCACCACATAACAGCTACACCCCCCCCTGCTGCGCACCTCCTGCGCCCGCATAAACTCAACGGCAAGCGGTCTCCCGCCTACCGCACTCGATCGAAAAGCCACATGCCGATGTCCCGTTGCAGGTTGTGGTGTGGCAAATAAAGCTTTCCCCTGCACTTTGCACTTGACTGACTTTGTGTGCGGTTACCGACTTTGAATTTTTTGTACCATGTGCTTTCTACAACGCATATACTGTTAAACGTCTACCTTCCGCCATCTCTGTTAACTCAGCACGCGTGTCGCCCTTGGTCAAGCGTCCTACAGCATTTTTGCGTAGAGGTTGCCCCTTTCGGCGGATCGGCGAGATGTGCCCCAGTTTTTTCCGAGTGCTGTAATTCCCCACCAAAACGGCGGAAAATAATGACCGTTCAAACCGTTGAAATTTCACGCATACGCGTGTCGCGTGGTAAGGGCGGAGCGCGGCCGGGCTCCACTCGTTCCTTGCAAAATTGTCAGGAGCGATTAAGAGGCGTGTGCCTAGAGCGCCGATCCAAAGCTTCAAGTACGTGCTTGCAACCAGCATTTTGTCGGTAATTCGCCGGGTCCGCTCACACTTTTTTTTTCAACACCAGGTGTGTCCTCTCACTTTTTTGACGATCGGTCTGTCGGTGGTGATATTCCCACCGGGATGAATCTAACCAAGCAGTCAAACGCTTCTGATTTTGCTTCGATCCTGACGTGCTAAATACATTCGACGTATTCATTTTTTCACTAGCCTCACATCATCCTGCTGGTTTGTTGTTGTTGTTGTTGTTGTCTTCACATTCTGGTAGATACTGGCAGATGTGGTGCTGACCGACTTTGGCATGTGGACGAATGAATGTACTATTTGAGGTAGAGATTGTGGTTGGTGTCCAGGTTCTTCTCTTCACAAATTTGTTCGCGTACATTTGTTGTACGTGTTGTCAGCTAAATCTTTTATCTTTTAAGGAGTTGTGCCGTCTTCCTTTCGATCTTTTTCGATCGATCACACAAACCTTTCGGCGCTGTGCATTTCGCCCTCGCCCTCCCAGTGCATGTGGCATTACACCAAACAAGCGCCGATAACGTCGTGCTTTCGTCTTTCGTCG
Organism: Ectocarpus siliculosus; assembly: GCA_000310025.1. Lineage (NCBI taxonomy): Eukaryota > Phaeophyceae > Ectocarpales > Ectocarpaceae > Ectocarpus > Ectocarpus siliculosus. The sequence continues at coordinate 376,508 of FN649733.1, read as the reverse complement.
GACTGTTTCCTCTGATCTGGCCTTGCATGGTTCCTTCCGCCAATCATTGCTTGCTGCCTCTATTCTAGATATGACCGAAAACTTGCGTCATGGAAACCAACCATTTTCGAATTTGACCTTGCAGAACGATAGTACAAGGACGGAACGACGTCTCGGTTGGGGCATACCTCGATACATCTCCTCGTGGTACATGTATCCTCGCGACGGACCCTTGCTTTTTCATGTCCTTCGGACTGACTTCTTGCTTCAATATGAAGATGAAAAATTATAACTGCTGTGCCCGGAACGTCGTTGTACAGAGGAAGCGGTTCAGTCAAGTCGGCGTCCTTGCAACGCTGCTGCCCCGCGGACTTGTCCCCGACGTAGAACGGCACCTACCTGTACAGGTAACATGTCAGTAACAGTCGTTTGTTCACTACTGTCGACCCTGCATCAAATCAAGGGACTCATTTACCTGCTGCTGCTGTTGTGTAACGACGTCCCAAACAATGACAATGACAATCTCATTCAGGTTGTTACAAGTTCTCGCCTGCGAGAGTCGTGTGGCCAACGATGCATCTCTTGAAGCTGCTGCTGCCGGTGCTCTCCATCAGCTTCGTGGCCGGTAAGCATTCAAGCACTGAAGTTCATAAAACGCCCCCTTCTCACGTCGTTCGTCAGAGAGGATGGGTGTCGGCGTGCATGCTATGCATAGGCTGTAGGTAGGTAAATAATTTCATAATTTTTTCAAAGGTCCGTCCACAGCTGTATTATATAGTATAGTATATTAGCCCGAGTATCGTGTCGTATGGCTCTTGTGACAATGCTAATCGATCTCTCTTGTTGCCTCCCGTCTTTGTGTCATACCGCTACCCACAGCCCAAACTTGTGACGGTATCCTCAAGGGCGATATTTGCTGCTCGGCTGGATGCGGGGAATGTGGCGGGTCCGGGTAAGTGTCGTGCGCCAGGTTTTTTCATGTCGATGACAGGACTTCTGTCGTGGGCCGTTTTTTCATGTACTTTGAAATTGAGTTTTTTTTTCCCTCAAAACACGAGACATGCTCTCTTTTCATACACACAAGGCCTTTTCCCAACAAGCCAGTTTGTTGCCCTAAGACTCCACCAATACACTTGGGAACCTCGATCGGCACGCTCAAGTGTCCCTTGACCATCGACGCATGACATCCTGGGTCTTTTGATTCCATTGCGAACCGTGCACTGCAGGTGTGGCGACCGCGGGGGTGGCTTGACAGGCGATGACTGCTGCCACTCGGACATCATCGCCGCCAACGTCCCGTGTGGGTCCGCACCCTGCATTCTCGGGGCATCGGCTTCTACCCCGACCTCTCCGACTCCGACTACCCCCACGCCCACCCCGGACGGCTCAAGCGGCTCGTGCGACGACGGCATTCTTCAGGGCGATGTCTGCTGTGTGGTACGTGTTGGCGCATGCCTCCAAGATACCCCTATATATTATCACAGATGTTTTTTAGCTGTGTCGGGATGTTTCGCCGCACAGCATGAGGAATCTCGTTGAAGTGTTGCGAGCGTGAAGATTGAGATTTTGCGGTTGTGTGAAATGGCAGCAGGCAACGAGAGGGATCCACGTCACACTGGGAAACTACCCGGGCCATCAATACCTTGACCGTAATTTTCCGTTCGTGGAATGTTTTCCCAGGCGGAGTGCGAAACCTGCGGGGGGTCGGGATGCAGCTCGAGGAACGGTCTTACCGGCGACGAGTGCTGTACCGCTAACATCAAGGCGGCCGGCGTGTCGTGCGGCGAAGCCCCGTGCATCGTGACTGGTGGGTGGCTTTGCTCTCTGGGTATTGATGCTGGTAGACGTATGCAGAAGCCCACCAAGTCTGCCGCTCCAGTATTTTTGTTTTTGGATGTGTTGGCTTCCGTTTTCCCTCCTCGCCTGCCTGTGGTGCTGTTTCCTCTCCTTCCCATTAGTCCATTTTTATCGCCTGTCCCGTCTTTCCCCGTATCCTTGTTTCCGGAATACGCTTACATGATTTCAGATGACTCCCCTTCTCCTACGGACGACGACAACACCCCAAGCCCTCCGTCGCCGTCTAGTTCTTCCTACTCGTTTGCGGGATGTTACGTCGACAGCCCGGACCGTGTCTTGTCCGGCGACTCGATGATGTCGGTGAACAGCGTCATGACCACCGCGGTACGTACGTTTGGAGCATATTTTTCTTTCTCTGTGCGTTGAGGTCGACATGCGTTCCGCAAAACCTTTTGCCCTTGGTTGGAACGATTTTTCCCTACTCGAGTTCTGGTTCGGACGCCTATCTCGGTGTGTTGCTGTATGCATGAATGACTCAGTGTTCCGCCTCCACCTCTTTGTCGAATTTGTCACCATCTTTTTCATTGACGCTTGCCTTTCGCCTGTCTTGGCAGTACTGCGCCGACTTCTGCGAGGGTTCGGATTACTTCGGGGTTCAGTTCGGATACGAGGTGAGCATTCTCAGCCAATCACGTTGTCGAGTCACATCGCTCGGCCGGAACTGCACGTATCGTAGGATGATGTTCTGACAAACGAACAAACCGAACTGGCTTGTGTGCTAGGGTGGACGTGTACGACGTGGTTTTCATGTCAAGCTGTTGTCCGTCTGATGCACCATCACCCACGGTTGCTGCCCCCTCTCGCCTCCGGACCCCTCTATCGACAGTGCTTCTGTTCTTCCAGCGGTGACACTCCGGATGAACTGGGTGAGTCCGAAGACTGCGAAATGGCCTGCAGCGGAGACTCGAGCGAGATTTGCGGAGGATCCTACGCCATCCAGGTGTACGAGTACTCGGATGATGACGACACACCGACTCCCGTTACCCCCACACCGTCCGGCGACGGTGACTACGAGTCAGTCGGATGCTTTGTGGACGACAGTTCCGACCGCGTGCTCTCGGGCGACTCGATGTTGAGCATCAACAGCGTCATGACAGCGGCGGTAAGTGGAGGTGTCATCTGGTCGCAAAGGTTTGCTCGGCCGCCTGTTGCAGCAATCTTGTGTTGTTTGTGTGGAGGTTGGTCCGTCAGTAAGGCTCAGCGTCGTTTGGGTCGATCCTTTAACCGCCCTACCTCCTATGCTTGCTCTTCCCCACGCTCACTGTCTCCCCAACGCTATCCGTTTCTTGGTCCGTAACACTCAGTACTGCGCCGACTTCTGTGAGGGCTCTACCTACTTCGGGACTGAGTACGCATTCGAGGTAAGATGAGCTTGATCGAGTCATGGCGGCCCCCTTAGCTTGGTGCTATGCTAGTTGTAGCTAAGTAGGTACAGCTTGGTTTGGTCCAGCCGTCTATGTAGATGTATTTTATCATGAAGGTTCTCCGTCGGCCATCACATGCACCCGTTTTATAGTGGCACCGTTTTTGTTCCGTCCGCTGCCGCTACCTTCGACGGCTGTCAAAACAAAACAGTGCTTCTGTTCTTCCAGCGGCGACTCTCCGGACGAGCTCGGTGAGGCCTCCAACTGCGACATGACCTGCAGCGGAGACTCGAGCGAGACATGCGGAGGATTCAACGCCATCCAAGTGTACATGCTTGAGGACGGCCCGGCACCCACCCCTGTTGCTCCTTCCCCCACCCCGGCGGTTGGTGAATGGGAAGTTCCCGATCCTTCCCCCACGAGCAACCCGTCCCCCACCCCGTTGATGGAAATCTCCAGCAGCTGCGGGGACGATGAGGACCGGCCTTCTTTCCGTTACGCCGCCAGCAGCGGAGTCGCCGGTCGCCTGTGTGAGTATTGACACGTCGCGGCATGCTTGGAGTAGGGTGCATGTGCACCGGATTGCGTTCTTCACAAGGTCAAGCACATCGGGGTTGACGGACATGAGTTTTCCAGACTAGCATTGTTTGGTTGGACTCCGGCCGTAGTTGGTCACATTCTGATCGATTTGCCGTGCACTTCTATTCTGAAATGTGAAAAATTTAGCTGTTGAACAAATTTCGTATCCCTCTGATTGGCACCGATGCTCTCTATTTTGCAGACGCCGAAGGCGAAGGATGCTTCACCATGACCGACCTGTACAACTTCCGTGGCACGGAAAACGACGGATCCTCCAAGGGCCCGGTGTACATGCTGGACGATGATGGCACCAAGCTCGACATCCCATCCGGCATCACCAACAACTGGCTCCTCGCCGCCGAGCTTTACATCACCGGCGGTGGTGTGTTCTACTGCAAGGGAACCAGCGCTGGGGGAGACTGCAACCAGCTCCGTATCCAGTCTACTGGCTCGGACGACTTCCACGAGGTGAGGCATTTGTAAGCAAGTACCCTTGCACTGTGTGCTGTTCCGTTGTTAATACCTCGTGGACGTCCTTGATATTTGCAAAGAACTACAGTAGCACTCGGTAGGCCTGACCCTATGCGCTGCAGATCTAGAGGTGGGTGGTTTTGTGGTGGAGAGGGTAAAAAGATTGCTTCGGTAATCCCCTGTTGACGTTCTCAACCTTTTGGCCGTCGCGTTCCGCGGAACAATCGTTTTCCAGGTCCGCGGGCACGGAGGTAGCTTGTATTTCGAGGACACCATCGTTACCTCGTGGGACACCCCGAACAAGGAGCCCCAGGAGACGTACGAGAACGGCCGTTCGTTCCTTAACTGCGTGTCCGAGAAGCTCACCGGCGACGATTGCGAGGGCAACGCCAAGAACGAGATGGGAGAGTGCCGGATGGACATTATCAACTCTGAGATCGCCTACCTAGGTTACTTCGACTCTGAGTCCTACGGCATGACGTGGAAGGTAAGATCAACCGCAAGCGCAAGGTTTTCCCCGTTCATCGTGTTTCCTTTTGCACGTTGGCGGCTGGTTGGTGTTTACGAAGCCTTTTGCGTTCGCGTCGGGCATGTTCACAGTGGCAACGATCCTGAGCGCTTGTTAACCTAGACACTTTCCTCGATTCACAACCTTTCGTGGACGCGTTCCAGGTGCGCGGATTCTGCAAGGACCTCTCCAACCCGGAGGTGTTCGAGCTCACCAACGTTTACGGCGACCTGACGGGATCCGACATTCACCACCTCTACTATGGGCACTACAGCTACGGGCACCAGGGCGGTGTTTGGACCAACAACAAGATGCACGACAACTGGCAGTACGGCTTCGACCCCCACGACGACTCTGACTACCTCACGAGTGAGTCGGTGCTTAAAAAAAATAAAATACATCGAATTATGTGATCAATGGTACCTGCTGCTTATCTTTTGACGATTGCGCGTATACTCCCCGTTGATGTGCCTGTTCTCGTGAAACATGCTTGGTTTCTTTGCTATGCATGCGCATCCTATCTCAGTTATCTCCCCTTTGTTTTTTCGTTGCGCGGTCTGCTCCGATGATTCGCAGTCGCGTACAACGAGGTGTACAACAACGTCAACCACGGTGAGCGCTCTTTCCAATTGGGCTGGCTTTGCCTTGCGTTTATCTCGATTGGATTACGTTGATCATGATCCCTGCCTCTGCTTTCTTCTTGTATCCCCCCGGCTCCAATAGTTGTGGGTAGAAGGCCATCATGACGACCAGCGCATAGCCAGCTCGTTCGACGCGGCACCTTCATTGTTTGTAACCTTTCGCGTGTTCGATGCGACTCGCTCCAATGATGTGTTTCCTAGGGATCATCGCTTCCAAGCGCTGCAACAACGTAAAGATCTTCGAGAACGAAGTCAGGGATGGTGGCGCCGCCGCCGCGGGAATCTTCCTTCACCGCAGCTCGGACGGCGCCGCAGTCTTCGGTACGTGTATATTTTTTGTCAAAATACAAAAACTTTTTTTGATTCCAGCGCAAGGGACTGGTCTCTGATTTCGGGATCCCAAGGTGACTCAGCTTTTGCGCCGAAACAGAAGTGCACCGTCTGTTTTACCGATCTCTGAAACCGTTTCTCGTTGTGCGTTTCTCGTTGTGCTTCTTGCGCAGACAACACCATCACGAACATGCAGGACGCTGGTATCGCCATGCTGGAGTCTTTCGATGCTCAGATCTACGGCAACATCATCAACGGTGCCAAGTACGGCATCCGCATGAGCCTTGGCTCGGGCAACAACGAAGTGTACCAGAACTCCTTCACGGACATCTCCCAATGTAAGTTATGGAAACAATCGAGTCAGGTTGCTCAGGGAATGACGTCGTATTTTTTAGGATAAGGCGACATGAAGTGATGTTCAAGCACATCGGTATTTGTGGTTGATGCTGCAATTCGTGTTTTGCTCGCGCTATGGGTGCCACAGCTTGAATTCCATCATTACTGCACTAGTTTCGCCCTTTTGACAAGCCGACTCTCGGCCTTCGTACTCTTGTCAAAACCCTCTGTACCGTCAAATCAGACGGTCTGTACACTTACGAGGGAAGCGATGAGCCGGACGTGTCAGACGGCCGCCCGTCGGGCAACGTGCTGGCTCTCAACCTGGTGGAGGACTGCCCCATCGGTGTCAAGATCAAGGAGGGAGACGATAACGAGTTCTACCGTAAGTTGGCGTTGGCTCGCCACTCGTTTGACGAAAATGAGGGCCACTCGAATGCTACATTGATCCCTAGACTTCTATGTCATCTGTTTGGTGTTGGTTTCGATGAGCTTGATATTGTGTTTTCTTCGGCAGTTGTCTTGAACAGTGCAAGCAGGGCCTAACTGCCTACCCGCTAGGACTACGTACCCGGTTGTCTTCCGACAGTGCGAGCAAATTTGCCCGCTGGTGCTTTGGTCAGTTTCCAGCAGATGCACTTATGTCCACCCGTTCTTCACGCCTTTGCTCTTCCTTTCCAGAAAACACGTTCATCAACGTGGATGCCTTCGAGTTCCCGGAGTCGACCAACACTATGTGGAGCGGGAACGACATCGGTGACGGCTGCATAGAAGAGGATGACGAGTTCGATGCGGCGTCGGGATCAGACAGCATCCCCATCTGCTAATATTCAATTGCTTTTGCGGCTTCGAATAGCGTTCGCATTTTGACCCAGTTGGTTTTTTAGGTGGTTCTGGTATCGGGATGGGATGGTTGCATATCCCACGCGACCAATATGGGCTCAGTTGGGAAACAAGGAGGGGTCTAGACTCGTTTCGCTGATTCCAGCCGCTCTTGCAATTGCCATGGAGCGGCTTAGACGACCACGTGCTTGTTTTCTTTCGCTTTCGCTCGAGAAGATTAGGGGGGTCAATGACCCGTCCCGCCCTGAAGCTTCTGAACGGCATGTGCGCAACAGGCCTCGGGAGTTGTGGAGTTGTCCCCTGAATGTATTTTACCTTGTTTCCGTAGCAAACGCAATTGGTTGTTGACGCTCTTGTGACGTGTGCGTATATGCATAGATGGCGTGACCTCGAGTAACTATAAATTGAATACTGGTGTCTTGCTTTCGAAGTCGCCAGCCCACCCTGTACTTTGGTGCGGGAGAGAATCACACATGAATGTCAGGAGGACCGGCAGTGTGGGCCCTGGCTTGCAACGTGTCTTGTGAGCTAGCTCCCCGGCTTTTTTCGGACAAATGTTGTCGGTAGTCGCAGGCAAACGATGAAAGTTCACGTTACCCTCGTGAGGAGTTCTCCTACGGTCGTTTTGTGTGTTGTGGATGCCCACACAGCTTGTCGTTCGTGGGAATTGGCTGGGTGTAGTGTGACTCTGGAGGTCCCAGGATTTCCTTCTGTGTTTTGACATGAATCATGAGGTGCGGTTACCCGCATGTTCGGCGAGGCTTACTCTAAAAGAAACCAATCGGGCTGTGTCCTGGTTGTATGTCGTAGGTGGTCTGTTCTGACCTAAGTCCAGGTAACACTAGAGATGCGCTGCTTTTGGTTTTGGTGCCACTTTGGTCTTGTGATGATTGTTGTATAGAAGTATTCTATACTACGTGTCTTGCTGTCGTGAACTCGGAGAATATCCACGCTTTGCTATTGTACCAGAGCGCCGTGGCTCACATCTCCCGTTCGCGTCGGCCAAGTTTCCAGGGAGTGGGCTCGTGTGTTGCCTTATTTGTTTCCATGTGTGCTACGTACGTATGCGTTGGTACAAACAAACAATTTTTGGGGGTCCCTGTACTATATCTGAAAACAAGTACTCGGAAAGGCGCTGTTTTAATAATTGCTTTGTGGGATGTCCTGGTATTGTCGTGTGAGAATGGAATATAACGACTAATGCTGTACTTTGTTCCAAATTGTCAAGATTATTATCAAGAAGTTGGTTGGCCACATTGGTTGTTCTTGTGGGTCACACGAGACAATGTGTGGCCATTGCCTTACTGATCGGCGTCGTGTCAACGTGTTTCATTTACAGTATTTGGTTATTTTGAAGGGAGAGAAGTAAAAAGGCGGGGGCGGGTCGGGGGAACGTTTTTGTACTGCTAGCTGTAGCCAGTCCCCGTTGATGCTGTCCGCCGTTCGTTGTTGAATGCGCTATGATGCAATATGTTCTCTCGCGTTTTATTTTGGAAGCGGGACACAACAACGACTGGGATCCACGGAGACGATGGGTTTCTCGGGTGGAAGTTGCACCCATTATAGCTATGTGTACAAAGGAAAACATATTTATGTGGTGCGGTAAAAAGTTTTATGTTTAAAAACCCATTCAATCCTCCATCGTTATTGTTCCCTCTGGAACCACGATCGATCGAGCTCGACGAGGGATAATATTTTCAAGGAAACACATGGGCAAAAAATCTCCCCCAGACGTGGGCATGGCGCTTGTCAAAATCAGGGTTAATTCGACCGAAAAGGCTCCGAAAGACGTGATTCTGCCGAACTAAATCGTCCCAAACTCAATTTGACGATCTTACCCAGCCTCTCTCTGAATGTATGTCTGCGCCCAACGAGAGCCGTGAAGATCGTGAATAAATTATAACGTTGTATTTATGTAACAAAAACTGTTCGCACGTTCTGAACCCGTTACTAACTTGGTTTAGACACTATTTCAATCGCTCGGACGCGACAGCAAGTGGTAGCCTTACTCGTGCGAGGAAATATGTGGCATGTTGATTCCACAGCCATTGAAGCAAACGCAAGAAGAGGACAATCTGACATCCGATGATCGTAGGGAGAAAAAGAACTTACAGCCAGACTTGCGGCTGAACGGTTGTCGGTTCGGTTGAAACGGTCGTTATCGATTTATATCGACATTTTTGTCGCACTTTTTTTTTTATTTTTCTTAATATGACACAACGAAACCATCTCTATCATAGAAAAGAGTCTGAGACAGATTAGCAACTCTCTAGTCTCCCGTTGCCCCCTTCTCTCCCCTCCTGCGGCTACACGCGAAGCACATGCATCCACGATACACACGCTGGTGTTTGATGGACACCGCTGGGTCGCGCATACACCGTTGTTACCCGACGTCTTCTCGAACCCTTCCAGTAAGTAAGGTCTAGACGATACCACAATCAATCGGCGATGGGACGAGATCACGTCAAGGTTTGCGTGCGAACAAGGCCCACGTCTACCTTTGCACAAGATGCCATCGTCATCGACAAGGAAGCACAGGTTCTAAATAAGCATATCTCTAAGCACCAAAATCCTACCCGTTCGAGATACTGGAGTACAGCCTAAGGGGGGGTGTTGGAAGTCATAGCAGTAAACACAGGTAGTAGGTGAAGCGCAGCACCTCAGCACGAGCCTGTGCATATGTGAACCGCCCGAAGGAATCTCAACGTGTTTGGAACAAATCTCCTCAATGTTCGTTGCGTCCATGAATTTTTGTACCTGAAAAAGTCGTACAGCAGTATTTATTTGTATTGTGCGTGTTTCTGCGACATAAGGCACTGCTGCTGTGCGTGTCACGCTAACACGGTTATACCCTCGGTGGCACAACGTATATACACTACCGTAGTACAGCACCCCCCTGGACCAATTTTCAAATCTTGATTGCTCCACGACGAAGAGGATGCACAAACGTTGTGATGACACGTTTTCGGAAAGTTCTCGATGAGACGGTTCCAACACCGCCACTTCGGCACCGCCGCTGTCTCTATTTCTAGACTGAGGAATTCGGGCGACATACCAACAACACCCCGCCACCCCGATATTTATTACCAGTCTTGTTTTGGGAGAGTAATCAGGTGTAAACACCGTCACAGTCTTTACAACGCCAAACAAGAATGGTTGGTTGCAACTTGTGCACGCAGCGGTTGCACGGCGTAATCAGGCACTTTCATGATCGATGGTGTTGATGCGTATCCACGAAACTTCCCTAGAAGCTGGTGGGCTGACGTCTTTCAAGGATGCCGACGAGATAAAACGTTCGCAGGAGGAAGCGTGACTGCCCGGCGTGGCAACGATCTACAGCAGCAGTAAATCAATCAATATGACCGGGGGGGGTGATGAAGTCCTTTCATTTCGTGCTCGGTGGAAGACCAGCGAGAAAACTACATACTGTCTCTTCTTCCGACAATCAATCCATGTGCTTGTTTCGACAAAGGTGTTGGATTGGAGGCAAATAAATAAATCACGAACGAACGACGAGCCGTTCTCTGTTCCCTGTTTGATGTGCTTTGGAACACCCTGTGACGAGACTCTTTTTCCAGTGATCACCGAGATTATGGGTCCACACGAGTGGGTGGTCAGATCGCCGTCACTATGATTCCAATGCTGCCTGGTATGGAAAAATGTTCTTAACGAACAACAAAAAAATCGCAGACAATTACGGTCAACCATGGCACGCTGGAGCAAGAGGCAGAAATCGCCGCCACCGGGATGCACGACAATCGCCAAAACTCCTTCCGCTTCCAGTTCCATCACGTCTTGCACAACGCTGGCCAGGACACCATTTACGATGGGCTTGCCCGGGACGTCGTCCAGGGCGCAGTCGACGGCATAAGCGGTGAGCCGGGAAAAGACGGCAGGCATTGAGTTACCAAAGAATGTTGACGCAGAGTCTAGGTGTTTTGTTCCTACGTCCCGTGCGTATACAATGCACAATGATATGATTGCAAACGGCGGGGATTTATCCCGCTGTCGGTACTTGTAGGCTCACCAGCGGGTTTTTTCTTCTCTTCTCCTCGCTCACCTCCAAGCACAGGGGATGGATCTCCCAAAATACTTTCCAGCCGCCGTGCTCGGCGTTTTCGTGTTTTTGAGTAAAACACATGTTAAGGGCTTATCTGTCTGATGGTAGGAGGTTCAGTAGGCTTTCGGTCATCGTTTCCTTCGTAGTTGCAGTTGTCCTGGTTCGTTGATGATGTAAGACCCTGCCCACGACACAAACAAACACCTTCGGCCGCTCAGTGCACGTGGAATGAAGTACGGGAAACTATTACGCCTGGATGGCCGTCCTGTAGGCTTCGACTCCGATACATGCTGACTTTCGTCATATACATGGTACTGGTTGTTGGGGGCTGGAGAGTGAGTCTTTTTGCTTCTTTCGATCATACCAGGGTGCATCATGACCTACGGGCAGACCGGCTCGGGCAAGACTTTCACCATGTCTGGAGACTCCGGAAACTACCAGGTAAAGAGCTCGTGATACTTTGTTGTTGTAGTTCGGTCCCTGCTCCGATGGGATCATCGATGCTGGCGGAACGGGTTCCGTTGTACTGCTCTCGCAGAAATTCCGAGTCTTATTTAATCTGTGTTTCGACGACGAAATATTTTGACGAAGGCGTGGCGATTGTTCTGGGGACCGCGCGTCGTCTTATTTAGTGCAATTGTTTCGTTCAACACAGCCTTTCTGCAACAACAGTGACTTTCATCTCAGCACCGAATGGCATGCTGTGCAAGTATTCTCGCCCAACAAGTCAGGCGCGCATGAACACTACGGAAGTTGTCATCAAGGGGAGCTTGCGACCGCGTGCGATTTTACGCTAGTAGCAAGCTGTGAAACATTTAGACACGGGTCGATACTCAGATCTGTTTAGGTGCACGCCCATTTTCTGTTCTCGTAGCATGTGCTGATCGTTTGCAGGAGAGGCACCATATATTGATAGTTGCGACACCGATACGATTCAGAACGTCCTTCGTCACACCCTTATGTGTCCTACAGTCGAAGAGGGATGCTTCGTACGGCATCTACCTAATTCAACGTTAATATTTTCTTTGCTCGCTTTTTCGCATCTCCCAACCCTGCCGGTGCCTGGTCTCATCGCTTGGATGGATCCGAAGCACCGTGGCATATCCCCCAGAGCTCTGACGCACGTTTTCCAGGAAGTGAACGCTAGAATCGAAACCGCCTTTAGCGTCAACATAACCTACATGGAGATCTACAACGAGAAAATATTCGACCTCCTCGTGGACCCTGCTGTCAACGCCACGAAGGTGATGAAATGGGGGCGGGGGGCTTACTGTAGAGGCACTTGTTTCTCTTGCACATTTTTCTCGTCGGCAGTGATAGGACGGCTTAGGTTGGCATTAACTTCATCAAAGGTTGGGAGATCTAGGGCGGTCCATGCGGAAGCCTTGGTACTTCTCAAAGTAGCGCTGTTTCGCGATCAGCACGATGCACCTCTTCGCCATTCTGTCGCCTTGCCCAAAGCCATTGTCCTATCACACGCCGATGATCTCTTTGCATCAACGTACCTCACAGCTTCACCTAGGACGGCTCTCATATTTCATATTTCAATATTTCCTCGTGGCAAAACATTTCCTCTAGCTGATAGACAGACAGGTAGACAAAGTGAAACGAACGGTAAAATTGGCAGATCTTTGGTTATTGTTCGGCGGTGATCCCTCCAATCAAACCGCTCCCATGCAAGTCTTAGTCTTTCTCTGTGAGCCTTCACAGCTGCCGACGAGGATAGATAGCCCGAACAATCCTTCTCCTCGTGCGGCGCTGTCCATGAAAGGGAGACTACACCATTGCAGAAGATCGGGCTGGAAGGGGAGTGTTTGTCAGGGGCCTGACAGAGGTGGAGGTGCGTGCAGGAGAACAAACTTGGGCAACGCAAAACGAAAATATTTGGGCCGCTGTTGGAACGTACTTTCGGAAGAGGTGCAAACCCTGCATCAGGTCACACATTCCACACGGGGACAACAGCGATCCTCTCTTCTGTGGCGCTTTGAGGTCTTTGGATTTACAACTAAATAACTGCGGTTGGTTGCTCGATTAGAGCCAATCCTGTTGTTGTGCAATCTGATCCACGCTCAGGCCTGGCTCCATTATTTCTGCCAGCGAGGTTGGTTTACACAGTCTTAATGGTGAAGGACAGATTGCCACGTCCCCAAGTGGCTTCGCGTCAGGGGAATACTCGTGCGCAAGAAGCAGCAACACACGCATCTTGCACGTTTGCACGCAGAGTGACACTTGTTGAGAAGGTAAACGTTGACATGGGCCGCCTTACCCGATTTTGGCGTCGTCTTCAGAGCTGAATGACGCTGAAGGAATGTGGATAGGCCGGCTTCCTCTAGGATAATACTGGAAGGAACGATACTTGACGGGCGACGTAAGATCCTCGTAGTTACATTAAAGACAAGCGTTTATATGACTGTGTCGGTACTTCGCTGATCCATGCGTTTCTCAGTTTGATGCCCCCACCAATCCACCGGCTGTAACCAACTGCAACATCGAGGGCCTCATCGGCGGTCATGGCAACAGCCATATCGGTAGTTCTGACGGCCCAACCCACCGTCGAACCAACGGTCAAACCAACGGTCAAACCAGGTCAAGTCCGAGCAAGAGGCCTTGAACCTTCTGTACGGGGGAGAGCTGATGCGCACAACCGCTCAGCACAACCTCAACAAGAAGTCGAACAGGAGCCACTCCATCTTCACGGTGTACGTTACTCAGAGGGCTAAAAGCGGCGTCAGTGAAAAGGTGACAAGATCCTCGGAGCACAAGCAAATCGTGGTTTTCCCGTTCGCTATCTTCCTGTTTTCATCACCCTTGTGTTCGGGACAGTGCTTCTTGAGTTTGCTTGTGTCGTCCCGCTTCTTGCACAACGTAGTTAGTTTTTCCTGGTGTGCTAATTCTGCACCCCGGCCAGCAACACGCCTCCTCCTTTGGGTGCTCTTCCGAACGGGCAGAGGAATGGATACATGTCATACAACTGGACTTAGCGAGGTCGACGAAATTTTTCTCCGGCCAGGCCGCCCGTTCCCAACCGAGCTTTGCTTACGCCGACATGGTAGAACCCGCTTGTGTTACGTAAAACACTCATGGAAGGGATGTGGCCCTTGGTCGCGGCTTACAGTGTGAAGACATACGAGAACCACAACCACAACCATGTGCTTCACGGTGTTTGTTGCATTAATTACGGTCAACGTCATCGCAGCTCCTGTCGTCGGGTCATTGTAAAAACACGACGATACGACGCATACACTATGGTATGCATCTTTGGAGCACGGAAGCTTTGTGTGCCTGGTTCGCAGCCACTGACTGGGAATGTTTTAGGCATGATACTTCGTGAAATCCTTACTATAATCAACACCAAAGCAAACAGCAAAGTCGAAACACACACGTAACAACGTCATCGAATTGGTATCAGCAAGGCAAACCTCCGGCCAACGGCCATTTCAACCACGGCGCCGCGGGTATGATACTGCATGCTGTTAGGTTACCAGCTGGGAGTATGGTAGCGGCCTCGGACCTGCAACCAATATCATCTCTGCTCTCGGTTAACCTTGGCATCCTTCTCGTCGACGTTCCTTTAGGTGGTATCGTCGAAGCTCAATTTAGTAGACTTGGCTGGAAGCGAACGGCTCAAGAAAGCGCTCGATCAGGTAAACGAGGGAGAAAGGAAGACAAAAAGGGCAAGGGTTGAGGGTAATTCAGAGTGGGTTTGGCGAAAACGATTAAATGAAACAACTGTGGGGCTGGTATTGCCTCGAGGAATCCGTGCGCAATGCGCACACGTTTTCCTTGTAGAAAACGCCGAGTGATCACGCGGGTTGCTACGCACGGGTGTTAGCTAGATGATGCCGTTTCGTGTGTCAGGTCGTCTCATTGTTAACAACGGCCTCGACAGAGAGACGACCGTGAACACACTGCGCAGAACAGCTTCCCCACATTGTAACTCGCTGCTGCGGACTTCAGCCCGTTGAAGGCGGTGGTTAGATGAGTGCTTCGTGTTTAGTAAATGTGTCTGTGGGCGGTCGGGTGGGGGATGACGGGCCGAGGAGCCTCACCTGCCCAGATATAAGGTGCACTATATTTGATGAGTCGTACGGAGGTGGGTCGCACGAAGAAGACAGTAACGGCTTGATGCCGCTGTTGTACTATTGGTGACAAGGCTGTAAAATCACTTGTCATTACTGAGTGCGGTTGACAGCAAACACGGTTGATAGGATGATACAACTACGTACGGGTAATCCTATTAGCAAGAATATTTGGAAGACGTGGTTTTCAATGAACATTTATGGTTTTGTCGGGATGCAGGAGAGATTGGAAGGGCGAACCGTTTCCGATGAGACGATCAAGAAGGAGAGCATGTACATCAACCAATCGCTCAGCTACCTCGAGCAGTGTGTCGTGGCCCTCAGCAGGAGGAACGCTGGACACGTCCCGTACCGCCAGAGCAAGCTGACCAACGTCCTGAAGGTGTGACACTGGTGCTGTGCGGTATTCACCTTGTAAATCGTAGAAATTCGGTACCGGTAGAAATTCCGTACCGGATCTCTACCGGAATTTGATTCATTTTCCTCGTCCTTGGCTCGTCGCGTATTCTCGTTCGTGTTTAATCTACCGCGTGATGCGACAAACTTGTGACGTGATAGGAGACGAGGTTCACAAACATCTAGTTTCTCTCTTGCCCTCCTTCGCAAGCAGTCAATCGGCTGCTACCCCAGTCGTGAGTCGTAGCAGTAGGTCGTCAGGAAGGATAGGTCACCTTGATGAGGTCAAAGACGAAACCGTAAACAAGCTTGGCGCCTGTTCGATCTCCAAGAACCATCGTTGAGGTCTCTGGCTCAAGCGATCGAACTATCGCACTGCCTAGCAGTAGGATGCAGGTAGGGTGGTTCTGGTGGACGTAAACCTCGTGAACAGCATTGATTCTTCTTTGTGAAACAGATTATCGAATACCGATATGGATGGCCACATAGCATGCTCGTCTGTCAAGGAATAGCTTGGGTCACCGCAGAATATGGGAGTACCAGGTAGAGACAAGAGCGGCTTCAAAGGCGGAGATATTGTAAGCAAAGCTTGCTTCATAGAACAAGTCCTTGAAAGACGAAGTGGGTGTCGTAAAAACCTTTCCTGAAACCCCTACGTGCGTCGACCATCGGGACAAAATGTTCTTCGCCGTGCCGAATGTGTTTTGCTATTTACGTTTTCCCTGCTTCGAGCTGATCCCTTCAAGAGCGAACCCTTATTTCTTCGTCGAGAACGCCCTTTCGTCGATGCTGACTCGTTTCGTTTCGTTGTTGCTCGTCGGGTGGGCCTGCTCTCTTTGAAAGGATTCACTAGGGGGGAATTGTAACACTCTTTTGCTCGCGTGCATCTGGGGCGAGGCCCAGCACTTGGAAGAGACCATGTCTACCCTCCGACTCGCCAGCCGCATGATGCGAGTGCAGAACGAGACGCACGCGGTGGGTAGACCTTATTGTACAATTCAGTTGACATCATGCCGACCAGTACCAATAATGCTGTCCCGGCGCCTTTGGCAAACCTCAGAGCGCAGCAGAACCTCTGGTGTCGTGAAATAGTGTGTTTAGCGGTCTTTCTCTCGCGCGTTGCAGCGCCCTTGCCGTCGAAGGGGGTGCACATCCCTTTGCGTTGCACCTTCTCCACAAAACTATCGTGGAATCGAAACGTGTGTTTTGCGGTATATATCCGTCTGCCGCACATAGCGACAACGGTCTCGGTTTGAGAGTTCAAGAGCAGGATCAGTCGCCTTCGGCCAGGATGCGCCACAAGAGAGACTTAATCCGCAAATGGAAGTGTATCGTTGTTTCTATTTGTGTTCTTGAACGATTGAAGGCCTCTTGTAATGATGAACACGTCTTGTTTTCCAGGGTAATTGTAGCTGTGTGTCAACCGTAACTGGTGCCAACTTTTTCTAAGTGCTGCGTTACTTGTTTCGGTCGTAGATATACTACGAACATGGGTATTGATCATGTACAGGCAAAGCATACCCTTGTCCGTGGTCATTTTCATGCAATTTTAACGGCTCTGCCACCGGTGTGCGCAAGGCGAAAAGGTATCAAAGTGCAACCTCCGCAAACGTATGGACGTAGTACATCACGCGACGAATGCACCGCAATTTTCTGGTACGTTGACTTTGCCATCGCCGTTCCCTCGTCACCGCCACCGCAGCTCGAGGTGCTGGACCCAATGCAAACCCTCAAGAAACAGGAGAGAACAATCCGAGATCTCAAGCAGGTATACTAGGATGTGACGAGTCATTCTACGACATGTAAGCTTACAAAGGTCAAATTTTCTTGTCATCTTCGGGGTTCCTCAGCTGAGGAACCTGCCCATATTTTGCGTCGTCTGTTGGCATTTTGAACTTCATCGTTGATCTGCCTAGATATTATTTGTGGTGTTGTTGCGCCTTCAGTAGTCGCCAACCTCAAAGTTTGGCCGGGGTATCTACGTCCTCGCTCTTGGGATGTCAGGCGGAGTATGCATGGTTGCACGAGTCTGACGCCAACAGGCAGTAGTACCCTCAACGGGTGCCAAAAGCGTGAAGTGCTCTTGTTCTTGGCGTTACCGGGCGCAATAAAAAACACGAACATCGCAAAAGACAGCTGAATAGACTGGCTTTGAGGGCGCACTATCTCATTATCGCGAGCAGAACGTGTGCAGTGTGGCTGTGTAGGTACACCATCGGGTTCGATTCAGTGAGAGCCTTTCGGAGATTCTGTCGATGATATTGTTTCCCGTTGAAGCCGTCATCGCACAATTTCCATCGCTCGCCCTGGTTTCGCCTTTGGCCTGTCTCTTTTTGATGTACAAAATCATGTGGTTTTCGCTTGCGAAGGAGTTGTTGATGCACGATGCCTTGGCGGACAGATCGAGAGTGGTCTACGACCCGTACACGCCCGAGCAGCAGCAAGGTATCCGTCGCCAACTGGAAAAATTTGTTGCGGCCCAGGTGAACAAACAAATTTATATGCGTTCAACACTGCTTGACGAAAAACAGTACAAGACAAGAAAAAGGTCTCTCCCACGGTTTAGTGTTCCTATCTACCGTACAGTGTAGCACTCATATCTTGACACAAAACGACTCTACACCGTCATTGCATGCAGCACAAAGTTATGCGTGCGTGCTTACTTTTGCACCTCGATAAAACACATGGAAACAATATTATAGTTCCATGTTTTCCAAAAATCGAATAAACAACACTGGATGGACCGCAAACGGGTGTCCTTATAATACAATACTGCCGAATTCCAATACCTCAAGCTACGATGTATACGTAATGGAACGAGTCACTTCTTAACTATGTTCGTTGAAGACCGCGCTGTCACCACATTTTATTCTCCGTTAGTCCAGTATTATTGTCAAGTACTGCTGTGCCTCTACCATTACTTTTCTTCTACAACCTTCGGCACCCAACAAGTATCACCATACATTGGTGTTCTAGAAAGGCTCCTGCCTTCCTTGTATCGTGACCATCAATACCTCTGTTGGTACGGTATTCGAACCAACTTGTCATTTGCCGTACGTTTAGTGCCCCTATGTCACCACGTACGTATTTGTTTCTGAGGGTCCCGAGGAAGAGGAAGCGTCGTTCCCGCCGCTGGAGAGCGTACGCCAAATGAGGGAGATATGCCGCGTATTCAAGACCCTAATCCTCGAAGTGCAGGGGGATGCCAGAAGGTGTTGCTTCGTTTTCTAAGCTGCTGATAGGTCGGGGGTTGGGGCACTGCGTAGCCATGGCCGTTGATTTCGTTGTCTTAGCACTTGGAGGTAGGTATCTACTGTCCGACGCGCAACGAACAATCGTTGTACTGTTTAGTACAAACATGGACGGTATGTGTGCGTGTTCTTGCTTTTCATCATGCCGTTGATGAACCGCTCGCTTACACAACAAAGTCTACGAACTAGGACCCTGCCTGTCCAGCTGAAGAGTCTCGATCCGGGGTCCACATAGAGTTACTTAGCCGTTAGAACCTCAAGCACCGTTTCGCTTGTCCTTTTCCGTTTCTTACGCACACATACATACATGTACGCATCATGCATGGGCGAGCAGCGCTCTTCTCAATTCGGCGGGTGGGATGGGCGAAGGAGGCCTAGCCACTCCAGAGGACGGCGACACGAGGGAAGGGGTGGAAGGCGGCAACCCGAATAAGATGCAGGTGATTTGACGAGACCAACACCACGCATAGCTCGCCACCACCAACGACGACGATGGCAACGTGTTGCTATTTCCGACGACAAGTTCACGAACATGTTGACAGGTGGCGTAAGAGAATTCAACCACCCATGAGACACCTTGTACCACTTCATGTAGCCAGTTTGAAACTGGGCTATAATGGCTCGGGGACATGAAGCGTGTGCCCCAAAAGGGCGGAGTTGCTGAGTTTTCGTGCGAAATTATGCAGCTGGTTCCCTCCCGGCTACTCCACTCGGCCCATGGAAAGTCCTCGGGCAATTTCGGGAGGAGTGTAGACGTACAACACAGAACACCTGCTCACGGCCGCAGTCGTTTCTTCTTTTCCAAGGACCTCATCACCACATGCTCGACGGTACCCCCCCTATGCCCGAACAACACAACAAACAACGACGATGACGACGACGTTGACGGCGACAATAACGGCAACCAACCCTAAGGGCACCGCGGACACGTTGGTCGGATCCATGGAGCCTGACAACGGCTTCGGGTTGGGGCGGGCACCGGATCACGCACGACCGGTGACGGTAGACTCAACGAGGGACAGGCCGCTCTCGAGACAGCAGCAAGGTGGTCGAGGGGGGGCGAGCTCCGCGTTTATGGCGGGGGCACCGCCAGCGGGACAGGTAACTCTTACGTAGTGAACACAAGGAACCGCATAGAAAGTATGGGTTTTGTGTCTGTATGGGGCATGCAGTCTAACCGAATAGTCGGGGCTTTGGTCCTCATTTCGTCAATACGTATACCTACGTGTGACCGTCGAGTGTAACCATCGCAAGGCGGACCCGAGTGTTTACGCTGGGCTTTAGTGAACAAAATTTTCTACCGCCGTCCTATCGAAGAACGCTTATCTACACCCAACGCGGCGGCTCTTCTCTATTCATTGGGATTGATACCGTTCAGTTGCGGCTCTTTCTTCTTTCTTTGCGCTTCTACGTCGCGTTCTCCGGGTCACCATATTTATAGGAGTTCTATGCTTGGATACAATTTGGCTCGTCTCAGGGGGTGACCCAGAACAGAATGGCTTGGTACTCCGATATCTGCACGAGGGAGATGAAACAGAAAATGTCTCAGCAGAGACCCTGAAGCGTTCTGAGAGGTTGCCAACATCGTAGAGATGACACACGCCAGCTTTCCCAGGGGCCTCCTACTGTTGGTGTTTCTGGAGAGCGGTAGACGAGGCTACATATTTTACCCCTGTTTTCAGGGCGTGTTGCCATCAATCACCTTCTCGGGACGCATACCCCCTGTTATTGATGCAGATATGACACCCATCGACGAACCCTGTCTCAGTGTTTTACCGCTCGATCCCTGCCCTTAGTTCCTTGTTGTTTCTTCCTTAACCGGGCGTACCGTACCGTTCCCGTACCGTTCCGTCAGAGCGAGCCCAAGGATGGTTTACTGTCGCCCGTGCTGTCGGCCTCCGAGGTTGGAGACGATGGCCCTTCTGCGACAAAGCGCCACTTTGGCCGGAGCCGGGTCGGAGGTGGAGCTGGGGGCGGGGTACAAGCGCCGGCCTCGGGCACCACGTTCAATGACCGTTCATTGTTGGCGGGCGGGGCAGGTGGAGGGCCGTCGGGGGGCAGATGGGGTGGGGGCGGTGGGGTGGTGGGAGAGGCGAAGAGCGCCATGTACGAGGCGTTCAAGCAGGTGAGGCGTGAATCGCAATGTGGGGGTGGCTATTTGTCGGGAGAAAACAGCTAACAGTTGTGGCAAGTGACAGCGCCGCCGTGCCAGAAGAATTTTCCCGCGTACAGGTTGATCGTGTCATTGTTCGTTCGACACAAACAAGTGTATGTAGTGCAAGCGCCCACTTGCCGATAATCTGTTGAACAACTGCGGAGTATCGTGGTTTAGGGCTCACTGTAAACCGCAGCGACTGTGTGGTCTCCTCTGAAGTAGCAGAAACTTCCAAGGATTCACGGTATCCTTCCACCCGGATGCTGGCCTCCGGGCGCGTTGTTGACCTTTTCGAGAAGGGGGTGGGACGCCAGCTGAACGGCGAGCTCTTGGCCACGAAGGCTTTGGCGAAGGCGCAAAAGGAAGGTGTCCGCGAACAAGCGGCGAGGGTAAACGCTCTCAAGAAGCAAATCGATCAACTCCAGGTCAGTACATGCAACATACATCGAAATATCGCACACCGTTTTGATCGCTTTGGGCTCGCAGTAGAGGCGAAATATCCCGGAGAAGTGATGGCCCTCCTCGTGTCAGCGGCAGCAGTGATACCGCCTCTTTTTTTGAAAACCGTGAACGAACGTCTCGCCAATGTCACCGGCACCGCGCTAGCGTTTGGTCATTTCAAATTCTCCCGGGACACACGCCTGCCTGTGGGGTGCCAAACCCGTTCGTCATTCGTGCAGGCGACCGTGCGCGATAAAAGGCTGAAGCGGCCCTCCCTGCCTGACGTAAAGGGCACCGCCGATGACGTCATGGACGAAGACGAGTTCAAGTGAGAAAGTCCAGGAAGGAGAAAAGCAAAATCTTTCATGCCTACCTACAAACAGAGACAACTACAGCCCATCTGATAGTCCAAGAAAGCCTCACTAGAAGGCAGAGTGAGCCAATGTGCCTACGACGTGTGCCTGTTCCTCGTGGGCATCGTCATCCTCCTGTCCATGTTCCATCACCGTCCACCCTCTACCGTACGATATGTATTCCTACAACTGCTGGTGACTGTGTTGCTGTAGACTTGTGACCCAGGAACGGGAGACAAAGCGGAACTATAAGGAGGCGTTTGAGGTACTGGCCAAGGCCAAGGCGAAGATGGAAGCGTCCGCTCAGCAGGAGGAGGAGCTCAGGAAGGACCTGATCCAGTCGTTCGACGGCTACTTGGAAGAAAAGGTGGGTGGTGGGATGTTGATGCTGTGGATGATCCTTCACGCACGTTGCTCCGAAGTCCAAAAGAAAAATCACGGATATAAACGAGTGCAAGGAGCTCGCTGCAGTTGTTGTTGGCGACGGAGAACGATGAGTTATAAATCTTCTTTATCTGCGTAGAGATATCGTAGAAGACATGCTCCGCAGGAGAAAGCCGGGGGGCCTTAGGGAGAGGTCCCGTCTTTACCCGAGTAGCTGAAGGAGAGATCCAGGAGCAAAATAAAGAAAAACAAACGGTATTAATTATAGGGTGCACACTTCCGAGGTCTCGCGACTAGGCGAAACATCGACCGGCATCGATGCCGCGGTACATGCAGATTCTAGTGAAGGGAGGTTTCGAATACGACGATTCCCTGGGTGCTTAGATAAACACTTTATTGAAAGCTTGATGCACCATACCTGTGCTATCGACATTTCACCTTGGGACGCCCCAGCCTTTCCGTCTTGCATGGGTTCCTGCGGGCATTTTCTGGCCCGCTATTGCAAAGCCCCAGGGAGGACAAGCCCCTGGTGACTAGAACTTATCATCAGGTGCACCCCCACTTCCGCGATCGGAAATCGAACGCCACTTTTGTGGACAGGCGGAGGGCGGCTTTGAGGAGGATGGGCTAGATATCGACAGCAGGGCGCCTCTGTCACCGGGTGGGGGCATTCGGTGGGATGAAGGAGGCTTCGAGGACACGGGATCGTTGGAACAAGCCGCGTTGACGCGGGTGGCGGACAAAGACCAGAATTCCCTCGCCTTTTTCCAGGTAGTGCCAACCCAAACAACAACCGACCCCCTTTAGCTGATTCGCAGAACGTGTGTGTCCCACGAGAAGCACAGCCTCGAACAACGTGACAATACTGCTGTATTCAGCGCTCTTCGCTCTTTCGTGCCGGGTTTGTCGGAAGTGGGAGGTGGCCCACCGGAGGTAGGGGATCAGTTACAATAAATGCTGCAAATATGGAGCCGATGAAGATAAGATTTTATCCGTTCCAGTTTGTATCCGTACAAACCCTTCCGGGTAGATGTGATGTGACCGTTTCTATTGTGCCAGTTTACGACAAACGGTTGATGAACGTCGCTACATGTGATGCTTTTCAGCAGAAGACCAACTAAGTTCCAAGCCAAGGGAAACCCAGCAACTCGTCAATGACGGCGCGATCCCTTCCTGTCTCTTGGTTCTGGTGCCTTTTCGTCGTTGTCAACTCTTGCTTGCAGGCCCAAAAAACGAGGATCGCCACTCGAAACCAGAACACTCTCGCCCTGAAGCAGGCGCACAGGTCGAAGCGGAACCGATGATGATACTAACTTGCGGTTCGTTTTTTGGCAGTCGATCAAGCGGGACTTGGTTTGAGCTGAAGCGCGTGTAAAATATATACTGCCTTTCTAAACCCAAGAACTTCCGTGTAGTGGTCAAGTACTGACAAAGAGGGTATTGTTTCACGCTTTCCGTGCATTGAAATAAACTGCTGAAGGACGAAGTGTTGCAATCCGGCGCGTAAAATCTGACGTGTGATACATTCTTCTTGTTCTTTCGAACACAATAACCACCTCTCTCTCTCTTCTCTTAGTCTTGCTTTCGTTTTGAAAAAGCGAGCGGAGGGCGTGGCGAACAACTACGAGTAGAGTTGGGGCCTGCTCGGAAGATTGACTTCGTAGACAGATTGGGCGAGGTCTTGGTTATGTAGTGTGCTGCAGAAGTTTTTGCCCAACCGATCTGTTTTTTATCTTCAATAATAGCAGGAGTGAGGTTTACACAGAGTGTGCTCGCTGCCGACCGCATGTATATATCCTACATAATAACACGGCTGGCTGCATCCGATGTGTGTGTTTGTATTAGCATCGACCGCCCTAGCCGATCGATCAATGGAAATGCGTGTAGTGTCAGCGTGGCATTAAACAGAAAACGCATGCAAAAGCCCCCATCATCTGGGATCGGTCCCGTGAAAGGGGGTCACGGGGAGGCCAGTCAACTACACACGTAGTCTAGGCTGGTGATTGACACATTTATTTCTGAGACGGCGCAAGGAATATATAATGTAGCCCGGATTGAGAAGACGGGAACGGAGAAGGCTGAAGGCAAAACGTAAACGTGTCTACCGCAGTCCCCAATTCCTTCTCGTATTCTGTTGGATCCCTCCTTGCGTTATATATTGCTCCTGTAGTTACTCGTCCTCCTCTACAGTAGTTTGATGTACCTACATATCTCGTATTGCTGCTGTGCGTGTCATGCCGTACTTGATACATTCATTGCCTGGACCAGCTTCCGTATTCCGAGAACGCGGCTGCCTCGCGTTCTCGCCCAGTTCGCGGCCGCTAGGCCGTGCGTTAGCCGTGGGTGAGGGTTAGGCTTGGGTTGGGTTAGGTCGGCCATGGTTTTTCCTAGCCTTGCGTGGTGTGTCCTAGCCTTCAACACCGGTTAGACCTACAGAGTCACTGACAGAGGGTAAATAGACCTCCGGGCGCATCATCATCAACCGGGGTCACATGGATGGGGGATTGGTTCGGGAGAAAATGACACAAAACACAACAGCGGTGAGCCGGGGGTTTTCGGTGACGGCACAGAACCGTACACCCGTACACAAGGACCCCAGAATTGATTTCGAATTCTCACAGTGATCTGGACCCAAACTCACGGCGGCTAGCTGTGCATGTGCCTTTCTTGGGCGAATAACGCGGCGTTATCTATCTACACGTCCGAGTCACACACCACTCGGGTTTTCTGTCGTTCCCTTCGCTGCTTTTTGGTATCAAGAACAAACGTCCGCTCAGGCATTCACTAGAGGCCTTGCGTGTGTGATGCAAACACGTGGAGCTCGGTGAAAGGACATGTGATCTGCAGAAAGGTACCCATGCGCCCATTCCAGAGCTGTTCTCTTTATTCGAAAGAAGAACCTTTATAGCATCAAAGCGACATACAGCAGTAGTAGGGTATCCAGGGCGAGTTTCCTCGCAAGGAAGTGGTCGGGACCTTATTTGCCAAAAGTCCCTGTCAAAGACTGCCGTGGGTCAATGATGTTTTCGGATGTTTTCCCACATGGGCAGTCTTTCTGTGTGCGCATTTATTATTCCTGAATCCGACATCCGTTGCATCGATCCGACATCAACCCGAAAAAAAGCGTTTCGTTGCGAACTCAGACAAACGCAAGCCTCCGCGTGTGCCTGTAAAGCCGCCAAAGGTACCATTTGCGGAACCCCTCCTTCTTGCTCTCTTGTCTCCAGTCTCAGACGTTGTGGTGGCAGGCCTTGCTTATTGGTCTCTACGGCGACAGCCCTTGTTGTTACAAACGTATTCTGTGGAGCGCGCTCTCCAGCTTGAACCATGGGGCGCTACACGACTGTCCAAGCATGTGAGTGCACGGAACGACGGCGATGATTGCTCAAGTACCTCGTCGTGTTTCTTTCCATTTCCCTTTTAGAGCGGCTCAGTTGCAATCACACAATCACACGCTGCACTGTCGGTAGGACAGGCGCCCCGCTCGTCAGCTCGGGTTTCAATTGCCATAGGTATACGGTTCCAGATTGGAGGTCTGGACTGATTTGTCCGCTTTGTTTTCGCTGAGAGCCTTTGTGAAAAACCACACCGAGTAGTGCATACCTCTCAGCAGACGAACACATCGAAGACACACGTGTACACGTGTACCTAGACTACATACCAGGCACATACGTTTGAGCTGCGAGAAGCAACCGCCTGCCCCCGGCTGCCTGTCTGGTTCGCCGAGCTGGGCCAGGATAAGTAGTAGTGCTCCCCAGGTACGAACACCCATCCGCAGATCGTCACAGCTGTAACAGGTGACGCGATGTGTTCCCAATATCGGATGCCACGATGACGACTCGCGGACCCCCCTGGGGTTATGGTTAGGGTTGTGTAGTACCCAGACACAGGGTATCTTGCCAGTGGCAAGAGTAGACTCTGTTTCCAACTGCTGCCCCCCTGAAGGCCAAGCCCATAGGCATTAACAGCAGCGGCGGAATTTAGAATGTACTGCGTACGATTATTTATATCTAAACCCCGCCGCCCTCGAGATTGCTGTTTTTGACGTCCACGTTCTGTCCGCAGTCGGACATCCAAGTCCCACCG
Organism: Ectocarpus siliculosus; assembly: GCA_000310025.1. Lineage (NCBI taxonomy): Eukaryota > Phaeophyceae > Ectocarpales > Ectocarpaceae > Ectocarpus > Ectocarpus siliculosus. The sequence continues at coordinate 350,395 of FN649733.1, read as the reverse complement.
ACCATGACTTATCCACAGTGGTAAATCCTTGCTCCGTGTGTCATGAATCCAGAAAGTGTACGTAGTCGTGGAATCTCAACGAGAAGACTTGGTGCAACTTGACTATTAAATGGACTACAGCAGTACTTGCCTCGCCCTTGGTCTTGAAAATGTTGACACGGCCGCTTGCCGTCACTTGATCATTCCGGCCTCCATGCGTCTGTCGCTTGTCGCCCTTGTTACAATCCGTTCGAACGCGGATAACAGACAGCGACAACAACCCGAAGCTCGTGCACGTGAGCTATGACCAAGCCAAGGGCAAGGACAATGACGAGGGAAAGGCGGGCGGCAAGCTTGTCGTCGAGAAGACGGACCAGGTCATGGGCAGCTGCGCCGGCGCAGGGTGAGTACAAGGTCTGTTGGCAGACGACAGAGCAGTAGGTGTAGATCGCTGTGCCGTCGTGGGTGACCCTTACAAAAGAGGAGCAAATGACTGATAGCTGTTGCGGACTACCGATCGATCGATGTCGTCGTGACCCTTACGACAGAGGACCAGATGACTGCTGTTGTAGCTGTTGGCGACTATGTACGACTCTTTGTCGACCAAGTTCAGGATGCACTCAGAGTTCCCAAGTATGGATGCATACGGCAGGTGCACGACGAGCTTCCCGTTGTAGACACTGAGATTCGCTCCACTTTCACTTTCGTGCTGAAAATCCTCCTGGCTTGAAACGGTGGGAAATTACAAGTATTCCATGGTTGTGCAAGAAGCGACACCCCTTAAAAGCGCAGCAGAACCAGTTCAGGTACCAGCAGCAGCATTGCTTGGTTTGCCCTGGTCCGGCTCTGGTGCCTGCAGTTTCCTTCCCATCGCGGAGAGCTTCGTGGCCAATGCAAGAAAGCCCGTGCGTTCGTGTGTTGTTGATATCCAGGTGCTTTTGCTCCTGCGTTGTATAGTTTTCACCTCACCTTGTAGAGAGGCTAAATTCGCCCGATGACTGTATTTATGAGCAGGTCCGGCGAATTTCACACGTACCGCGCCCACCGGCGGAGGGAGATGCACCGAGTGGCAGCGATGGACGAAGAGGCCCAAGTCGCTGAAGCAACCGCAAAGCTGCACGAAGCTATAGAAAAGGTGTGTTGGTATCTATTATATAGCGTTTTCCATGCTTTGTGGGGGAGACGCTTTCGAGGGCGAGCCGTTTAAGGCTATCTATTTGTAAATCCTTCCCCAGGATCTCAAGAAATAGCTTTGGGCGGGAAGACTGTGTACGTACGTCAGTGTCAAACACCATGGCAAGAAGCAAGTACATCAGCATCATGTGTGAACAGTTGCAGCAACTGCAACCAGTAAGCGGAAACATGTAGTTTCCAACAGTCGAGCCATGTCGTGGCGGTGTCAGCGGAGGTAAAGAGCAATGCAGACCGTGCAGACCGCCGAGCCTCAGGTTGGGACCGACGTTGGTATTTCGGCATACGGGGTTTCAACAAAAAAAAATGTAGAAAAATATATAGAAACCGCTTTTTTTCATCAACCCAGGCATGACGCATCAGCGATATGACACCACGGCTGGCCGGTTTCACGTAAAGATCATCTGGACAGTGGTGTGGTAGTTAGCTCTCTGGGTGAGCGAGTTCGGTGTAGAGGCGCCGAGATGGGTGAGCTCCAGGTGCGAGGGTCGGATGCCCTCAAGAGATGTACGCAACACACAAATTGTTCGCGGGTTGTTCTTGTAGCCAAAATCCTAGAGGATCTTTGTCGAAGAAAAAGCTCGCGCCGAGCTCCCAAAAATGGCACAAACCCTATTGGAAGTAGTCTTATCAATATGCATTACAACATCTGTTTTTCCTCTGTTTGCTTCTTGCATGTCCTTGCATCACCTCTTGCCGCGGTGTTAGCTTTACCCCACTCCGGAGGGAGGCCTTGTAGCCCATTGTAAAACCTCCCGTTGTAGGACGCTAACCTCATGTTGCGAAGAGGTCCATGCTTTTGTGCCTTTGAGAAGTCAGAGAACATGTCCAGCGGGGTCGGGGGTACTTTCTCGCGTATCAATCCTAACCTTAACCCTAACCCTAAGACGACAAGCCTACGAGAGTCTGACCAGGTACTGTAACGACTTTCAATGACGAGAGATGCACGAAGAGGGCCATCTGCCCCCAGCATATCCCCCTCATGGTTACCCTCTCGGCGTGTCCATGTTGCCCTCAGCAAGGAAAGTAGAACGGAAGACGGAACGTGCGTGATTATTTTCTGAAGACATTCACCGCGTCTTTGAGGGTGGGGAATGAAGCTCATTTTCTCCTTTGTTCCGGCCCGGTCGGAATTGCATTAGAGACACACAACGTTGGCTTTGCCGCTACCCTCTTTCACTGCAGTGAACACATGTATCAATACCATTTCGAGCTCTTGGTAGGCTCTGTCGCCCTTGTGCACCGTAATTTTTTCGACTTTTGTCGCCGCCGGACGATAATGTGACTGTCAAGGCTGGCCCCAGCCGTTGACTTGGAATTTGTGACTGCTGTTTGGCGTCCGCGGCATTAAATGCAGGGCAAGAACGAGTGCGAGGAGCGGACACGCAAGAAAGCGGAGAAACGGAAGCGGAAGAAGCAGGCGGCCAAAGCTGGCAACAGCAACGGCGCCAAGCAAGCGAAAACCGGTGCCGGCAAGGGTAAGGGCCCTTCGGCCTCTTCCACCAGCAGCAGCGGTGGCGGCAGCAGCAGTGACGGTGCCGCCGCGGAAGAAGACGAGTTTGTGTACATTCCGGAGGCCGATCTCGCAACGGCGGGAGGGGACGGCGGGAGCGGGTTCAAGAACGATGGCAGCTTCTTGGAGATGATGAAGAAGGAGCTCGAGAAAAGCGAATCCAGTGACAAGCCATCCGCTTCTGCTGCTGGTACTGGCAAGGCAGTCGTTGCCAAGTGAAAGAGCCTCTAGAGGGGGCGCGTTGTGGCAAGCGTTTAATACCGATAGGTGTTCCGCTTGTTTGGGTCCTTGCTGTAGTCATAGTAGATCTGCTCTTGCGGCGATAGCCTGTTGCCTGTAGCGGGCACATGTTAGTGACATATTTTGGTGTCGTGTGGCCGCACGAACTGGACGTGCTCCTGAAACCGCGCCGCGTGGTGCCACCGCCGATAGCTTTGGAGAGTTTTGGGAAGGTTAGCGATGCCGCCGGCATAGCTTGTGCCGTTGGAACTGGTGGTGGGGTCCATCGCATTGGTGCATTGTACATACCTTGGTCTACTTGGCTCTCTACACGTTGTAAGTAGTAACTTCATAATATTAATTGAGGAATAATAAAAACACACACAGAAAGACTTGTACCCATTCGAGATATACCCACAGTCGAACGGGATGTGGTACGTTCTCGTAGATATCCAACAAGGAGGCTAGACCACTTCATCGTACGCGGTAGTGCCTTCTCTTCACAACTTCCGCGTCACAGCTTGGCGTTGATAGGCACGACTCTTGTCTGTGTCGTCTATTCACGGCAGATGAGGCCTGCGCGCCTTGATGAGTAGTGAAGAAGAACGGCAATATCACTGCTTGCTGTGGTCGGTCGCTTGCCGTGCGCGTTCGGGGTAAACGCCTCCCTTCGCCACCTCGAACGTGTTCTTCGGCGGTACATATGTAAGAGGTTTTGGTGTCAACTCATGAAATCGGACCGCATGCGACAGCTGCTGGTTAGCGTTTTTGTGGAAACCTAAGCTCTCTACGATCAGCGTTCATCGCAGAGTGTGCACCACTCAAGCCGCAGAGGATCGCCGTGGTCTACCACGCCCGTGCACTCCACGTTAGGCACACCTCGACAAGTTGTCTTTCTTTCTTCGCGCAAGACCCGATTCTATCTTACAGGGACAACCCCACCCGAAAAGCCCATCTAACCAAGACACACAAAGATAGTAGCACACAAGGAGCACGTTCAAAACCACCCCATGACAAACATACACGAGGAGGACTACACAAGAGCCCAATCGTTAACGACCGACCTAGCGTCGACATGAAGCACACACAACCTTAAAACTTCGATCGAACCCACGAGATCTACCTTCCCGTCACTCTACCGGAACCACCGAAGCTACCCGCCTGCCACCTCTCCACCCAGGCGTTCGCTGGTCGTCCTCTATTGCGCCGGCGCCATCGCTACTGCCGCTTGGGGTGTGCGGCAGCCCAAGTGATGAGGATGATGGCTGAACGTGAATAGTACGCATGGTCGGCTTATTCGACCTAGACCTCGAAGACGTCCATCGTGATCCCAAGAGTGCAAGACGCCGGGCCAGCACTCGGGGCCGCAGCAGCAGCGTGCGCTCTCGGCCCACCGGTATCGTCACCTCCAACACAACAATCACCCACGTGAAGACGAACAACACCGAGATCCAGTACAGCAACAATTGGTGGAGCTCGTCCGGGTATCCGCGGGGCGCGTTGCTACCGACGGTTTGGAAGACGATGGTCTCTAAGGTGGAGCTGATTGCCGCGGCGACATGCACCGGAGTCCCGGCGCCGAATGCGCTGTCCAAGGCCTGCCCGGGGCGGGGTTGGGTGGGGGTGGGGGTGCCAGCGAGGTTCGTGAATGAGGCAAAGTTGGTGGACGTGGTGGATGCACTGAGTGACCGCCTTGCTTGCTGGGTAGTGCTTTCGCAGCTGGAGCCGCTGGGGACCCTCTCGAGCCGTTGGTTTGGTTTTCGGGGGTTGCGGGGGGGGGGGGGGGGGGGCGCATGCGCATTCATTTGCAGTGTTACAACATCTATCTGACTGTCACATCGTGTTTGACACCGTAGAACACCGCCTTCCCTGAAGATACAGCTCTCCCACATGGTTGCTCATTGGTGATGCTCGTTTAAAGATCAAATAGCACGCGACGCTGTGTTGCAAGGAATTGTTGGCACGCTACGCTCAAAGAAGCTTGAAAAAAAAACAAAATGAACCACGGGAAGTTGTGCTTTTTCTCAAGTGATCTCTTTGCTTTTGCTTTTGATTTCAGTCTGGGTTGAGATCATTATCGCAGAAACATGGTTCTTTGCCCTGGGGGGCACGGAAGACACGGTGCTCGACACAGAATCAGAACGTTTTCTGACGCGCGAAGAACTCAACATCAACAGAATCAACAATGTTAACAATGCTAGTCCCTCAAATAGAGCGACTGGTTGTGGGTCGTTCTTCCTACCCTCACCAGCGATGTTTTCAAGGCCGACTTCACGGCAGACACCACCCCGTCACCCTTCGCCCTCGACACCAGCGCCCGCCGCGCGACGTAGCGCGCGCACATTCCAGGCGCCATCGCCAAGGGTGCGAGAAACATCCAACCACCGAGGGCGGCGACCAGGGACGCCAGTGGAATGGTGCGCTCACAAACTTCCGCGACGTGGAACCCGACCAGGATTAGTCTAGGCCACGCGGAGTCGCGCAGCCACGGCAAGAAGCGGGTTCTGAAGACAGAAGGCACTAAACCCGCTGCTGGTGTTTCTGATCGCCTCTCTTTGTCTTGTGTCTGCGTGCGTACCGGGGAGGCGCCCGCCATGGGGGGGGGGGAGAGGGGAGGTTTCACGTTAGTCTCATATATCACCGATAGCAACAGCGATAACAGTAAGCAACAGCCACAACAGTCACGGCAACTAACGACGACAACAACGGGAGCAACAACAACAACGACAGGGAGGTGCACTATTTCGGTCAGTCTTCGCTTCCCAAGCGGTACGTGGGCAAGCCGAGCTAACGAACGCGTCGCTCGCTCACCAGACGCCTGTCGTCCAGTCGCTGCATGCTCACGACGCCCACTACCAGCGCCTTCATCCCCACGGAGGCCAACAAATACCAATACCCCACTTGCCCCCGGTCCCACCACGACAGGGCCGCCGCAAGCTGCGTGGACAGCTGTATCATGGCGTGCCAGCGCCACTCCACTTGTTGCAACACCTGGATTGTAGAAGCAGCGTCCATCGTAAGAGGAGGGGCTCAAACCGATAAAAATCAATCCCGCATAGCTGATAGAGAAAGGGGCAGTGTTCATGGACAACGGTGCCACCGTCAACCGGTACACGCGTGGAAAACCCTGTGGCTTCCAAGTAGATGGAATCTAGCCGAGGGCGCAGGCAGCACAGGTTAGCCTCTCAAGCCCTCGTCGTCACGATTGTACGACAATCTTGACAAAGGTGGCCTGTCAGTAAATTGCCAAAGAGTCGGGGGTGTGGGGGGCTGGGCTGCCGCGAGGACTCGTCTCTTGATGCCAAGAACGGTAGGTCATCAAAATACAAATTGAAACTTGCCTGGAAAAGGTCGCTCTCACAACTGTGGTGAAAGCATTTTCTGGCTTGCCACGTCAGGGCCAGTCCCAACGCTGCCATCGGCAGCCAACAACGCCCATACCCGAGGCGATGAGTGGCCAACACCCCCTCCATACCCGACATAACTCTCCAGAGAATTACCAGAAAAAAGCCCCACTTGCACCCAATGAGGTACAGCCTGTAGTTGCGAACAATTTTGCAGAAGAATGAGAGCAAGCGCGGTATTTGGACGGCACTTCACGTCAATTTTCAACAAGTTCGATAGGGAGGAACGCAAATGGCGGCGCGGCGCGCCTGGGCGCAATCCTGTACTAAATAACAACTACAGAAATCACTTTCGCGTGGCGAGTCCGGATAAGCGGACCATTCGGATGAGCAATCGAAGAGCGAACTAAACAGATGGCGACATACATGCGCGCAACCAAATGCATCCTTCTTTTGATCCTCTTCAAACCGAGATTGTGCCTGCCACCACACACATGAGAGCGACAATGCTCTGCAAACGCCAATATCTGCATCTAAACCAGCGGTAAGAAAAGCAATGAATGCCCTGGGAATCGTATAGATCTGTCTCGAAAGCGAACATAAACATCCAAAAACATTCAAAGTACGTAGTAAACCTGATTGGCGTGGGGCTTTCGATACACCGCTGCCCTTCCACATGGCTAACAACGTTCAACTCGTCCTTCTGCCCCTCAGCGCAACATTGCTCCCTTGACAAACAAGCACCAGGCTACCAGACCATATTACTGTACATTTGGCAGTGTTCTTGAGCCCGCGAATCGCCGTCATGTGAAGGTTGGGGCAACATCTCACCTCGCCGCAATGACCAAGTCTATCAAGACCAAAGCGTTTCCAACGACAACCTTGAACAGGAAGTAACAGAAGTCTTCGCTGTTGGCCCACAGCCGGCTGGCACCGGTCCCGTCGTCTCCGTACTCGCACAAGTAGTCTTCCTCCATCACCCCAATCCCAATTTCACGGTCCAACTCCTCCGAGCCCTGCAGCTGTTGCGAGAACCCCCCTTTGGCCCCTACTTGGTAGCCGGACCCCCTCAGTCGGGATTTCTCTTCGCAGCCCGGAAGATCTGGAACCCTCAGCGTGAGAGGTATCGGCTTGAACGAGGAGTTGGTGGAGTGCTGCTGCTGGTGTTGATCTTTTGACGGTGGTGTTGCCGTACCCCGGTCTGCCTGATTCCCCCCGGCTCGTCGAAGACCAGCGACACTGGCGAAGTGGTGCCGGCTATCCACTATTCGAGGGTTCCCCGCCCACTTGAAGCCACACGCGTTAGGGCCAAGGCTAGCCTTGAGGAAGAGGGGGATAGGAATCTGAAGCGCCGGGTGCAAGGAGGAGGAGGCGGGCGGCGGCACAAGAAACCAATTTGGTGGGGCTCGGTGGCTGCTCATGATGATTGGTTTCTGTACGAAGCGAGAGAGGGGGCCACGTCCAGTTGTGCTAAATAGCTTGGTTGAGAGCGATAGAAAAAAACACGCTAAGGGGTCGCAATTTTCGCCACGTGTCAATGCACTCGCAGACCGGTGGGAAGTAGACTGTTGTACTTATCGTACATTTTGAAAAATGTTGACCTTTGTCAAGTGGTGGTACCTCAGGTTCAACCCCGACTATTTTCTGTCGCTTGCGAATTGGTGAAAGCTCCCTTCTACCTTGACAGTGACACAAGGTTCACGGTTACACACAGGCTGTTGTGCAAAGTGGAGCACACCTTGACCCCAAAACTATGCCCCAGAGTGGCTGATTGCGGCTCCGCGATTTTCCAAGAGCTTACACGAGATACGCGGGACGTCAAGACGCCGTTTTCGTACCTCTCCGTGCAACTTGTTCCTCTCGATGTTAAGCTCTCGCAGATCGCGTACATGCCTCAGGTAACGCGGCACAGTGCCAGAAAGGCGGTTCCCTCCTAGGTACAGCCTCTGCAGACATTCGCAGTTCATCACCATCCGCTCGGGGATACTTCCGTCCAGGTTGTTGTCGTTCAGGTACAAGTCTTGCAGCTGATCGTTACGGATTTATTCCCGGAAAAGCGATTCGGACGAAAATTGAAACAAGCAAACAAAGGTAGCGGGTTGGAAGTTAGCGTCTGGGTTGAGCCGGCGGGCAGGGCTGACTCAGGTAATTGGTTCGTCTACTCCGTATTCGATCAGCGCGTGTGATGCATGCTTCTTGTCCATGCGTGTTAACAAGACTCATACAGCATTGGTTGAATCGCTCTCTCTCTCTTGAGTCGTGTCAAAAGTATGCGGTAACGCACAACAATGGTGACCGGATTTGAATGCTCTTGCTGCAATGGTTACCTTGTGAAGATGTCCTAGCTGCCACGGTATGTGCCCCCTCAGTCGGTTTTCCCCGAGAACCAACCCGCGCAGGCTGGATAGCTCCCCTAGCCACTCGGGAACCGTCCCGGTGATTTTGTTCTGAATTCGGTGGCGAAGACAAGTACACCGGCCTTAGTTCAATAATATCGGCTGCAGGAGGTTATGGGCTGTTCTTCTCGGACCATGCTCCGTCTAATGCCACGGAGTAGCAGTTCAAGGAGCAGCACTAGGTTCTAGGCTACGACAAATCAAGGAGCAGCACTTGGGGCCCCCGAGCAAAGAACAAGCTTTGCCTCGCTGAATCGGGGAAGAGCACTGGCTCCAGTCCACGAGATACCTTTCGCCACCAACAACGGGGGTCATTCCCACTGTCAAGAATGGGAAGGTGTTTGGCGATAGCTCTCTTCCGACCCGATACTTGCACCCTCTTCATGGACTGAAACATCAAGGCGCGTATGTAAGTTCGACTGATTGATTTTCGGACGTATTTCCGGGCAAGGAATCCCGAGAGCAGCGGTAGCGGTGACGGAAATCCGAGGAGACGTGATTAACCATCCCCGCCGGCCCAGGTGGTAATAGCAAGGGAGCGGAGGATCACGACGACCATGTAGCAAGCAGTCGTTGCTTTTCTTTCTAGCCACATCGTCCGTAGCCGTTGACCAGACTTACCCGATACAGATACAAGTATCGGAGCCCCCTTAAGGCGCGCAGAGAATCTGGAATTTTCCCCCACATCTTGTTGTCGTGTAAGTACAGCTCCTCCAGAGCGAGGCACCTGGACAGTTCCGCTGGAATGGACCCCACCTGCACCGAGAGTTTTGTCGAGGGCCACAGACCGAATAGCGATATCTTCCCACGTTATTTCTCGCATTCTACCGATAACGTCCTTCTACGCGTTCCAATTTTAGTGGCATCGGTGAATTCAGTGAGGCACTTAAAACCGAGACCCTCGCACATTGAATCGGATACCCCGCATCGTCGAAAAAGTGGAGGTACCGGCAGACTGCAAGTTTGCGTCCACATAAACCAAGCAAGACTAGATGACACCGTCTAGCGAATTGAGTTGACTCACTCCAACGGACAAGCTAATAAAACACCACACTTGCTGTCGCATTGTTATAGGCTCACCACCGCGTTCCGTTCCAAGTAGAGTCGCTCGAGGAGAGTGAGCTTGCCAAGCTCACGCGGCAGGGTCCCACTAAACTGGTTTCCATCCAACGCCAGGCATGTCAGGAGCGTCAGCTTCCCCAAAAAGGAGGGGAGGTCTCCCGAAAGATTGTTGTTAGATGCGGAGAAAGTCTTGAGAAGCTGCATCGATTCCATAGAAGGCGGGAGACCGCCCTCGAAGCAGTTGTCGCTCAGGTCCAGATGTTCCAATTTTGTCAACATCCCCAGGCTATGCGGAATCTTCGTTTTTTCATGCGCAAACGTGGGGGAGAAAGATGACGCAGCAACAGGAACAGCAGGTACACGGAGGTAGGTAAGGGGGGTGATATCTTCCGTAGACGCTCGCACGTCAAACCCATCAGACCTATCGACAAGACAGGGAGAGCGAGATTATCAACGCTCGTCGATTCTTTTTCGTCTTGGCCTAGAACTTGCTTCGACTAGCTGCGGCAAACCTTGTTGGGCAAGGCGCTGCCACATGTCTCAAATCACTCCACAACCCGCCTCTCTTCACAGCATGTGACCTGTACGCAACATAGATTTCAACCTACAGCACTACCTGGAGCCCCGATCCGCGATAGATAGTCATCCGCCAGGAGTCACTGCAAATTGTCTGTAGCAGGCAGCCAACTGCACTCACCTCCCCTGACAGCCTGTTCTTCTGCAGGCTCAGCCTGTAGAGGTTCGGGCACGTCTCCGCCAGACTCTCCGTCAGCCCGCCGTACATCCGATTCTGGTCTAGCACCAGGCTCTGCAGCTGTTCCATTCCCTGCAGATCCGGAAACGGCTCTTCCACCTCGTTCGACCCCAGGTTGAGGCTTCTCATGCCACTCCCACCGGTGGCGCCGCTCGAGCGCAAGAACCAAAACTGAAACTTGACGGGAAACTGAAACGGCCCCTCGAACGAGTTCCCCCGGAGACACACCGTGGTTAAATTAGGCAGAGTCCCTAGCGCGGCCGGCAACGGCCCGGACAGTCGGTTGAACGACAAGTCGAGGATCAAGAGCTCTTTCAGGTCTCCGAAGCTGGCGGGTATGGGGCCCGTGAGCTGGTTGTTCTCGACACGCAGCCAGTTGAGTGCCGACAGAGTGCCCATGCTAGCCGGAATAGCCCCGGACAACCGATTGCTCGCCAACTCGAGCTTCTTCAGGCGGGCGAGGGAACCGATGTTGGCGGGAATCGCTCCGCTCAGTTCGTTGTTGGACACGTTGAAGGTCTTCAGGGCCGTCATGCGACTGATAGAGTTGGGGATACCCCCGGACAAATGGTTGTTCTCCGCCGAGAAGTACTCCAGGTGGAGGAGGTTGCCCAGGCTGTCCGGAAGAGGTCCCGAGAGCTTGTTGTGCCCGAGCGACAGGCGAATCAAGCTGATGAGCGAGCCCAACAGCGGAGATATGTTATCTGCGGCCAACAAACCGAACGAGAATCAATCGGTAGAATTCGGAACAGAAGTGTGCAGGGGTAAATGGGGTGTGGGATGGAGGGAGGGGTATGTTGAAGGTGGTTTCGCGCCGCTTGGGCACAACTCCATGGGAAGCACACACACACCGCTGTGCTTCGATTCTACAAGAATACACCAGATCCGGTTTTTTGTCGCGAGTGCGGTATCGTTGTGGTTGATAAACACAGGTGACCAAGGAATCTATCTGGGACTCGCAAGCACGCATCATCGGTGGATCACGAAGAAATATGTTGTATGTGCCAGTAGTCCCTCGCTTGGAACCAATACGTATTGCATATGTGCTACCTCAAACCGCCAAGTCGTAGAAAAAAGAAATTACGATGCAACACGAGGTAATGTTACCTCGCAAGTTGTTTCCCTGCAGCTGGACCGTCTGAAGCTGAAGGAGCAGTCCGAGCTCCACGGGAATGGTCCCCGAAATGTGGTTGTCCGAAAGGTTAATGCATTTTAAAGACTCGAGCCGAGCGATTATCGGGGGGATGCGACCGCAGACGTTGTTAGACGACAGGATCAGATACTCAACGCTCCCTTCCTTTGATCTGACCCCGTAGACTCTGCCTTCGTCTAGCTCCGCCCGAGACCGTCGGACAAGATAAGAGTCCCATCCCCCCCTTCGCGGCCACCCTGTCCCGTTCATCCGTCGGTGGAGGGCTGCCAGCACCTTGTAGGTGTCGTGGGCCTAGAACAGGATTGTTTCAGTTAGACACACGCAAATGGGGGGTAAGTGATTCCGTGCCGTGTGATATCGTCCTATGGAAGGAGCCGCATTGCACGGTTGGTATCAAGGTGGCTCGTGCACAGCTACGCTTTTCACATCACCACAACACAGGGAAAATCTGGTGAATTTGCCCTCAGCCCTGGCTCGTTGGTTTGAAAGTATCAGCCACAGCCACAACACACATTTCTACGCGACGAACGCCACGATAATTTTCGCTGGAGGGGTTGGGCAGAACACGGTTTTAGACGGCAGACGAGATATCAATTGTGCCGATATTTTCTACCATGTCCGGCTGCAACGCCAAGACAACAACAACAATACCACAACGTTTACGCGTGCCGGGTGCCGCAAACATGCATGCTTGATTGCACCAGAGCATCAATGAATCCTGCTAAGAGCAAGAGAGTCTTACAGAGTTGGAAGGGGCGAAGAGCTTGAGGTACTTGCGCGAGATCTTGGTTGCAGGTGATTCAACAGCGACGGTCACTTTCGTCAGTTTTTCCATCATAGATCTGCCCTCGTCGCTTTGGGGCCACAACGGAGTGTCAAGATCCTTGTCCTTCCGTTCCTCTCGCTCATCAACGTCTGCTTCGCCATCCGAGGTTGTTTTACTGCTGCTAGAACTCGTATCGTCACCCTCTCCGAAGAGTTCCACAGACAGCTGGCGGTTGCGCGTGCGCCGATAAGCCACCAAATCCGCAGTACTGTGTTGCCTGTCGGGGTGCAGTGCGTGGTATTCCTTCCACGTTTGGCCGCCCATCGGCTGATCAGGTTCTTCTACCTCACTCTCGGCCGCCTCGTGGATCGTTCTTACCGCGTCGGCGTTCGATGTTTCGTTGGCAGGCGCGGGTTCTCCTTCTGTCACGATCGGGGGAAGCGCTAGCTGAACGCTAGCTCTTGCCGCCGAACGTCCTGGCCTCATGGCTTGCCCTGGCATGTAGCTTGCCCGTCGCTGATACCGTACAGCTGGTTGTGTTCCTATGCCCGTGGGGTCAAACGCCGCTACCGCCCTTGCTCCTGCTGCTTGTCGCGTCGTCTCTAACGGCAGTGTTGTGGCATCGCCACTCAGCTGTGTGGTTGAATCGACGGGCGGTAACGCTGGAGCCGGTGTCTGCGTGAGATGGTCATTCTCTCCATCGAGCCTCGGTCCGGAGCACTCTCGCCGTTCCGCCAGCACTTGCCCTGCTGCTGCCATACCTGTTGGCACTGAGAGTTCAGAAAAAAAGTCTTCATCCGTTAGAGACTGCGATCTTTTGTGGTCCACGGCCGGCCGTTGTGCGCTTTCCCCTAACGTTGTTGCCGTCTCTTGCTTGGCCTCGTCAGCAGGATCTCTGCTCGCTCCCACTCCCCCGCCTTGCGCTTTGCCCCTCATCGGGTCCGTTGTCCACCCGTGTTCCCCCCCCTCGCTTCTGTTCTCTTGCCTTCCCCCGTGCGTCCTCTCCTTCGTTCCCTGCTGGCTTTCCTCCCCCTTGCCGTCTTCCTTCTCTGGCTCCCCCTGCCCTTCGCTAGACAGCAGTCTATTTTCTAGGTCCGCCTCACCCCCTTCCCCCTCCCCGACACCCAGGTAATCGTCTCGGTAGCCGTCGTCCTCTTTTTCGTCTTCGAGTTCTTCGGCTGCTAGCTCCAGCCACGACAACCTCTGAAACGACTGAGTTTCCACCGTCAGATGGGCTGCTGCTGCTGCTGCTGTGTTGGTGCTGTCCATATTTCTTGTCTCCATGACGGGGTCCGACGAAGCTTGTTGAACGAGGTGATGCTGCCTTGGTTGATGCGCTTGGTCCTGTGCAGCGGATGATTCCTGGGATGGGTATAATGTATCGGCGATCAGAAGCAGCGAGCTTCCGTTTGTTTCCTCCCGCATCGGCAAACCTACCGGAAATGCATCAGCTGGTACTGATGCTTGTTCGTAGTCGGGGACTGCATCATCAGCTGGTGGTGACACTTGTTCCATGCATTCAGCTGGAATATCTTCGCCTATGTCCCTGATGGTGCTCACTGCATCATCGCCCCCCAACGGTCTTCGTACCACTTGATTCATTTCACCAGCATGACACGGCTTTTCCCGCATCGAGTCAATCGAGTATCGGTGCTTTGATTCCGTGGCTGCTGCACCAACTGATCCTGCTTGCGCACCTTCGGCATGATTCGCCGAAGGGGAGGTAATGACCGAGCCAGACAATACCTCGCTCACCCCCAGGTGGTCAGTGCCAGTTGCCCTTTTGGTCGAAACGCTGCCAGGTGAAGACGATGCGAGATCATGTTCCGCCATGAGAATAGCCACATCCCCGACGAACGGCGAAGTACTGCGCAGCGCAAGGCTCCACTACACTACATTATCATGTCGGGAAGATGATGGAATGTGGGAGGTCCATAGATACACCAAACTCACGCCCCGATGCTGTTGTGAAGACCGCGCTCCGCCTGAGTACGATTGCCGTATCAAGCGGAGGTAATCACGAGCTTCCACGGCGTTTCTATGCATGTCTTGTTCGCACGTTACCTTTTCGTACACACGCAAGGGGTGCCCTAGGTCCTGAGAGCCTGGTTGTTCCTCAATTTCTCAATCATTTTTCGATCTCCAAGATCTCCGTAGATCGGTTGTGCGGCGCGATTTTCGACAGGAACGGACGCAGGACGGAACGGACGCCGGACGGAACGGACGCTCCACACGAGAAATCGATGACGAGGCAGCAGGAAAGCACCTGTCGTTACCTACTCATAAAGCTGCCGCCGTTTGTGCAGCCGTATCAACTTCGAGTCTAAGCAGTATGGTAGAACGTGTCTTGGGATCTGATGCAGCCACCGCTGAAGCCTGTGGAGATGCGCCTCGTCATGGGAGCAGCAAGAGAGAGAAGCTTGTTATCCCGGAGGACGGAGAATCTAACCTCGCTGACAGGCTCACAATGCTGAAGCTAGGTAAACAGGGGAGCAAGGACGGCGCAGGTGTAGCCTCGAGAGAACGGCTAGATTGGGGGGCACTCGATGAGGAAAGAAAACAGAAGGGGCCGAGCTTGATGGAGCAGATGATGGCAGAGGCAATGGCGGCCAAGGAGGTGAAATCTCAGGAGCAGCGGCTCGAACAGTCGAGAGACGCTAAGCAAACCTTCGGGGGCGGGCTGAAAAAGGGATTCCTGTCACGTCCCACTCGCACTACTGCTGTCTCCTCAGCAGCACCAAAGAAACAAAACGGCGGGAGGAGAAGACAAAGAGGAAAAGAGAGCACGAGCGGTGCCCCCCCTGAAGTGGAGGGGAGCATACCCGTCATCACCGGTCGAAAGGCGTCGTCAGGAGGACTTGAGTTCGATGTGTCCGCCGAAGCCAGTAGCACCACGAGTGACAGCCTTCTCCTGCCCGAGGTGCAGGAAGCGATGAAGCACTCTGCATCAAACCCCCTCGGTGGAGCCAGCGGTGGCGGGGGGGGGCAGGAATGGTTAACGCCCGAGTTGCTCCAAAAAATCTCCGAGAAGCCGCGGCTGGCGGCGATGCTGACCGACCCTCGCTTCTCCAAAGCCATGGAGCTCATGTCTACCTCCCCAAAGGATGCCCTCGGGATGTTCGAATCCAGCGCCGAGGCCCGAGAGAGTTTCACCGAGCTCATGTCCCTGCTCTCGAAACATTTCACGGCCATGGGGGATGCGGCCGACGAGAAGGCGGCGGCCGAGGAGGCGGACCGCAGGAGGGTAGCAGACGGGCCGCTGGCCCAAGAGGCGCTGCGACGGGCGGCGGAAGGGGTCGGCGTGGCGGCGACGCCTGCGACGGCGGAGGAAACCGCTACCGTCGACAAGGTCCTCCAGCAGCCGGAACTGAGAGAGCTTCTCATGGACCCAGGTATGCAGAGAGTGCTGCAGGAGTGTGGAGAACCCCAAGAGCTGGCGCGGTACATGCGTCACCCGGAGTTTGGACCCAAGCTGCAGCTCATGGCCAAGGCCGGGTTGATTTCGTTCAGGCCTTGAAAAGCTGCATTGGAATGAGTGCAGTGGTAAAGATATGAGTCAGCCTGCGTAGTTCTTGGGACTTCAGGGAAACTCTCGTGCATACACACTGAAAGGGCGGGCCCTTTTCAGTGTGTATCTCGCGTCTCCTGTGCCATGTATCCTATGTTGGTTCTAGCAAAGTTCGTCTTTGGTGTGTCTTGTTTGAAAATATGACATGAATATGTTGTGTTACAAGAAAAAAGAGGGAAGCGCATCGTCACACGGAAAAGACTGCCTGTTCGAGATGGTTGTGTGTGTTTTGAAGTCTTTTCAATCAGAGTTGAGCAACACCTGCTGGGTACTGCACCTCCAAGTCGAGTCTGTTCAAGTCCATTCGGTGTTTATCTTGTTTGGCTAGCCGCCCTGCCTCCTTTGGTCTGTCGGACAGTTTGAGAGGAAGAAGCGAACTGGTATTGGTATAGTCAGTGCAGAGCGATCGCCACGAAAAAAACACTTGCACCACGTGAGTCCTTTGCTCGCCCGCGAATGCCAGCGCCGCGAGCTACCACGTCAGGTGCGCGCGTGCACATATTTCTCGACGGCAAGCAACGGCAGGCTTCCCACACCATTTTACTGGTGTAGAAAGAGAAGAGATCACTTGGCACCAACGGACGGACAACAACCGTGAATAAGGCTGGATTGGTATAAATATTCTAGCCACCTCTTAAGTACCTCCGTCTGTGTGGTGGAAAACGCAGCTGGACCTGTGAATGTCTTTATCAGAATGCCACGGGAAGAACAATCAGTTGTACAACTCCGACGCTACGACGCGATGTTCGCCGCACGAGACGCACACAACCAGCGTCCAGGGTAACTACTGCGAAAAAATGCACTCTTTGGTGGCACCACGCGACCAACGAAAAATGCTGTACGAAGTAACGCACGCTGAGTGGCATGCGTGAGTGCAACCCACCCTTCGAAATGATCCTTTCCTGTCAAGGCCGTGGTATGATAGGATATCAGGACTCCGCAAGGTACTTGGGCATGTCGCTTGCTCAACTCAGGTATCCGACGCGACATATATGCGGATCCTGCTGCCCCCCCGGAATTGGTTGTCTTCCTCCGGACGTTCCGTTTAACCTTGAGATGCCACCCAAATGTTATCGAATGCCATACATGGCTCTCTCTCCGTCTACCCTCTTAATATCTCGTGTTGCCACGGGGTCTTCGTGCTGTAATGGCTTTTCCTCTTCCTTCCCACCTCCGTGGCGACTCGCGGCTTCGTCGCCACGATCCTCATGTCCCGCCGCGAGAAATTTGTGGAGGCGATTGGCTGCAAGCACTGCTCCTACCGCGGCCTTGAGTCTCCTCCTCTGCAAACCCTGGAACTCCTCTAAAAGGGGCTGGAAGACACGAACAAACACAAAAACATAAACACACAACAATCAACGTTTTCGCGTTTTTATCCCGCTATGAAATTGACATCTTCACATTGGTAACCCGTAGCGCGGTCGGTGTATCCAAACCTTTCCGAGTGAAAGTGTCGTTGCGTTTTTATCGTAGCGAGGTACGGGGGGTCCGCGCATCTACGTGGAGATATCTTGGAGCGTTTCATCCATTTGTTGTCCAGGTAACACTGAAGGCAACATGCTACGAACGAACGCCAACCGTCGAACGCCGACATGGATGCACGATATTTGACGTCTTCCCAATCGAAAAAACGAGGAGATCATTCTTGAAAGGAAAAGAAGGGTCGATTAACGCTTTTATTCATTTCAAGACAAAACACCAGATGTAGATACTTCAGTTGGTGATACACTCCGCGGATTCGGTGCCCTGTAAATTTCGCGTCAGCACCTACCTTGTTTTCGCCGAATCGCCGGTCACTGAGAGAGCGCGATAGCAGCGTGTTCCCCTGAACCTTCATCCAAGGGTGGAACATCGCCTTTTCCGCCGTAGGGCGATCACTTGGGCTCGGACTCAGCAACGCTTCGACGAAATCTCTAGCTGCCTGTTCTCCAGTGACGCATCGGGATACGATAGTCGAAGCAACATCCCCAAAGGGTGTCAGGTCGGCTGGGACTTTCTCCGCTCGCCCCGGAAGATACATTCGGTTGGTAAGTATATACTGACATGCACGAGTGAAGCAGAACCACCCACAAGGAAGGTCAGCAACAGCAGCCGTGCACGGCAACGCTCAGCACGCCACGGCAGACAACTAATCCTGCTGTATCAAGACCGCCAAGACCCTCCCTTTGACCGGACATCAACCGACACCTTTCAATACTCACGTCTGAGACAGCTGACCACTGCACTTCGTCGAAGGGTGGGTTGCCCTCTAACGTGGCGTTCACTGTTTCCGTAAGAGTACCTTCCACCCCTCCGAACGGCAGATAACCTGTATTAAATGACGGAACAAAATCGGCATCGATACATGTACGCATACCGTGATGTGGTTAGGTTAGACAGCGGCAGCAAGCGCCGTAAAAGCACTCCAACACAACATGCTAGAAGGTGGTAGCGACGAGTTGCAGCAGTAGCGTGCCGTCAAGGGGTTCCCTAGCTCTAATGTGTTATGTACGATGTTTCGACAAACGCTCCAACTTCACGTTTCGTTGCGCACCTGGAAACCGCGCGGGAACTATTTCTCGAAAACGGGACACGCGCCTCTTGTCTGTGGCTGTACTACTATACGGAAGAATATGGACTATCAGCTTTTGGAAACACCCGGTAAATAGAGAGCTCTGACCTTGTTTAGAGGCTTGTATGGGCCAATCAATAGTGTTCAACCTGGCGCGCTCAAGGGGATGGATTCATCGTTAAGTCCGAGCAACAGGAATGTTTTTCAGAATAGTTTGACGAAGCGTGACGTAGGGAATCGCCTTGAAATAGGTATTGTGGCGAAATGGCTTGGTCAGTATATACAAAATGAATTCACACGAGGCGTGTACCCTCAACAGGGATCATCCAATGCCTGTAGTTGCAGTCTCTCTTACCCGAAAGAAGCACGAAGGAAATCACCCCCAGGCTGAACACGTCCGCCTGGCCGTCATACGGCATCACGCGCAACACCTCTGCCGCAGCGTACCCTGGGCTCCCAACTGGCTCCACCACCTTGTACGTAGGCTGGGACAGTACCGCGGCAAAGCCAAAGTCCGCCAGCTGAGGAGACAATTGCCGAGAGCGAGAGAGAGAACTTGTCATACATACGAACCGGCGCGGCGGGGATCACGGGCTTCATCGTATGTGTACCGATGTATTCATACGTGCGTGTGCCAGGGCATTTTGCCTGAGCGTGTTGGACGGAAATTGACAAAAAACATCTGTTCTATCTGCCGCACATACCTTCACGTACTCGCTCCCTCGTCGTACAAGCAGTAGGTTCTCGGGTTTCAAATCGCGATGTATTATCCCACGCCGATGCAAAAACGCCAACGCGTCCAGCACCTGCAAGATTATCTGCAAGCGGGCAGAAAAACAACATGGGGGCACGGTAGATATCATTCCAAAAGTATGCTTGCATCCCTCCTACCGGTAGCGCAAACCGCTAGGAAGATTTGTGTACATAGGCATACGTACAGGGATGGGCTATCCAAGCATGATTTCTACAGCACGGTACCCCTGCCTCCAAAACCCACGAGAGGTTACGGTAAATTGCGCGCACGACCTTCAAAATACATGGCAAAGTTCTGGGTGCCGTCGATCGAGGGAGAAAACGTCTGGGATGCATATATGGAATGGAGTCTTAATCTTGTGCAGACGCTAGATGGCTGACAGCTGGCCGGGCCCGATGGTGATGCTTCCCTATCATGGTATAGCATATCCTTACCCTTCGTGCGCATGCCTCGGAGTAAAACACTCTCCGGACGATATCCTCACACAGCTCCCCTCCCTCCATACGCTCCATCGCCAGGCAGTACGCCTGTTCCCACTTGTAGAAACCCCGCATCTCCACAACGTGTGCGTGCGTAAGGCCCGTTAGGATGCCGGCCTGCGTCAAAGTCAAATGAAAGCCCAAACAGCTGAAGCTTTTCCGAGAGACCCAAGACGAATGCGTGTGAATTTTCGAATGATCTCGTGCGCGCTGATATAGACATTTCTGGCACCGCAGAAGTAAATCCTGGTAGACCAACACCAGAAGCTTGGTTATGGGGGAAAGTGGTCGGTACGGTGGAACCAACAACAGATTCGCCCTATGCCCGCGGGTGGCCAAGCGGCCCCCAAAACATTTGACGAATGTAGGGGAAAAATAGAGGGCCACCCACGACTTTCGATAACAACGCAACGACCGGACAGCGCTGTTGAACACCACACCCGCAATCACACTACCACCCGAGGGCCGGATAATCAGGGGTACGAATTTTACCTCCATGAGGAATAGCTCCTCGTCGTTCTTCGAAAGGCCCTTGCGGAAGACGAACTTGAGCGCACTCTTCGACTGAGTCTGCCGGTGAAGCTTGAAACGAAGCAATAGCAAGCGAGTGTGTGTGCGAGAGAGGGAGAGAGACCGACAACAATGAAACAGGGATAGAGACGGGCGGAGAGACAACCAGGACAAGAACATTGTGAACAACCGACACACCGTTCTTCTCATAGCAAGGAGCCTGGCGAAAGGGAATGGCGCTTTGTGGTTCAGCTGACTTACGTTGTGGTGGAAATATTCTCAAGTCATACCGAAGAAATCAAAATGCTGCTGGTAGAACACGTGTGTTACTGAAAGCTCTCACATGAGGGACCTAGTAATGTACACACACACAGTCGGTGGTTTAGACATGACGGCCTTACCCCTTCCTTGACCAGGCCGAAGCCCCCGGTTCCCAGCAGTCCTCCGACTGCGTAGTCCACATGCACCGCCGCGTGTGTGACGATAACGGTTGTCGCTCGGTCCTTCTCGTAGTCTTCATACCTACATCTTGATTGCATTGCGTTCAAGTGCGCAGCAGTGGAGAGATGTTAATGTAAACCGAAGCGAGCACGTGCGTCGTGGTGGCATGATTGGGGGAAACAACCGTGCCCTGTTTAACCCACGTGTCATGCATTGGTCACATGCACCAAACCCTTGTTTCGTACACAAAAGGCTTGACAGAAAACAGGTTTTGAGCGTAAGTCAGGCGCAAACAGCGAAAACGTGCCAACACGGTTAACGGCCCGAAAAGGAGTCTTCTTCCGAACTTGCACCGATTTTGAGTACAATTTCTCAGGGTAGTTCACGGAGCGTTTTTTTCCCACGGAGCGGTGCGGTTTTAACCGCTCCGCTACGTGAGATTTTCCCTTGAGAAAAAACACTCCATGAACAAAAAATACGCTCCGCTCCGAGAGAATTTTGCCCTCGGATAGACCGCTCCGCTCCATTCCGTGGGGCTTCCCAAAAATCCGTACAAGCGTTTTTTTCACGGAGCGGTTTGAGCTACTCCATCACACAAGCACTGATAAAACCGCAATGCAGTCACGGATAAACCGCCATACAGTCACGGTTTTCCCACGGAGTCGCTTTTTTTTCTTTTTCCTATTTCTATTTTCAAACTGAGGATCACATCTGCTGTTGTACGTGTTGCAGGAACGTATGATGAGTCGAGGAGGTATTAGGAATTAGTACTGGCAAGTTTCAACGAGAGGCAAGTGAGGAATCATCTGCTGTTGTTGTACGTGTTACAGGAACGTAGGAGGAGTCGAGGAGGTATCGATGTGGGGAACGGTCCCTTCCTGAATAATTGATTAGTTGACAGCTTTTTGGTCTGTTTGGGCTGTCCTAGCGGCGAGGACGCATACATACGGTGGTCTCCAACCGCAGCACACGGTGCGGAAAAATCGATTTTCGGTGTACCAAACCCAACGCTTTTCACGAAATGGCAGGCACTCCGTCCGTTTTCGTATGGATATCCGTGCGGTTTCCACGTTTTTTTCTGACGGAAAACCGTCCTCGAGGCCACGGTTTCGCGCGGTTTACGCTACGGAGTAAACAAAACCGCTCTGTGAAAAAAACCGCACTACGGATAAACCGCTCCGTGACATGAAAAAAAAAAACACTCCGCTCCGTGGGACTTTTGCCCTCGGATAAACCGCTCCGCACCGCTCCGTGATATGTTCAAATGAAAAAAAACGCTCCGCGGAGCGGTTCTACTCCGTGAGTTACCCTGCAATTTCTGATGTCGTATCACCGACGTTGCAGCCCAAGGACGAAAACAATCGCAACAAACAAATAATGGCCTGCACTATTCTCCTGAGCAGGGATTCCAATCCTCGTTGTTAAGGCACCATTGATACTCCTCGTATAAACCGCAGCGTGGCACGATAAGTTGCAAGGATTTCGGCACTTGTGGCCACTGTGCTCTTTTCGTTTTATATGTGGCCATCAGCGTAGGGGTGGGTGCTGTCGTTACGGGCGGTGCGCCCACCCGCGGTACCCAGGAGTGGGGACCGCAAAACGAGGGAATCACGCCGCCCTCAGACCCGGCGGCTGGGCCGGGTGGCGGGGGTGTCAGGGGATCGCTCCCCCGAGGTGGGACAATCGGTTTTGCCTGATGCTCAGTGGTCCCTACGTACTGGCCGTCCATGTCGACCGTTTTCGCGGCTTGGATAAACGCCCTCCTCCACGTGTAATATCCCTGGTCGCGTTCGAGACGCGGCGTGTGCACTGACACACGCATTTTGCTGAATGAGTTCTGGTGAAAACCGTCTCCTTCGCCGACGAGACCGCCAAAACCACCAAAACCATCGCCATACATCTCGGTTAGTTGAGGTCTCTTACGTCCTGTCGCTCTTCCTCTCAAACCTAGCGGCCAAGCACGACTATGCCAGACTGACCCTACAGTCCGCCCAGACTCTGGATCGGGGGGAGATCATCCGCGTGGTGGGCTCCCAACACTCCAGTATCAAGCAGGGGAAGATCCATCGGAAAGGCAACCGCAACCATCACAAGGCGGCCGAGCAGGCATTAATCGCGAGCGTCGGAAATGGCGGTGGCGGAAAAGCTGGTCGCAACCGCGGCCGCAGGGGACGCGGCGGCGGCGGCAACGACGGCGGCGACAACGGCAACGGCAATGGCGGTGGAGGCGGCGCGGTGACGGCGGCCGGTGCTACCGGTGCAACAAGCGAGAGCATCAGTCGTTCGCGTGCACTACCCCCACTGCCGAGTTTTTGCCCCAACGCGAGAACTGCGACGGATTTGGACAAGATAAGAGCAAGTGCCTGTCAACGAAGGACGAGGAGGAGGCGAAGGGCGAGACGGCAGTCATGGCGGTCGAGGTGGCGAGCGATCGCGAGGAGCTGGCTGTAGTACGTGAGGCCTTGTAAGAAGAGGCGGGGGGAAGAACCCCCTAAAGCCGCGCGGGTCACTGCGCGCGCTCCGTCTACACACAGCAGCAGCAGCAGGAGATGGTGAAATTGGCACCATTGCAGCAGCGTGGGAGGGTGGAGACACAGAAAAACGGAAAAATGGCCGTGCGCCCATAGCCGCGACGGAAGGGGCGTGGGGGCAACATTCATAGTGCACGGCGAGATGGCCGTGTGCCCACAGCCGCGACGGGAGGGGCGCGGGAGGGCAACAACCAAATAACACGGCGGGAGGGCCGTTTGCTCATAGCCGCGACGTGAGGGGCGCGGGAGGGCAACAATCAATGCAGCCCCATGGCGCGTCGGACGGGGCGTGAGGGGGGGGGGGGGTGTACTCATAGTCGTGCATGCCGTAGTCGTTTGACCATTGACCTCGCATCCCTACAAAGCCGGGACGGAGCACGCCGGGTTCTCACCGGGCCAGGCTCTCACATCACCAAGCGCGAAGCGCCGTGAGGTATTTGGCGAGTCGCATGAAGGGTGAGCTGCATCCTGCTAAGGGTGTTCGGCATCTTGTGCTTACTTCCTTGCGTACGGATGATAGCTACGTATGACTTAATTTATTTTCTGGTGCTTTCACTTCCAGAGACAGTTGTAAGCACTGTGTAACTGCCTCGAGGAAGCTTGACCATTTTAACACAACGTGGTGCGATCATCCCCCGTTGCGCGGAGTGAGGTTTCTCGACCCCGCACAACATGATCTACTCGACCACCATTATGGTTACCGCCAAAAAAAAAAACGAGGTAAAAAAAAAAAACGGTAACCTGGTTGCCGAGTTCACGAAGTGAATTGGCTTGTTTTACAACGTCGTTGCCAAGCGACGAAAACCCAATCCCGATGGCAAACACCGAGTGGGGGGCTTGTTTTACAACGTCGTTGCCAAGCGACGAAAACCCAAACCCCGATGGCAAACACCGGGGGGGGCGAAGGCGTGAGGGGGGGGGGGGATCAATAGCCCCATGGCGCGTCGGACGAGGCGTGAGGGGAAAAAAAAAGGGGGGGGCAACATGCATCGTGGTGCAAAAACGGGAACTCTTTTTCTGGCGAGGCTACACGCCGGGACGAGCGCTGGGAGGGGAGCAACATGCATCACAGCGCTGAAAATGCCACTTCTTTCTTGACGGTATTTGGTGTTTGATGGTATTCGTAGCACTTTGGTTGAAGAACCTGGGAGGGTGTTCCGTGTTTCTCGGAGGCGTTCGCGCCCACATGTTCAGTATTTTCCTGGTAGTCATTCGGTTGAGAGCCTTATTGATTGCGGTCACGTGGTGCCGTTCTATAGGTTTGCGAAATGTGTAGGAATTGTGTAGAATATTGTTGGAATCGCTGAAGGAACGTATGAGGAAAAATGTGGACACCAGTGTTGTACTTCCCCGAGAATAGAGGATTGTCGAAAAAACATGCATGCCGGTAATGTTCGCTCAGAAAATGTCTGATGTCTGTTTGAACAGACGGTAGACGTGCAGCCGCATGGTGGTAGTTGTTTGGACCAACTCCTCAGGATAGTCATACGCTATTGCTTACCAAGAATTGGGATAGGTCGTTGTTGGAAACAGGGTTATGATCTTGGTACTTCATGCAGGAAGAATATGATAGCACGCCGCCCACGTTTGTAGACGTAGATTTCGAGCGTGGACGCTGGCGCGACTGGTATTATGCATGTCTCGATCTTGCTCTAGTGCAGCCGTGACAAAGCAGTGTCTGATGGAACGGTGAACGTTGGTCGGGTTTTTTGATCCGGAGGCCGGGTTTACCCCTGTTTAGTTTTTTGTTTTTTGTTCGTTTGGTTTTTGGTCACATCCGGCATGTGCATGCCCACTGGTGGTTAGTTACTTGTGTTCGTGTGTGCATGAGCGGATGAGGATATTCCAACGGAACTGATAGTCCCCTTGGATTGGGTTTTATGGTCGATCCACGGGGCTCGGCTCTGTGGGAGTGCTTGCTGCTCTGCGGCGCTCTCTCTCCCGCCGCGTCTTGATCTCGTCGGCTGTCCTTAATAAAAGTGATACAAGCACCTTCAACACACGTACACTAACATTTTCTAGGAGTGGCCAGATTTAACAGCCAACACAGCTTCGAAGTAGAATTCGTTAGAATTTTGGATTGCCATCAATGTCTGTCGTCATTGGTCTGCAAAGATCACCAACGACTCAAATCAACGCTAAACGCCAGTAATTCGCAGCGGCGCAAGTAGAAAAAGCGAAGAACACTCGCCCTTGGCTACCTCCGACGATGTCTCCAGCAATCAAGCCTTTCGGGTTCATCGACGTGTCGGAGATCAAAACGGTTGGTCATGAAAATGAATGCCGTTTGGGAGACTGTAGCGAGTAGATCATACATAAAGTGTACCCATTCTGTTCCGCTAGAATCTTGGAGTATCACGGAGTAAATCATAACCCAAAACCCTACAACTGAACTTACTTGTAGAACAGAGCGGGCACAATTTTTCATGAAACAGCTAAAATGTCTTGCTTTTTGTGTGGGGTGCGATGCTGGCGTTATGTTTTAATGCAGCAGCAGCGCAGCAGCTACAAGCTGCGCGCTCCGCATGTGGTAGGCGGCTTGGGCCGTGAAGTTTCAGTTTTTTCGATTTCTTGATTTTCCTGTGGGTCGATGTGTACCTCCTCCTCTGCATATCACATACCACACACAGACGCAATCAATTTTTCTTGTCTCCCCCTGATCCATCCGTCTCTTCTGGCTGAGAGAAGCATCGCTTGTATATGTATCGTTGTTGTTGTTGCTGTAGGAAGACATTTCTCGGCGTGCAAGAGATGCGTGGGCTTGGCGAATTTCTTGCTGGATGATACCATTTTCCTCTTCATTCCGGTAAGATCAGGCGCTACGTATTACTCCGTAACAAAAGAAGTGTTGTTGCGCTAGACTATTGGTTCGCTTCTGCTGAGCGAGCTGATACATCCCGTTCCTCGACAAACTCGGCCTTTTGTGTTTCTGCGACCTCACACGCATCACATCAGTTACATACATAGCTTTGGCGCAAACATGGAATCCGTGGTATTCACCAACCGAAAAAGTTACACTCACAGCAGGCACTCAGGGATTCGAGGAGCACATAATTGATGGTGCTGCGATTTGGTGGGAAGTTGCCGCTGAAGGCACTGGCTCTTTGGACAAGCTTGCCGAAAAATGCCCGCCGAAGCCGGCTCCAATATTACACGCGGTGTCGTTGTTCACTCGTAACGAGGACAACGGCACACCGCCACATGGTAAAACGCGTTTCAGGAGGTCATCTCGCGTCACCCTCAGAACGCCCGCAAACCATCATCCATATGCATGCATAGACTTTGCCCTTTGCAACGGGGCCTTGAACAGCATGTAGACTACATGAAGCAGTAAGTCAGCAGTGTAGACCTTCGAAGAAGGTGTCTCCTACGACGGAGTATTTATTTCCGCTGGTAGGTGGTGTCACTACATATATCTTCACGCAAGTGTCGCATCCAACTGCGTCCACCAGTACGGCATGCACCCAGCAGGCATTACATCAACACACAGGTTTAGATTGTTCGGGAGTCGTTGGTCAATGTCATGTTCCGTGTTGCAGCATGCACACGGACGGGAAGTAAGAATATAGCGGGTGTGGCAGAGAGACATAGCGTCTCCCCGCAGGTCAGTTTAGTCTCTCACCTCTCAGCTGAAGCGTCCGGGTTCCTGTAGCCGCCGAGGCAAACTCTCAGCCAATCCCAGAGCATAAGACGGCGGCGCTTCAACCTGCTTCCTCCGTTCGTCGAGGGTGTTGAGGAGAGAAGCCACGTGCACAAGCTGCGGTAGTTGAAAAGTTTGAACCCTTGGAAACCTTGGATCACCTATAGCGGATCTACGGAGAATCGTTCGGCTAATCGGACTTTGTTTTCATCTTTTTCTGATCTTTTCTTCGGACCTTTTTTTTTTCGGTTCCCAAAGCGAACCGCGACAGATCTTGTTGTCTTTTGGTTCGTTGTCCGTTGGGCTGTTGGTCTGTTGGTCTGCTGGTCTGTTGGTCTATTTTGGTCTTTGGCCGTCGGTTTCAGATCCAGAGATCCAGAGTTGTTGTCGAGGAAACGAACATTGTTTACATGGTATTGTGTCCATGTTTTCGAGCAAAGCGGGATGGAAGTGCGAACTTACTAGCCGCTGTTCGAGAGGAAATTAAAAAAAAAATCGCGAGGTTTCAAATTGTGCACATTTGTGAGTTTTATTACTGTCTGCTTCGGAGTCTCGAAGCCTGAAAGCAACTCTGTACTACAGCAGTACCAGTGTAGATACCTCCGTCGATCGACGCCTGCCCGCGTGCGGAAGATGCATCTCGAGGTAGTCGAAGTCTTAGCGCTCGCGGGTGAGGGAGCGGCTGGCAGCCACTGGTCCCGCAACACTGCACGGCCTAGATACTCGCTAGGCACGGACGAGGCCAAGCAGGCCAGCTTCCACCACTCCTTCACCTGCTTCGACGTGGCGGAGAGAGTGGAGGCGGACCATGATATTGTCTTCGCAGGAAGGGTGGGTGAAAGTGTCCATGTTATGCGATTCCCGATTGCTGTTCCCAGTGCCTCATACTTTGCAGTGGCGCATCTGCAAGACGACCTGTGCTGGTAACTCCTCCTCTTGAGACCGCATCACAGGCATGCCTCCCCCGTTGTTCTGCGGGGCTTGCATGTATCCAGATATAATACGTCGCTAGTGTTAGGGATCCGCCCTTGTTCACTGACCCCGTCGCGTACATGGATGGTGTATACTGCTGTCGTCTACCGCTGCTGTAGTCTCGAATCATCGCGTGCTTGTACCTGTAATCTTGTGCCCACGTGTCACAGAGCAACGGAGCAGTTGTGCTTTGGCGGATGGTTGCCCGCAATATGTTTGGCGGGGCGAACAAGAACGACCGCGTGCAGGAGCCCCTCATCACCGCCTCACCTCATCGGGGTGCCGTCACCTGCCTAACGCACACCCGTCAAGGAACCTACGGCTCCTTGATAGGGCCACTGATGTTCAGCGGATCAGCTGACCATACTGTCAAGGTGCGTTGTCGCGCCTTGCAGCTACATATTTCGACAGACACGAGACCCAGGAACCTCAAAGTTGGTTGACAGCAGTAGCCACAACCCAAATGAGGAACGGGGGTCACTCGCAGCCGAAACCAGGTAGCTTGCGAAAGGCGCTCTCTACGCCGACGGCGTACAATATGATCTCCTCATGTCAATCTGCCGTCGCGCCATACAAGGAAGGTGTGGAATGCATGGGCTGGTCCTCCGTTCAAGGAAGCTTGCCTACAGACGATGGCCGAGCACAGGGGTGGAGTGACGGCCCTAGCGTTTGCTGGAGACACAACGCTAATCTCTACAGCTCGAGACGGGAGTGTACGACTATGGCGGCCGCAGCGGGGTCGAAAGCTCTTGCGCTTCCCTTTCTTCTGCTGCGTGAAGTGCTTATCCGTCTATCCTACAGCAGTGGGACGAGGCATGTCTCGATCAATCGGTGAGCTGCGATGTTCATCCGGCATTTGCAAAGATCCTGATCTATGTATCAAGAGATCCCCGAACGATGGCTGCACTCAAACACCCGATCAATTCCTTCGACACACCGGTCGGGATACTGCTGCAATTGAGTGCTCACCACTAGGCTTCCCTATGCGAATACGTCTGCATCGTGCGTGGTGAAACACGACGTGCAGGGGCAGGGCAACCAGGAGCTTTCGTGCATGTGTGGCCGACGGCAGCATGTGTTGCTGGTGGGGAGACGTGGACTTTCTACTGCGGCGACAGCAACGGTACGGTATCTGTTTTCCAACGAGCTCCGACATCTGCGGCGAAACGCCTGGCCAACGCAAGAAAAACTTCCGACATTCTCACCATGAACCAGTGAGAATAGAGAATGCATTGTCTCGGTTTCGGCTTGATCCAAAAGTCGATATGCTGCCTTGTATAATCAAGATCCTTCCCGCTAGCTGCTAAGGATCTTCCACCGGGTCACCCATAGGCTTTAACGTGCGGTTGCTTAGTCGATAAAGCCTGATCGTTTCGGTTCTTCCTCTGGACGTAAAGGTATCGGGTTGGATTATAGCGGACAATCTACGACCACAGTATGACGTTCCACCACCACGCTCCGGGCGGGTCGCTGATAACAGGTTGGCAGATGATGAAGTGACTCTCCACAGAAGGTGGACCCATCTGCACAGCCTTGCCATTACGGGGCTTGTTCTTGTGGCAGAACACAACTTTCTTCTCAGCGTGGGGAATGACGGGGCTTGCCGAGTTCTCGACTATCTACAGGTACGCTGAAGAAGCTATTCTCTTAGAACTCCCTTAGCTGTGTGTGCCCCACACTGTTACACAGGTGGAGGTCGTCCCCCCTTTCCCAAAATGTTGGATGCCCTCACCCCCTTGTGAAGACCAATACAAGGTCGACCACCTTGGAGAAGATAACCAAGGCCTCGAAAGGGGAGAAATCGAGGTATTTTCGAGGCCTTGGTTGTCTTCTCCAAGGTGGTCGACCTTGTCCAGGTCTTCACAAGGGGCGAGGGCATCCGACATTTTGGGGAAGGGGTGTCAACCTCCACCTGTGTATTATACTGAGTAACACTGCTGTAACAGAGGAGGCGCTTCAGGAGTACGGGCGGCATGCCTTGAGTAGTGGCAATCGCCCCCAGGTGTTGTGCGGGCGCCTTGCCTCGCGGTATGCACGAGTTAGACGGAGTTAACAAGCAGTGTCTTTCTCGCACTCCACCACCGCGTCTGTGTGTCATGGGCGTTGGACTTTCTCTGACATGGCAGGGAAACACCTTCATGACGATTGAGAGCGACGGCCACAGCCTTTTTACGTCCGTGGCGTGGGATCTAGCTCACGAGCAGCTCGTGCTAGCGGATGCTTCCGGTGTGGTACAAGTTTGGAACACCTATACGGAATCGGTACGTCTCCTCTCTGTCACGGTGTCAGGAAATTCTATCACTTGAAACCGCGTGCATGTTTGAATTTTCGCATATGGGGCCAAGGCCCCATGTAGCATACGATTTCATCTTTTGAATCTGCTGTAGTTGATAAAGGTACCGCTGTCGCATCGTTCAAACCTTTTGGGTCTCTGCAAAAGCTGAAATCGTAGTATGTTGGAGACAACGTTGCTGGAAACTCATACCATGTAGTATTGGGACAGCAACCTGTCATTTCTGATGCCAATGGAAGTCACTTGAAATTGTGGTAATATCCAAAAAGAGTCAGCATCACAATACGTCACGTCCATTGTCAACCTTCTTTCTTGGCTGGCACCGCACGCAGCTTCTTCTCAAGAAAAAGGTGGCGAAGGCAGTCACGTACATCGGCCCTCGCAAAGGCCAATCGCTGAAGGCGCTGATGGGCTTTCACTCATCCAAGGCGGACGGCATGATGTACGGCATGTCTCCCTCGGAAGGCTGCTTCTTCCGGTGGAAGCTGGTGCAAACTATGAGCAGAAGATTAAGATTCGCCACACTCTCTAGAGCCACAGTAGATACCTACGTGTCGTGTGACTCACGCATTTAGGTCTCCAAAAAATCGTACAAGTATCTTCTTAAACATCGAAGTAATTCGAGCGGGGAGGGCGGGGGAGGGATTCATCATCGAGCATGGCCTTCGTCGTGTGTACCCTACAGTAACAGTTAGCACGCAGGCCTTTCGCACGTGGATGTAGTGAGACAAATGATCTCGACTACTCCCGAACTTGCAATCAATATGTTTCCT
This sequence comes from Ectocarpus siliculosus, assembly GCA_000310025.1. NCBI lineage: Eukaryota > Phaeophyceae > Ectocarpales > Ectocarpaceae > Ectocarpus > Ectocarpus siliculosus. Next base: position 319,506 of record FN649733.1, on the reverse strand, counting down.
CTACCGAAGAATACATGATTCATCTTCCAATCCTATCCTGATTGGCCGTTAAATCAGGTCAAAGCCGAAAGCAGTGTCTTAATTGGGCGCCATGACGACAGTATACTAGGCCTGGGCTTCCAGGGGGCATCGGCCTTTCCCAGTCGACGAAACGCCCCCTCTAATGATGGCGGGATTGATGTCGCTGGGCGGGCTGGGAATGTGCAAAAGCTTGAAGACAGAAGCGAAAAAAAAAACGTCTACGAGAGCGACGGCAGCTGCACTGCCGTGGTGGGGACGACTTGCAAAGAGCTTGAAGGAACAGGACTAGAAAGCGACGGCGACAAACGACCAACAGACCAACGCGGTAGTCATGGTAGTATGGGCGGGGTAGCAGAGATCCACAACAGCGACACAGAAGCATCAGAGGAGGACACGAAAGAGGAGGAGGAGGGGGGGCAGGAGGAGGAAGAAGGGAAAGAGGAGGAGGCCGGCTTTGGGTTGGTGGTCCTATCGGCAAGCATGAACGGTGTCATCAGGGCATGGGAGACGCTCGGAAAGAGCGAGAAGTACTGCATGCGGCATTCAGGAGGCGTAGAGGTGACAAGCATGCTCGTACTACCGGGAGGGTCTGTCTTAGTCACAGGTATGATAAGAACGCGCTGGCTAGTGTGACTGACACCAATACATTCGCACGAACGTGGTTGTTCCCGGTTCCGAACGCAAAATATTCCAAATAGCGGGGGGGTTCTTCGAAAAGTGCAGGCCACAGTCCAAGGTACACAATGCTTTGTCAGAGGGAGAATCGTCCCACAATACGGGTGTACGTAGTCCGTAAGAGAGAAGCAAACAGCGTAGGGACAATAGAGGCCACAACGATATCGTTGAGACGCCCAATAAGTATTTTCATGGTGGGCGTTGAGTGATGCTTTTCACTGCCTCAAACTGTAACACATTCGGTTGATGGCGTTCCTTTTACCAGGAACGGACGACGGAAGCGTGAGGTTCTGGCAACTAGACACAGGGGCAGGAGAATCATTTCAAGCTCACGACAATACCGTCAGTGCTCTTGCGGCGTATAGGGATCAACTGGGATCATTGGTGCTTGCCAGTGCGGGCTTTGAAGGCGCGATCATCATTTGGAGAGCGCATGCGAAGGATGGCTTGAAGAAAGATCGAGTGAGGAAGCGCAGGTCGCAAAGTTATCGCGTTGACGGCAGTTGTTCGCACGTTTCTCGTGCGCCCGTGTATCGCTTTGACGGCAGTTGTTCGCACGTTTCTCGTGCGCTCGTTTCCCGAGCGCCTGTGTAACGCCTGTCACACAATGCCCCGACCATGCATCCTCTGTGATCCAAGCACCAAGCAGTGTTGACCAACCCATGGATCTTGCTTGTTCTATTTCTAAGCCTCTATGTACCACCCTCCATGAACAGGTGCCCACGGTAGATTATTGCGTTCGTGACGCTCATGGGGCCTTGGACGGATTGGACGGCGAAATCCTTTGTTTGGCTTTCGTTGCTTCAGATGTGCCGGTGTTGGCCAGCGCGGGCAATGATCGCGTTGTGCGATGCTGGCGCCTCCGGGAGCGTACGTGCATCTTACTGCTGGTGCTAGAGGTGAGCACTGACCTGATTACGTGCGACACGCTCGTGGTGATACTGAACCACCATTCGGGCGCAGTTTGAATAGCAGAATTTGTCGTTGCAATGGGTCCTTCGACTTCACGTACTCTGACACGTTCGCCCTCTGTTGTACTTCCCCCGTACAGGGCCACGAGGATTCCATCGAAGCGCTAGTTTCTGACGGACTTTTCCTTTTCAGTGGAAGCTGTGATGGGGCCGTTCGAATATGGAATGTTTCCAATCTTGGGCACGAAGGTGTGTTAGAAATTTGAGTTTGGTTATGTGTTGGCGGCTTTGAATTGATTGTTGGGCGAATCCCGTACCTTTCTCCTTGTCTAGCGGGCTCTTAAGGTATCACTGCACTCCTGTTGGATAAGTTGAACTACTTTACACCTGGGGCGCGACTCGTGCGTCTTTTCTTACTACACACAGACAACGTCAGTCTTGGAGACAATAGCAGGCATCGAGGTGAAATGGGACGAACGGAAACTATGATGGTGGGGGCTTTCAAGGCGCATCCGAACGGAGTTTCTGGCATGGCCGTCATGACCAGCGAGCGAAACAGCCGTGTTGACGTCGTTTACGCAGGACGAGAATCACAAGAGGCGGGAGGGTTGATCGCGACTTGTGGAAAGGCAGAGGGGATCGTTAAAATATGGGATTACACGCATGTGGAAGATGACGGTACCTGCGGAAGGTAGGGTTAGGGTTTGGAACGGCCAACAGCTTGATTGGTGTGTCGGTGTCAACCGGTTCGGAGATGCACGAATAGCTCGTCCACGTACATAATACTGTAGCTTAGCCTCGCGAGGTATACAGAGGACACTCTCCAAGCTTGGGGACCCGATAATTGCCTGGCGCAAAGAGCTTGGTTGAGGGTTTCACGCTTGTGTGTGCATCTGTACCGTCCAGATCGTGTACACACAACACAACACAATAAAATGAACTTTCCTCTAAACTCCTCCTCGTTCATCGCCCGGAATCCCGTACCCTCGCAATAGGCTCATCACCGAGTTTCGTTCTCAGGATGAGTCACTTTTCAACTGCGTTGCGTGCACCCAAGGCACTTCGGGGAAGCCCTTATTGTTCGCCGGCACCAACGAGGGCAGCATACTCCAGTTGGCTTTCAGTGGCATCGAGGAGGGAAGCATAGAAGATGAACGCGAGGATGGACGACCTAAAATAGTAATTTAGTCTAGGTCCTTCATTGGCCGATTTTTGTACAAGTCGTAGTCAGACGCCGGGCTGCCCAGAAAGAAAGGCCAATACCACCGTAGCGCCGTCGGGCACGGCGAGCAAAGGAATTAGTTTAGTCGGGAGAAACACTGCTTGTAGTAACTCGATACTGATGACCTTTTGAATTCTGAATTCTCCGTCGTCTGTGAAAGAGATTCCTTGTAGAATCGTAGTATTCAGTTGGAGGGCAGTTTTGCCTGGCCGCGGTTCTCTGCGGTTGCAGTTGGGGTATTTTCGTATTTTCGGCGCTACAGCCCCGGTGTGCCCCCCTCCCCCCGGTGTCGTCGGTGTTTGTCCGTTGTCGTGTTTTGAGTCCTCCGCTGCCCCGTTTACACGCACGCACATTATTCAACCAGCCAACTCTTCGTCCATGTGTCCGTACAGATCATTCATGAACTCCTCCGCTCCCCGCAGCACCCCGTCCGTACGCCCGCAGAAGTCTTCCTATCGGTTATTTGGTGACACCCCATGAATAGTCTCCTCTACAGAAGTTCTACCGTACTGCTGTAAGGTACATGTATACTGCTGTACATCACATCAATCATCAGTCTCGCTGTACGTTGATGTGACAACACCCCGTAGCTACACTTACGTAGAACAAGCTTACTTCATCATTGTGATTTTTTCGCGTTGAAAAAACTGAGCGGATGTTCCGAAGAGGATATATATATATCTCTCTTTTTGTCGTTTGACCCCGACCCTTGCTTAACCCTTTTCTTCAGTCAGGGAGGCAAGGCGGCTCAAGAAGGTTTAATTAAGGAATAATAAAAACACACACAGAAAGACTACCCATTCGAGATATACCCACAGTCGAACGGGATGTGGTGGAGTCTTAGTCTTTTCAGTGAGTGGAGCGAAACCGGCTGGGTACTGGACTTATTTCGAGATACACTGATGATTTATGGGCGCGAATATTTGCAATCCATGGATTATAGAAGAGAACCACAGTCCAAACATCCAGACGGATCGAAACCCCGGGAAACCGCCCGGAGTGTCCCCGAAGAGGTTCTTCTCCCTCTCCTATAAAAGCAGCGATAATCACGGCGGCGGAGAGCCGTCTGAAGGCGGCGACACGCACCCGCACGCTGGGGGAAGACGAGGAGACAACACACAACGATAACTGGTGAGATCCCGTCCCGACAGGCGTCCGTGCATCCTCTGTGTCTGTGCCTCACCCTCACCCTCTCTGTGATGTTTTTTTTGGAAATAAAATAGCAACGGCCGCACCCGCACCAGCGCCATGTGTGTGTTGGTCTGTCTCCTGTGTTGCAGCCTCCCTCATGCTGTCCCACGTGTCGATGCTGCTCTGTACCTGTTGTTGCCGTCGTACGTACGTTGGTGATCATGTGCCTGCACTGGTGTGGTCAGGCCAGGCCAGGCCCTGCCTGTTGTCCTTGCCGTATAGTCCGGAGTCTTTTCTTCTGGCTGCTCGGCTGTATGGTGGTGCTACAGCAGTGCTGGGCTGGTAGAGGTGCAGGCATTGTGCACGCACTTGCCCAACCCCTTAACTTCATGTGTCTACCCTCCATGTTCGCGTCGTGGGACCCGTGGCCTGCCGTGCGGTAGTGTCATTGCTAGGAATGCTTCCATCCAGTGCTGCTCTGTCGGCCTCTTACGGTGCTCGTCATGCTGGCGCTGCGGGAGCCTTTGCGGGCTACCCTGTACAAGCCCACCCCGTACAGCAACAACAGCAGCAGATATTGACCACCAGCCCTCCGCCGGAAACGCAGGCGAGACGGGTTGATGTTTGACAAGTGCGGTTCGACGTGACACCGGCAATGTTTGTTCCGTGGGTGTAGCACGCCAGTGGATTGTCGCTGCTGTGCTGTACCTCGTGCCTTTCAACGCGTGCACGTACGGTTCGCTGTTTTCGTGTACTCAGCGGTGGACGGCGAAACGTTTCATTTGTCTTGTCTGTGGATCAAACGTGGACAGGGGGTCCTTCCATTCCGCCGCGTGGTGGGTTTGGCGTGCGGTGGCAGGCCATGCTTTCACCTGGCACTGGTCTGCCGTTGGGAACTCCGGCCCCTGTGGGTGCTCCGGATGCGGGGGCCGCCGGAGGTTTTGCGGGCTACCTTGTACAAGCCCACCCCGTACAGCAACAACAGCAGCAGACATTGACCACCAGCCCCCCGCCGGAAACGCAGGCGAGACGGGTTGGTGCTTGACACGTGCCGTTCGGCGTGACACCCACAATGTTTTTTTGTGTGCTTTACTTGATGTTGCTGCTGCTGTTCCCCTTGGCCCCATGAAAAGAGCACCGGTATCTGGCATTCCCCCGGTCCACATCAAGGCTCCCTGTAGAGGCCCTGCCATTGTTTCCGTGGGTGTAGCACGCCAATTGATTGTCCCTGCTGTGCTGCACCTCGTGCCTTTCAACGCGTGCACGTTCGGTTCGCTGTTTTCGTGTACTCAGCGGTGGACGGCGAAACGTTTCATTTGTCTTGTCTTGTGAATCAAATATGGGGCAAGGAAGATTGAACTCGTTGGAGTAGGTCTACAGTGGCTCCCGTCGTATCCCACGGTTTGTCATGGTTGGTAGTCATGATGCCGCATGACGAACGGCCCTTGAAGCGTGGTACTGCTGTCGCCTCCACATTGTTACCCTGTTTGTCTGTGACACGCCACTTATTTTTGTGCTCCCGGCTCTCCCATACGGCGCAGGTCATGGGATGAAGCCAAAAGAGGTGACGAAAGCAATGAAGGCGTTGCACGAGGACAGCGACATCGACATCAACAAGCGCGCGGTGCAGAACGCAGCTGCCATTGTGCACGGGGCGGAGAAGCCGAGAGATGCTGCCGATGCGTACGAAGAGGTGTGTCCATGTGTCCGTTGAGACTGTTGCCTCTCTTGTTTGTGTGTGGGATGTTGGGTTTTGCTCAAGGCGGTATCCGGGCGACAAGACACATACGATCGCAGGTGACAACCGGGAGAATATATGCCCCATGACACCAAACCAAGAAATGTTGGAGGTAAAAAATGTGTGCCGTGCCGTCGTCGTGGTTTTGCGCTGATGCCCTCGATGTTTCCGGGCGCTTAACATGTTGCAATTTCAGGTCATGGCCGCGACGGCCGACGGCGGAGTGTGCGAGATCAAGATGGATGACAGCGGCCGCCTGACGCACATCTGGTGGCAAACGAGAGAGCAGGTAGGTCGCCGGTCGTTGTGCCCCATACGAATATTCCCCAGCCGGAAGGTTTGCTTTCATTTTAGCATCTCGCACGTACCGCTTCGCCGTCCGCAAATGTAGGACGTCTGACCGAAAGCACGCCGTAGGCAAGGGTGGGGGTGCGTTGTGACGCGTCCAACACACGTCACACCCACAATTAAGTGCTCTCGATCCCCTTCGACGTCATGCTCCGAATACGCAGGTGGCGCTTTGGAATCGGTACGGTCACGTTGCGCTCTACGACGACACCGCTGTCAAGAACAGATACCGTATGCCTCTCGGTGTGCTCGCTGTCGTCGATTCGGAGTATCGGACGCGGATCGTCGGCCAAAGCATAACGGCCGACACCACAACGGACACTTTCCTGTGGATGTTGAAGAGTGCGTTGGAGTCTCGCGGGAAGCAGCCGGATACCTTCATCCAGGACGCGGACGCGGCGATGACGGCGGCGGTGCGAGAGGTGTTCCCGGACGCGCTGGCGAGGCGCAATTTATGGCACCTCAACCAGAACGTTATCAAGGCCCTCGCTAAAGTCCTTGGTGGGTACATGAAGGTGCGCTCTACTGTGTGTGTTGGCGTGGTTAGTCTGGCCTCTCGTATTGTCCTGGTCGCGCGACGTACGCTGCCCACTCTAGCCCCCCTCCCCCACTCCCGCTTGTATCCCCTGTGCGAGTTGGTGCGTTGTCATGGATCAGTGTCGCCTACTTGGAAGAGTGATATCCAGCGTCTCTGCGTAGACCGTGATGCGGAGACGACCTCGGCTTCGACGGAAACATACCTCACGACGTCCAGTGCACACAGAAAAAGCAGCAGCAGCAGCAGCAGGTTGTAAGCACCAATGGTATGTCGCTGAGTTTTTTCAACCCTCTCCTCGTCTCGCCTTAGCGCTAACGAAGTGTACGGGGTTGTTGGTGGCAGTCAATCGTACAGACCGGTAGCCCATATCGCAAAGGCCCCAACTCACGCAACACCCACCCGGCCCACGTCGTTTGTGTTTTCCGCAGCCTTTCATGGACGAGTTCAGGTGTGTGCGTCAGCAGCTGTCATTGGCGAAGTTCGAACGGAAGTTCAACGCCCTCATCGAAAAGTACCCGAAGGCGGAGAAGTACATGCAAGTAGTATATGACGACCGTGCACGGTGGGCGGAATATGTGTCGCCCCTGGTGTTCTCCGTGGGTTCGTGGACGACATCAAGAGTTGAAGGTGCGTGTATGCGTCATCTGCCATCATGAGCGTTTTGTTCGAGAACGACAGCGCATATAGCGTTGTCGTTGTTTTTGGGAGTTTTTCTACGTCTGTAGGGGTTGGGGGCGGCTATCTTCCTTGCCCCCTATTTACTATGCCATTGGTGAGTGCTTCTGGACGAATTTATCGTACGCCGTCAGTGGATGACCAGTAAACAACTCCCTACATGACGCTAATGTTTACGACCTCTTCGAAACATGTGGCTGTTGTCCGGCCCCTGTTGTTCGGGATTGATGTACTTGGTCGGTGCACTGCGATCGTCCGGCTCACGTGTACATACATCTGTGGCGATGGGTGCGTCAAGTCATAGGCTTCTCTTTCAGTCGTTTGGCGTACTGCGACTTCAACGATGTCTGATGACACCAATCACTAACCTACGGTTTGGTTTGTGTGTCGCTTCTTGCGTGTTTGTCCGCCGCACACACAACAGGCCAAAACGCCCTCATCAGGGATAGGTGCAACTCGCGCTCCTCGCTTTTGGACGTGGCGAAGTACTTTTCGGGCATCATCTGTTCCCAGAAGGATGCCGCCATGCTGCGTGACGCAATCGACCATCTGCCGCCTAATCGGATGGCGGCTCCACCAGCGACCGCTTTCAAGAGTGTGCTCGAGTCCTGCGAGTTCTCCATCGCGGGCTGGCCGCGGCGGTTCATGGAGCAAGAGATGACCGCGGCCATCACGTTTTGCCAGATGGGTGGTGGGGAGGTGGATGGACCAGAACGCGCGGCAGCTTCGGGGCGCACGTTCGAGTACATCGAGGACAAGCTTTGCGACGCCATTTACGTCTTCGGGATTCACGAGCAGCGTGATGACAAGGCCTTCGACTACCTCGTCTTGCTCTTTTCCGACGGCAGCCATCTCTGCCAGTGCCGCACACTCCAAACTCTCAGGCTATTTTGTCGCCATGTGTGGGCGGCGATGATGTACAGCCCCCGATTCAGATTCCACGTAGGCCTCCTGCACGAGCACTGGCTGACGGAAAAGGCGAGGGGAACACCGCAGCAGGACTGGCCGGATGTCGCCCGCCCTCGGTGGGTGGTATCCAACCGCCACGCTGCGAGAGAAGTGGACGGGGCGGCGGGAGAGGGAGAGGGAGAGGGGGTGGGGGGATGCAGCGGGAGGTGGAAGTCTTTCGTTGGGAGCAGCCAGACGGTGCAGACGGTCCTGTTGGACTTGAAGGAGAAGGGGCCCACGGACCAGGATAGACAAGTGTTGTACGCCGACGTAACGAAGAAGCTCGGGCAAGCCGCGAGTATTTTGTCTGATCGCTTTTCACCGACAGTCGCCGTAGCCCTCGTGGACCAATTTCTGACGATGGTCAATGTGCAAGCAGGCGGGGTAGGAACTACAACGACGGGAGGGCGGGGGGCGGCTCTCTTCATGGCCAACCCTGGAACTGTTCGCCTGCCCGCTAGGACAAGTAATAAAAGACGACCTGGCGCTGCAGAAAGATACACAAGAGGGGGTAGCAAGAGAGCCGCGACTTCGGGGTCCCAACTCTAGTTTCGGTGTTGCATACTTTGGGGTACGTGAGTAGCGGTACGCGGCCCTAGGTTTACGACGTCACCGGGGCATATGCCTGAACGATGTTTTGTCCCCCCCCGGCGGCAGGTCAAGGCTCGGTGTGTTGTTTATTTTTCGCTTCGGCGTTTTTGCGCCGATCGCCGTCTGTGATGTTGTCGATTTTGTGTTTGTATGTCTATTTGGTTGTTGCGGTGTAGCGTTCGATGGGGCCATCTGGTTCCTGTCCTGTTTTTATTTCTTTTGTTCCATTTCCTTTTCTTTTCTTTCTTCCGCCCCCTTTTTTGCCGTGTTGGGGTCATATCCAGGTCCTTTCTTTTTTTGGTGGGGGTCAGTCTATCATCAAATCGCTGTTGGATATTGATTGTTCTGTTTTGTTTTTTTCTGCGTCTATCTGTGCTTGTCGACCTGTGTTATATCTACCAAAAAAAGAATACTGCTGTATGTAGTTCACAAAATCTACAGCAACAATTGCTTGCAGCAGCAGAAACGCACAACAACAGCAGCACCACACGCGGATAGACACACACACAGAGAGAGACGAGCACTCCTCTAAGTACGGGGCGTTGTGTGTCGTCGTGTCCTCCTGTTCCTCTGAGGCCTAGCGTCTCCTGGGCATCCCGGGTGCGAAGGGTGGCCTTGGCGTGAAATATGTGCCAGTATGGCAGTATGGACTGTTGAGGCTGTTGCTGCAGACGAGAGCTCTGCTTCCGAAGACAACGGGCGTTAGATCCAGGCTCCGAGATAATATTGAATTTGAGAGGGAGAGAGGAGAACCTCTTCGGGGACACTCCGGGCGGTTTCCCGGGGTTTCGATCCGTCCGGATGTTTGGACTGTGGTTCTCTTTTATAATCCATGGATTGCAAATATTCGCGCCCATGATTTATACCAGTGATGCCAGCTGGTGCTAAGTACAAAAACATCTGTATAGGTAACTTACATTTTACAAAACATCCCCTGTACTTCTCTACTGGGTCAACGACAAAATATCGGGGAGAAACCCTCCGTTGTGTCGTGTATTGTAAAATGTAAACGTTGCGAGAGACGAACTACATGTAACTGCTGCAACCTTGGAAAAAAAAATGCAGCCGTTTCAGAAAAAACGCCCACTCTGGTTTCATAAAACCCTCTCTCTCCGGTCACGGTACTCCAGCCGCGGGGCGGCGCAGGGCGCCAAGAGAGCACGTTCAAAGCCATGCATCGCTCAACCAGAAGAGCAGCAGCACTTTGCTGCTGCGGGGTAGCGGTGTCCTCGGGCGTTTTGACCCCGGATCTGTTACCTGAAACCGAACTGATCACAAATTGCTACAACTTTCCCGAGGGAAATTTTCACAAGGGAAACTCCGTCAGGGACATCTATGGGACTAGCCCTCACCTCGTCCGTGACCTCGGGTCGCCGGCGGTGGACTTCACGTTGCACGACCTGGATGGTAACCGATGGAATCTTGGCGAGGTTTTGGCAGCAGGAGAGGGGAAGCCGGTAGTCCTGATTTTTGGGATGTGGACATGCCCAGCGTACCAGGGACTTGACGTTATCGAGGGATCAGGCAACACATGGTCCTATTGGGATGAGCATACTCTGGTGAGAGACAAGCGCGTTTAGTGCTGGCGTGCGAAGCAGCTGATGATCGCGCTCTGTGGGTCGGGAAGTCTAAGCAAAAGCCATGGAACCGTGGACGCAACGCAAAAATACACTCGTGCAGGACACCACACCAACTTTTCTCCGCTACATCCAGCAGGGTGGGTACCGTCCGTGTCTCCCATGGTTTGGGATACCACCCCCCTCTGCATTTTCGATATTCCAACCTCGATTCCTACTGCTGTGGTAGTACAGAGTAGAGTCCCGAGTACCTACAACATGCGTCTGAAGGAGAATTTCTTCACAACACGACCTTTTGAAGCATTGATCCCTGCCCGTCGCAGGGCGGTAGAACACCGTCACAGACGGGCTGTAATATCGTTCCTCACAACAAAAACGCGTTGTAAAAGGGGGATCGCGTTTCGCAGAACCTAACGGATCAGCTTGGATTTAGAGGAGAGGATTTGCTCAAAAACAGGTTTTAAGGGGGGGGGGGGGCGGGGGGTACTCATAGTCGTGCATGACGAAGTCGTTAGACCATTGACCTCGCATCCCTACAAAGCCGGGACGGAGCATGCCGGGTTCTCACCGGACCAGGCTCTCACATCACCAAGCGCAAGCGCCGTGAGGTATTCGGCGAGTCGCATGAAGGGTGTTCGGCATCTTGTGCTTACTTCCTTGCGTACGGATGACAGCTGCGTATGACTTTATTTTTTTTCTGGTGCTTTCACTTCCAGAGACAGTTACAAGCACTGTGTAGCTGCCTCGAGTGTGCTTGACCAATTTAACACAACGTGGTTCGATCATCCCCCTTGCGCGGAGTGAGGTTTCTCCACCCCGCACAACATGATCTACTCGACCACCATGGTTACCGCAAAAAAAAAAGAGGTAAAAAGAAAACGGTAACCTGGTTGCCGAGTTCACAAAGTGAATTGGCTTCTTTTACAACGTCGTTGCCAAGCGACGAAAACTCAACCCCGATGGCAAACACCGGGGGGGGCGGCTTGTTTTACAACGTCGTTGCCAAGCGACGAAAACCCAACCCAGATGGCAAACACCGGGGGGGGGCAGCTTGTTTTATAACGTCGTTGCCAAACGACGAAAACCCAACCCCGATGGCAAACACCGGGGGGGGCGGCTTGTTTTACAACGTCGCTGCCAAGCGACGAAAACCCAACCCCGATGGCAAACACCGGGGGGGGGGGGGGGGGGGAAAAAAAAAACCAAAAAAAAACTTTTTTTTTAAAGGGGCCCCCCCGTGAAAAACCCGGGAAACCCCCCAAAAAAATGGAAAATTTTTGCCGGGGGGGGGGGGGGGGGGGGGGGGGGGGGGGCCCCCCCCGTTTTTTTTTTCCCTCACGGGGAAAACCCCGGCACCCCCCCCCCCAAAAAAGAAAAAATTTTTCCCCCCGACCCCACCCCCCGGGGGGGCCCCCCCCTCCCCTTTTTTCCCCCGGGGGGGCAAAAAAAATTTCCCCCCCACATTAATAAAAAAGGGGAAACCTCCCCCCCTTTTTCCCCCCTAATAAAAAAGGCCCCAAAAAAAAACCCCCCCTTCCCCCCTTTTTT